>VYXB01004486.1:1202712-1338371 GCA_013397135.1 Pachyramphus minor | reverse complement strand
TTTTTTTTTTTTTTTTGTGGGTTCCCCCCCCCCCCCCCCCTAAAATGAGGCATTATGAATCTGATCGAAAGCATCAGAACAGGACAAACAAAGAAAAACTTCCCACATGCTATAAATTCTTAAAAAATGACTGAAGATATATTGTTCCAGAGCACTGGGGCAGAACAGGTCAATATTTTTAGAATAGATGGTTTGGTAGACCAATAAAGAAGGTTCAGGTAAATTAGCTCAGTTTTGCAAGGACTTTTCATTTTCACTGCATTCAAAGCACCTGCTGGAGTTTAGCTCTGACCTGCCCTTGTCTGTTATGGCATCCCTTTGCCCCCATGCCTACTGCAGGAAAAAGGAACTTGGTCAGTGCACAAATAAGTGAGTGCAGTTCAGTGAGAGCAATATATGTAAATGTAGGATTTGGATTTTTTTTTTTTTGTGAATGTTACTCAATCAATGTGTTTTGATGCCTGTGATGAGTCAGAGCTGCTTGTAGAAGTGGAAAAAATACCCTTGTTCAAGCAAAAGCAGTCATGGGTGGCAGCTGAAACAAATCACTTTAGTACGTGTGGACTCGCTGAGGAGTGATTCTTTCACTGGGTTGTCTTCAGGATGAGTTGCTGCCTTTTTCTTCTTACAGGAGGCAAACAGGGCTCAATGGCTGTTGCACACTACAGCAGCAGTGCATTCCAAACCAGCCTACTGGGTAGTCTGTGGTGGGCTTCTGTGGTCCATTCCTCCCTTCAGTAACATTGTTTGTTCCTTTTTAAGGCATTTTGAAAGCTTTTAATAGCACACACTACTGATGTGGCAGGGGGTGGTATTACAGCTCCACGATTTTGATAGCATTGAATAGACTCATGGGGAGTCCGGGTGTTGATGGGTCAGGCACTCTCTTAACTGCTAGGAAGACCTGATCCCTGATTTAAGGAGCTTACATGAGAAAGAGGGAAAGTCACAGCAACAGGAGAAAAAATAAAAGAAAGCAATAACTGAATAGGAAGAAGTAGAGGAGGAAACAGTCTCAGAAGTTAACAATTTGCACAACCTCTGCTGAGTTTAGTTTGGCTTTTTCCTAGTCCAATAGGTTGTCAGATCTCTTAGCTATAAATCACATATTCTGAATAGGAATTACCTGGTGTTATGGTGAATTATAACAGATATCTGCTCTCTGCAGAGATGTTTCAAACAGGCAGCTGAAACCTATGTAATAATAAAAAAAAGTAATTGGGTTTTGACAAAAATATAATAATGCTGATTCTGCTTTCTAAAGAAAATATTCTCATTATTAAGCACAGTATGGCAAGGTGATGAATCAGGTGGAGTGACGAAAAGACAGCCTTTAAAAAAATTAAGATTTCCCTCCCTTCACTGACAGATGAAATGCCCTTTAAATACCAGAGGACTTGAATACTGCCTTTGTTGATCATACAGTTCAGACATAGTTGAGCTGAGCATTAGCTGTAACAGAGAAATTTATCATGAATTTGTAATTTTTCCTCACCTCAAGCCTAACTGATGAAAAAACAAGTAAAAGTATAACACAAATTCTTACAGGAAATAGATTCAAATTAAAATATGGCTTAAACAACTTAAACCTATTCCCCAACAAGTTATATAAACCTAGTGCTTCTAAACAGCTTAAATCAGTTCCTAAAGAAAAATATGTTTCTTTAAGGGTGATGGGTAAGGAATGACCATTCACAATTGTTGTGTCTGCCAGTCATTACAGAGGTACTGGTGTACTCTATTAACAAGCATCATCAGATGTCCTCTGGAAAAATAGCTGTTCCTGGTGAGAGTAAGGCAGCCCTCCAGCTGCTCATCACAGCTTTCCCAGCCCATGTGCCTGATCCATGAGGTGGGAGTAAGATCCTCCACCAGCTACATAAGATGGGTTGGTTCACCTTTTATTTACCACCAGAGGTAACTCCAGGTCAGCTGGCACATCAGGTTAAGCAGGCATGGCTGCAAGTCCCATGAAGCAGACACAGATCCCTTTGGTTTGAGGCATCCAGAGTTCACAAAGGGTCTTCACAAACTTGGAAAACACCATCTCAAATGTTGGTTTAGTTCGATTTTTTTCTCTTGCTCTCTTGTACCTACATAACTTGCCCTGCTGTCTTTCAGCTTAAGCCTTGCAGAAATAGCTGCCAGTAAGAGTGCTATCTGGGAATCTGGATGTGCATATCTCCTGATAAAGGACCTTCTTGAGTCAGGTTTCCTTTTGTACATTGTCCTTAACACAATATTTTGGTCCTGAGAGTGATGTTGGATCTGTGAGGAGGACAGGCAGGACTCAGGAGGGCCCTCAAATTGGCCCAGTACATCTGATACCCAGTTATAAAAGACAGACAGATTTAGAAGCAATGACACACCAATGTTTTAACTGACATCACCAAGTACAACTGTGGCCTTCATGACATGTATTTGATGTAATTTAAGAAAATACAGAAGTAGAAGAGGACAAAGCATGTGTGCCATATTTAAAATCACACGATGGCTGCAAAAGAAGGCTGCAAAAGAAATAGCTTCCCTTGTTCATCCCAGGTTTCCACCACATTAATTCCATCATAAACCTTTTCTGTGTCACACTTTTACTGCCCTCACCATGCACACCGTGGCTGTAACCTAGTGACAGCAGCCAAATACTTCTTCCAAATAACAAAGCAGAAATTTGGTTGCACAACTGCTTTTTGTAAAAGAGCAAAAACATTGCACATCCATAATTAACTGTAATGCATGCCTCCAGGCCAGAGCTGAAATGAGGGAAGTGATGCTATCAAGAAACACCTTAATCCATTTTCTAGGAGCCATTAGGACATCCTTTTCAGAAACAGTGAGTGATGTGAAGCACAGTAAAACTTCCCAGTGGGCCATTATCTGATGTGGTTGGAGGTGACTGCAGCTTTCTGCATCCATGCCCTGTTCAGAAGCACACCTTGCTTTGGTGAGCACTTGGTCAGTTCAATGGGAACTGCTGCCAGAGGACTCAGGGATTCTGCTGGCTGAGGGTGACATTCACCCCACACCTTCTGGTGTCTCTGCTGTGGGGTAGCAGCTCTGACTACATGGGGCCATGAGCAGCTGGGACTTTCACACCTTGAAGAGCTCCAGCTGTTTCCAAAGCTGTGCTTTCTGCCACCAGACCAGCCATTTCCAAAAACTTCTCTGACACTTGAAAGACAAAACCTCATAGATTTTCAGGAGCGATTTTGAAAAGGTAATAATATCTACCTTTTCCCTTCACACTCCAAGGACGCCACTTCGATATTTTTAATATGTCCAAAATAATAGTTAAATCTCTAAAGCACTAGTATTCATTGCTGTAAAGAATACATTAAATCTTCAACCCTGTTGTTTATTTTCAAAGGTATATTCTGGTGACACATGTTGAATTTAATTTTATTACTGGGTTGAGCCAAGGTATTTAATGTTCAGAGAATTATAATGATTACTTAGGAGCAATCACCAGAAGTATGTTCTCTTGAATAATATAAAAAGACTAAAGCTAGGACTAATCTTACAAATCTGTTTTTAAAACAAAGAAACTAAATTTGAAAAAAAAAATAAAAATCTGAGGCTGCAAGTTTTCTGAAATTACTCTGCTGTCACTATTCACCAGATACCTCAAACATTCCCATATCTTATGCGAAACCATTCCATAATTTGGAAAGTGCCAAACAGTTCTCTGACTACCCGCTTTTCTGACTTGCAGATTATAATGAACTAAGAAAATATGATTTTTCAAATTGCCTTTATTTCTCTTGACTTGTATTAATTTCTCATTAAGAAATGATTTTAGATTTTATTAGAAGAAGCTGCCTGGTTACAGAATAAATTTGAATTGGAAGATGGTTGGGAAAAAAAATCACTTCTGAAATGTCTTCAGAAGTTCTAGTGAACCAAAACATATTTGCACAGTGGTAGTGATTAGTCTAAAATATTTTACAGTCAAGGTAGCTACGGAAAACCCTTGCAATACATCACTGTAAAATAATCTACACTCTCAACCTGTGCTACAAAAATGAAGAAACAGAGAACTTGTCTGCTGTTCACGAAGAGATCAGCTTCATTCCCAAAACAAGGCATTTAATAGTCTTTCCAAAATTCACTACTCCTCAGTACTGTGTAATTCCAGTTATTATTGTTAGTCATATAAATGTCCAATCAAGTGGGGCCTTTGCATTTTAGGTCTCAAGGAAAACTTGCAAGCTTGGATCCCACGGTTGGATTGCCCATGGTATGAAAAGTGGTAGTTCCCTGAGCAGTTTTGCATATCCTACCTTTTAATTTGGTTGAGTGCCCTTTGTTCTTTTCCTTTCTCATGCACGTGTTCATTTCAATCTCTTTTCACATGAAAGGTTTTCCGTGCCCTTCTTTTGTCACCTCCCTTTCCTGAAAATAGACTTCTCTTTACCAGAATTTGCAAATTAACACAGTCAAAGACATTTTTATTCTCATGGCTATCTTTGTTTCGACTGTTTATTTCCAGGAGAGATGTTTTCTTCAAAGATTACATTCCTGTGCCTAAAATCTTCAGCAAAACAGAGCCTTTGTAGCAACTTCTGTATGTCTCCTCTACTCCTGTGACAACTGTAGCTGTTTCTGGCAGGGTTTATTTTGGGATCTTTATCCTTTGAGTGTGAGACTAACTCAAGGAAGCCTGCCTTTTTCTCAGCTGGGTAACGATGCCTATCATGAGACTTAGCAAAAACACCACACAGAACTGCCATTTGTTCTAATTCCTACGAATAATATAGCGTAGCTGTTTCTATGCAGGTTTAGATTATTTGGTTGAAAAACATAGTTTTGTCACTGCTTGTGATAATATCAGTAGTATTATTGATTCGAGCATCCTTAATTTACACTGGGAAGTGCTTAAGTGCATAGAAAATCTGCAGACAGACAGATAACTTCCATGGGCAGCTGGTTTCTGAAGGAAGAGTTGGCCACTTTCAGAGCTGTTTGCTTGTATGAAAGATAACATTACCATGATATTTTCTCAGCTGTGCTTAAGCAAAAGGAAACCCCTGGCCTTTGCCTTATGGACATTAATTTCCTCCATTAACCCATCTCCTGATTCTTCCTGATGATGAATAGTGTCACCAGTTGTTTTAAATATAGCTCAACTCAAAGTAACAGGGCAGAAACGTTTTATGTGTGTTTCCTTTCATTCTTTAGCCTGGAACTGCTTCCTTTTGTGTCTGTATATTTCTGTTAACCATAGGCACCATTCTACAACTTGCTTATTTTACACACTATTCACACTGGATGACTAGTTTTTGGGTTAAATTCCCTCTTAGACAGAAAGAGCAATGGGCAAGCACATGACCTGAGGTGTTCTCTCACAAGTCATGTAGTTGGTCACCTTCAGGACCAATTATGCAATTAATTATAATTTATATAACCCCCTGACTGATCTACCTTGATGGCCTACAAACTCACTTTTAGTCTTCACCTGAGCAGTTCTGTTGTGATATTTAACTTACAGTTGACAATTTCTGGCAAATGCAGATTTTAAAGCCGGAAGAGGCCTTTACATCATTTAATCTGATTGTACAATCTGCTCTTTGCCACGGGCTTTGATGTGAACTCTGCAAAATTTTTGAACTCCACGGAAAATAATCACATCGAAACCACCCTCCCATGATTTTGAATTGGACAAGAATGCAAATGAAGCTTAGACTCAGTGCTAAAGACTACGCAAGAAGTTCTCAGAAGCTGGGGGTGAGAACATCTTGGTTTTGTAGGATACCGTGATAAGTGTTTTAAGGTGCAAGTGCCTTGCACCTCTGTCTTGGATAAATTGACACCCACTCAAAAATCTAAGATTGGTATGTAGTAAGTTTTAAGAATGTTCCAATATCAGGGTTGGATTGATGGAAATATTTCAAGTCCTAAAAAAGGAACTAAATATTTAAGAAGAAATCCCTGCTAAGCGAAGCATAATCCCTGGTGTCCTGTCCTGATTTGCCAATAGAAATGTCACACAACTTCCAGAAATTTCAATCTCAGAACTGATTTGTTTCTTTTATGAATTCCAGGAGAAATTAGCACTAGCTCTTCTTAAAGGAAGAAGAAGAAGAGGAAGCAGAGGACTTTTTTGGTTAATAGTGCAATTTTGAGTAAACATGTTCCAGGTGCCACTTAGACATTAAAGAGCTTAACAGAGCTGCTCTCAAGTAGGCAATGTACTGGACATCCCTGAAGAGCTATCCATGTAAATGATGCTAACTTCTGCCTCTGTTTCCACATTTTAACCCTCTTTGATGGACACTTCATATACCATCCCATCTGCTATCTCTAGATGAATTCTTTTGGTTTTGCTGTAGCTCTCAAAAGCAGTGAGTGGAAGTGGTTTATGCATTTTATAAGGAGAAGAGAAAGCACCCTGGATTTATGGACTTCAGAGTAAAGAAGTCTGACAACAAGGCCAATATTGAAAAGTTTTATGAATGACTGCTTGTAGCTATGGAAGTTATACAGGTATATAAATTATAAGTATAACCCTCAATTTTAAAAAAGGAAATAAGTAAGACCCAGGAAATTACAGACCACTCGGTCTCACCTTGATGCCCATACAAGATCATGGACCTGATCCTCCTGGAAACTGTGACAAGGCACAAGATAAATAAGGAGGTGATTGGTGACAGACAAATTGCACCTGAAAGATTCAGGCCCAGTTGTGCCTGACAAATTTGGTGTCCTTCTAGATACCATCTACCTGGACTTGTGCAAAGTATTTGACTCTGTATCACTGTCTCTGAACTGAACAGACATGGATTTGACAGATGGACCACTCAGTGGAAAAGGAATGAGCTGGATGGCTGCACTCAAGGAGCTGTGGCTTATGTCTCAATGTTGAAATGGAGACCAGTGACAAGTGGAATCCTCAGGAGTCAGTACTGGGACAAGAGCTGTTTCTCATCTCTGTTGGTGACATGGACAGTGGGATCAAGGATACCCTCAACAAGCCTGTGGATGGCACCAAGCTTTGTGGAAGGGATGTCATCCAGAGGGACCTGGACAGGTGTGAGCAGTGGGATCTGTGAAGCTCATGAAGTTCAACAAGCCCAAGTGCAATTCGGTCAGGGCACAGGTCAAGCACAAATACAGCCTGGGTGGAGAATGGATTGAGACTAACCCTGGAGAGAAGGACTTGGGGGCGTTGGCTGATGAGAAATAGGGCCACAAAGATGATCAGGGGCCTGGAGCACCTCTCCTATGAAGACAGATTGAGAGAGTTGAGGTGTTCAGCTTGTAGAAGAGAAGGCTCTGAGAAGACCTTATAGCACTTTTCAGTACCTGAAGGGGGCCTCTCATAGGATGAGAGAGCTGGAGAGGCACTTGTTTTACAAGGGCGTGGAGTGACATCTAGATCTCTCTGAAGTCTCAGCATCTTGTCCAAATCAGAAGAAGTCTCTGAACTGTTAAAGCAAGTCATCTTCCCTTCCTGTGTATTCAAGGATGCAAAGACTGAGTTCTGATGGTCAACTTAGGAAGGTTGGTTCATAAAGAATGATGAAAAAGTCATAGCACTTTTTGCACCTGCACACAGTCCTGGGGTGACATTCAATTATTATACTCCAATATTTTTTTACAGCTGTTGTTTAAACAATAGGTCTTTCCTTGACGATGGTAATCAGAAGGGAAATGTCACTGTAAATACATCCCAGAGGAAAAGAGTGAGTTGAATGAAACCACAGTGTTCTCAGCCTTGGCTATATTCAGACTAATAAAACTTTTGCCTCCGGATGTTAGATCAGATAATAGCACATAGACAGACAAGCCATATTGCCTAGAATAAATCCTTCAGTAATGGGTGCATTAAAAATACAATAGACAGATTAGATGGATTTATCCAGCTATTTCAGACAGTAAGAAAAAGTAGATAGCTGAGGAACTGTTGAGGCAAGAGAGCATGTAGGCACTGAACTTCCTTGAACACTGGATCAGCATCTGTGGGGAACAGCAATGAGGAAGACTCTTGCCAGACTGAATCTGGACCTGGATTTGTTCTGAGTTTCTATGGGACAAATCGTTGAAGGCATGTTGATTATTCTGTTTCAATATAAATATCACTCAAATGCCCCTTTTGGTTGTGAATTCTATTTGAAGGAGTCTCATTTATTCAGGGACCAGTTCTTCCAGATTTGTGGTCCAGAAGTTGCTCCTAATTGTCACTCTAATTCACTGAAAGTCAGAGGAGGAGGGGAGGCATGGTAAAACATTTTGAAGTTGACATGACTAAACAAATCCCTTTATTTCTAAATTATTTCCCAAGCTCCAGTGGCAGCACAACTTTCTCTTTCCCCTGCATCCCACAGGACACAATATCCTCCAGTGTCAAAGCAGGTGTTTTGAGTAAACAAGCTGTGATAGTACCAACTCCCTACCCTCACCTTCCCATGAGCCTAGAGTTAAATATTGCCCTCTAAACCTTCCAGAGAGCCACCTCTGTGCCGTGTTTGTTCACAGCTGGTCTGCCTTGGTCAGGGGGTTCTCAAATACATAATGGAGTCTGGCACCAGAATTTGGCAGCTTTGTTCATGATTTCTGTTTTCCCCTTCCTTTTTCTGTAACAGCTTTCTCTAATGCTTGCCAGAAAAGATGCAGATTAAGGTTGGTTGCTGCTCTTCACATTAAACTGTACATGGTTCAGAGGAAGTCAGAGGAAGGAGTGTGTTTTTTTTTTTTTTTTTTTTTTTTTTTTTTGGCTTATCTAGGTACAGCATACACAGTAGTATCTATAGGTGTAGACAACTATAAAGAAATATGAAAATTGATGGCAAAAATAACATATTTCTGCTTCTATGTCCCATTTTTCAATCTAAAATAATCCTCTTCTGGGAAAAATAATAATAATAATGAAAAGGCCTGGAGGGGATGTGATTTCTATGTTAAAATCATGTGTACCTCCACTTACTAATCACTCAGGGCTTTGTGATGGGACTCTTGTCTCACATTGTTGTTTTCCTCTGAAGGTTTATTGTGGTCTCAGACTATGCAGTTAAACTTCTGTTTTAATAAGCTGCTGCACCTTTGCCCAAGGCTGTGATTGAATATGTGGGCAGTCACTGTGGTTCAGCTGACACTTGGAAACTTATTATGCCGTGTTAACTTGATTTTGAATTTGCACCTTGAGGGCTTATTTAACTGAAACACTTATTTTTATGGTGTCAAACCGAATCAAAAGCTCCAAATTTTACTCAAGACAAGAAAAATCCAAACCTATGAAAATTCCAGCACAAACAGAATTGACAGTAGTAGGCAGTAGGTAGGAATGTTTTCAAAAGCTGTGAGGGTTCTATTGTAATTGTTGGCAAACCATGCCTGAATGTCAAGCTTGTATAGAATTAGGAGATAAAAAGCATTATTGGAATTTTGTGTTATGTGGCATAAATTCAACTGCAGTTCTATTCCGTCCTAACTCTACCTACCAAAGACAGTTTCAGTGATTTCCTTGGTGCCCAAAACTGCAGGAGGACCAAGGTGTATAAGGAGAATAAGTTGTCAGGGTGTGGAAGAATTTCTGAAGGATCTTTGGTAGTGGTCATTGTTGACAAAATGCCTCTGGTCTGATCTGGTCTGACTGTTTTAATGCTCTCCATGAACATTTTCCCTGGCTGTATGGCAGGTCATGACCACTGTGAGAAGGGTCCCAGGTCTGATGGCACAGCTCCACTGATGAAAGATTCAGACCCAAATGCCTGTGCTACATCATGAAGATTCCAGCTACTGAAAATATGAGATGTCTTGCAGAGATTATAAAAATGTTTTTCTTCCAGGAGTGACACCTTTGAAATGACCACTTTTTTTTTAACCAAAAATATCACTATCACTGCTCTAACCTTTGTATCTCCTTACTTTGTAAAGTGTGAGGCTTTGAAATGACCACTAAACAAAAACACAAATCCAGGATGTTGTCTGCTTGGTCAAGGGCCATAATAGCCTCACAAGTCTTTGGCTTAGCTAAGGAAGTGTCATAAAAAATCCACTGTGGCAGCAAAGGCTATAGCTAGAACTATAAATATTCTCAAAACTAACATTGTAATTATTTCTGGCTGCTAAATATTCTTCACCCCCCCAAAAAAAAAAAAAAAAGAGAGAAAAGATAAAAAAAGAGAGCAATTACAAGTGTTAACATTCTGATGACAGATCTCCATCATTAGGATAGGCCATACAGACATATAAAACAGACGGGTTAGATAGGGAGGGTGGGAGTATTTTTCAGCCGCAAGGCTAGAATAGACACGGTCCTTCCCCCAGGCAGTCTGGGGTGAGGCTGCAGCATCCTTTGACTCCTTCCCCCTTTAATCTGCCTCTGAGAGATAACATTTTCCCTTCCCCCAATGCACTTTTAATCTGAAAAGTGAGTGGGTGAAGCAGGAGTGGAACGTTCAGGCCAGATGAATTAATAGTGGCAGGGGCATGTTTTCACGTATGCTAACCTATGTGTACAATTTGTAGGAGTAATAAGTCAATCTCTGCCTAATGGGACAGAGGGTTTTAAAGGCATCATGGCTGAGCTGGGAGAAAGCTTGAAGACAGGGCACAAAGGTGGAGGTTGTACAGGGAGTTCACACTCCAGCAGTTCTTGTAGCATCTGTTATTAGAGTTCTGCCTTGTCTAAAACTGTTAAAAATAAAATGGTGCTGTCTGGTGCAGAATGGTGTGCAGTGAAAGATTAATTATGCTGCTTTGGATTTAATTTTGGTATACTTACACACTCTTATGTAAGAGTGAAATCTTACCCTACAAAAGAGAAATGTGGGGTCTTTCAAAGCTTAAAATGTTTTGATCTCTCATGCAACCTGGTGCTTGAAGGGTGGATATGGAGATTTCATTTGTGTTCTATAAAGCCACTTGTTGTTCATGAGGAAAATAGCATTGCACCACATCATGATGTGAAGGCAGTAGGACCAGGCAAGTGTCTGGAAGGATTTCCTGATGATTTGAAGTACGCGGGAAAATCAGCAGTGTTTCTCTGACTTTATTATAAAGTTAACCTGATTTCAGTGAGGATTTGTCTATTTGCATTCACAGTACTCATTAGATGCCAATGTCTGATGAATAATACTAAAAAATAACTATCAGACCTCAGGCAACAATAGCTGAGAGGACATTAACACTGGTAGGATACATCTCAGCATTTAGAAAATATCCTAACAAATTAGAAAAGAAAATACAAGGCATGGAGGCTGGAAAAAAAAATCTCAGAATGTGTTTACATGCTCCTTTAATTTAGTGCCATTTCATTACATTGCCAAAATGAATCACTATCTTCAGCTCCTATCTTGGCTTCTTATTTACTGCTAACTTGATCTCCTTGGTGGAATTTTATTGCTCCCAATCATCATACTCTTTTAACATAAGATCCGATACAGATTGCAAACAAATGAATAATGTAGGGACTGAGCAAATAAGAACTTAAGGGTCACATGTGTCTGTCGGATGTAACATCTATTCCATTAAATACATAGTATATGCTCAGATCCTTATGTATGAAATAATTGGATTATGTGTTGTCAAATACCAAGAAGAGCAAGCACAGATGTAATGGCTAAGTGATGCTCTTTATCAAAGCAACAACCTGAAGAAGACAGTAGTCTGCCCTCAAGACCTCCTGGAAACGTGATACCAACAGTGCTGCCAGCCAGGCACTTGGTTGGAAACCTGCTGTTCCACCTACAAATGGCATGGAGTTGGTTTAGGTTCAAGAAAAGCCATCCCGTTGTGGTACATGGGAGAACCGAGTCAGCTCTCTTTTGATCATGACATTGATTTCATTTGTAGTAGGCCTCTGAGGTACTGTACAACTACAAAATATTCTTTACTGTGCTAAACCTCTTTCCTCTCGTGATTTTTTTTTTTTTTGTTAGTTCTCCATTGTCATTTTTAAAGGATAAGGACTGTAATTACTCTGTGAATATGATGTCTAGTGTGATGCCCTGACCCTAGCTGGATCCTTTCAGTTGCAGCCCAGGTTTCTTAGAGGATTTCGTTAATAAAATGCTAGGACACAATAATAGCAAATGCCCTAAATGTCACTCCTTCCTCAACCTTTGGAATATCCAGCTCATTAAATGAAAAAACATCATCAACCTCCCCCCATCACAAAATTAATAAGAATTCAAAATTCTTTGAAGTATTTTGAAATAGACTGTGCATGGAGAAAATGTGCCAGTTGCTTCTGCATGTCTTGACTAGATATATCAGACTGTGTGTTCCTCCTCACACACAAGGAGGAAGAGATATAATGAATGAAAGCCATATGGCTGAATCCTTCAGAAAATATCCTCCAGTGCATGAATGAGAAAGTGGGAGTTAACCTGCCTTAGACAGAGAGCCTCTTCTGATATCATAAAAGAATGGCTAATGATATTTAATCACTTTCTTTCCCCATGTCAGCGCTACTCCCTCAACAGCTTCATTGCCTCTGATTAGCAGCAACACACTTTAATCGGCTGGTGATGATGAGCCCCTGTTTGACATAAATAGGTGCAGCTCCAAATAGCAGAAAGCTTGTTGCTATTCCTTATCTGTAGCACAATAAGGACTGTGTGTAGGATTGAGTTTAGGACACTGTTGAGTTAGGTACTAGAAATGCAGCGTAATAAAAGAAAATTCTCTGTCCTGGAGGACAGGCTTACCTAAGAAGGCTCAAACAGAAGTATTTTTCAATGTTAGAGATTAAAGGGAAGGTATGGATGTAGATCTTTGAAGCCTTAGCTGTGTCCTTCTTTGCACTCTGTTCATAGGCAGTTTGTAGGCATCAGGTTCTTCTTCTGCAGGTGCTTTGAGATCCTTCAAAGACAATCTATGGAGGAGGGCCAGTGAAAATTGTCACGTTGCAGGTTTTAATGGGAGGGCACAACTTGAGAGACTGTTACACTGTAAGCCACCTGATACCAATCTTAGAAGATATATTTTGGAATGATAGGCACCAGCAATCAGGTCTTGCAAGGGCATATAATTATTGTGTAACAATTTCCCATTTGTCATTCAGGGTTACATGCTTTCATAAGGCGTGGAGTTGATTTTTGCACAGCAACCACATAGCCTGGGGCACCTGATCCTGAGTGAAATTGCTGCACTGTGGAATACAGTGATCTCTGAGTAGACAAATACTTAATTTCTGTTACCATGTGACAATGTTTTTAATTGTCTATGTATCTTAGGGCTCAGAAGGCTCATGGAGATGATAATTTTGCCCTTGCATTCTGCAAGTGAACTCAAATGGGAAAAGCTATGTGTCCCACAGTGGGACATTTTAGCTGCTGACTGGAACACAGGGAAGATGGTGTTTGGAGTTACATAAGTAGCAGACCAATGAAGAAGCCTTTGATTGAGCCATGATACTTCCTTCTCCTTTTTGTTTGTCCTGAAAGAGACAACAGATATTATAGATGGTCAAGACCTGCATGGGTGACTGAGCAGCCAACACCTCTTTAAGAAACAAGCTGAAATAAATGCCACATCCCTCTGATGCTGGTGGACCAAAAAAGTGGTTTTCCAGGCTACATGCAACCTCAATACGTGTTTTGTACAGACCTCTTGTAAAAAGTTTTTTCCATTAAGAACTTTACCCTGATATTATATTTGGGAGAAGCTGGACAAAATCATAAAATTATCAATCATCAAAATGCATTCAAAAATTCACATAAGCCTTGTTTCCTGCAAAAAGCAAGAAAAGAAAAAAATCTCTAAATAATATGTGAAGTTGCTTTGAGTTTTCTTGGAAAACTTGAACCAATTCAAATGTTTCAACAAAGAAAGAGGATTAGGGAAGGTGTTTGGGCAGAAGGACTTGGTTGTTCACATGGGCAGCTGATTCAGCCTTAGGACATCATAGAACTCCCGAATAGCACCTGGTGCCAAAACCAAACCTGTGATCTTCCTGCACTATTTCTATTCAATGTAGAATCCTCCACTGCTGTTACTGCTTTAGCTACTCCTCTGCCTCACCAATGCAGTTGCCGTTTCTCCACTTTGTGACACTTCAACTTTTTCTTCAAGGGCACCATGCTGAAACTCCACAGGAGGTAAGAACCTCGCATTTCTAAATATGGTTCAGGGGTTTTTTTTGTGTGTGTGTTTTGTTTGTTCTTTTTGTTTGTTTGGTTGGTTTTGGTTTTGTTTTTAATGAAAAAGAACTTGAAAATATAGTTCACGTCAATCCTAAAACTTCAAATATAGGTAGCAAGATAAAAGGCCCTTAAATGTTCTTGAAGCTGAAGGAGTTATTTTCAGTTGGTCATACTGAATATCGAGTTACTGGCTTTATGAATCTTGGAAGGTATAGTTGTGAGTAGCAAAGTAAAAATCAACAGAAATTACACTGGCTTTCACCTACTGGTATGCACCAACTGGCTTGTTGTCTCTTTTAGTGCCATCCGCTGACATATCTTCTGGTTTGCCTACTCAGGCATGAAGAACAAATAAATTCTAAAGCCATTACACTCCTCAACTTTGAAAGAGTGGAGTGAATACTGGACACTCCATCTTTTTTAGGTCCATCTGGGCTAAAATCCTGACTTCATTACACTCTCTGGTAAAACTCTTTGACTTCAGTGGATATTATTCACAGACTCTTACCCTCTCTGTTCCTGACTTGTCCAATATGGCCCTGCAGGTCACATCTTTGCTAATGTTCTCCTCCCACAATTATGTTTGCCTTGCCTGTTTACACTGCCATTTATTTTCAAAAGACTACAGCTCTTCTGTGTTTTTATGTAGGCTGTCAGCTGGGCTTTGAACTGGTGCTGCAGTGGTTATCAGTGTTACCTTGAAGATCCTTTCTAACATAAAAGGTATATGCAAAAGGGATATTTGCTCATTTTTTAATATAAAAGGTAAATGCAAAACTCTTATGACATTGAATAACTGTCACTGGAATGTAATTTGGATAAATACCCTAAGGTGAAGCTTTCATCTGAACTAGAGGTGAGTCTGAACTTATTAGGAGCAGTATCACATTTTTGAGAGGTTCATATTTGCATCCATGAGCCTATCTGTGATCTTTAATCTTTTGAGTCTGCACATTTTGGCTGGAAACTTTCCAGGAAAGACGTATTGCACCTCCCACTGTAAATTTTACAGGAAAAGTCTTGCTCTTGAGACTTTGGAACTGAATATTATCCAAATCTCACAGAACCTGGGCTGGATATTATTCTGAAGGCAAATGAAAGTGTTGAAAGCTCAGTTGGGTATGTCTGCATGCACTTCCATCATACTTTTGATTAGAATGAGATATAACCTGAGAGTTTGGCCTGTCATAGCCTGTGGTTTCTAGTCTAGCAAGTCACACCTTTGTGCAATGCAGACACATATCCCTACATGGATAACACTGTTGCAGCTCAGCAATGCTGAGTTGCCCTCTGGGCACAAGCTAATGAAGGTGAATCACAGTTTCACGTCGACATGAAATGTGCTAACAAACCTTTTCAGGCAATGGGATACCTTCTTTGCAAATGGCTTCTTCTATTTCTGTCTTTGTGTCGAGTGTACCAGACTTACCAAAACCCAAAGTCCTTTGCATAATTTCATCTGGTGATGTGCATTCCATTGTGGGAATTCCTCCTCATGCTGAAGCTCACCTGATCTTGAAGAAAAGGTGTCTAACATGAAAAAAATAAGCTTTGTAATAACAACAACAAATGTAATTTTGTCACATGATAATCAGCTAAAGGTATTTTTGATACACAAGATCCATGGTAAAACCAATTAACTTTACAGTGAGAGAAGAACAGTGAGGAAGCAGTATGTTACCTTATCACATCATGAAGTAAGAGTTTATATTAACAGTGAAAACAACTGTTAGTCCATTTGTTTTTAATCCATTTGTGTACTTGTTTCTGTGTATTTTCTGGTATATTTAATTATTCCTGTGCAGCTCTCATGGGAAGGAAGTGACATTTAGTGCTAGATGTCTAAAACATATAATGAGGATTAAAAATAAGTTAATTCCTCCAGCTTTGCCAAGCCAAGTCTGAAAAGGTGCAGTTCATTCTGTAATGAATGTTGTACTCTGTATCAAATTAGTCTTTTAGAGTCCTCTATCCCTAAAGAAGTCAAGATCATCTGTCATGATACACTTCTCTTTCATTATCTTTAAACACAGAGCATCTAAATATATAAAGACCTAATGTTGGCTCATTAAACAAAAAGATGTTTATATCCACAGTCACTGTTCTGTGCAAATGGAATGAATTTTAGCATAAAATTAATGTAAGTAGCTCCGTCTTCATCAGACCGGAATATTTTGCAGACTCATACACAAGTTTGGTAACACTGTAAAGCTGGGGCAGAGCAAACAGCAGAGCATAATGGTAGAGGTGACAGAATTAAACTACAAAAGAAGGGAGTCATAGTAGTCCTTGTGAGATCAGTCTGGAAAAATCTATACTGTTACAGCACTGGAGTAATGTTTTGTAGTCTGTCTGTTCTGGAAAAGAAAAAAAAAAGAGACAATTTCTGCTGACCAGAAATGTGATGTTTCCAAGACAAGGGCAGTACACCAAATGCTGATTGTCTTCAGCTTTTTTCTCCTCAAAACTCAGATATTATAAAGTCAACATAATATTTTCATTTAATGGTGCAAGGCATTTAGTCTCTCCTCATTAGCTGATGGCACACTGCAAATTGCTTCAACGCTTTTTTATGGGGGAAAGGGAGATGGGGGTCTTTCATCAGTCATTTTGAAATGCAGAAGTTGTGACTTCCTTGGAGCCAGTTGCAGTAAAGAAGGAGCCCACAGATAGTGAAGACAGCTGCTGCCGTGGATCAGATCACTGGTCTCCAGCCCCTTGCCTAACACTCCATTCTTCAGAGAGCTAAGCTGTCCCTCCTTCATCATGCACATCACTGATTGTGGGGTGGTTTGTGTGTGTCTTCTCTCTCATTTGCTGTAACACTGCTGCACATCCAAAAGAACAAGCTCCTTCCTTTGTCTCTCTGGTCACTGGGTTTACCTACCTTGGAGATACCTTAATATCTGTAATTTCTAAGGTGAAAAATGTGAAGATAGCCACTTACTCACAGATGTAGAAGAACCTGTAAGATGTCTACCTATTGCATTACAGCAAATTCACTTGTATCTGGGATGAAATATCATAAAGAAAGGACTAGGAAAAAGACCACAGACTTAAACAAAATCCTGTCAGATTGAAGAAGGCTTGAGAAATCAGAAGCCCTGATGGATGTAAAACCTGGCTGGCTGGCAAGCATGAGAGAAAGACAACAGTGTAGGGTTATCTTAAGGCACAGAAGAGGACTTGAAATGATTCAACATCAACACTCTAAAAAAGAGGAAAAAGAACCCAAACCAAACTGCGGATTCAGGGGGATATTGTTTCCTTATTCTAATAGAGAGCCTAGTTCAATATCAGCAGAAAGTGACTAATTTTGTGTATTTTTAAATTCTTGTATAACCTAAGGACTTGTGTAGAAGCAGAACTGAAGTCAATAGTGACAGAGCAGCCACCTCAGTGGCAGAATATTTTACTACAGCTTTATTAAATGGGTATTATCAGGCTTTTAAGAAACAACATAGAACCATAGAATGGTTTGGGTTGGAAGGGACCTTAAAGATCATCTAGTTCCAACTTCTCTGCCATGGGCAGCAACTTCTTCTACTGGACCTGGTTGCTCAAAGTCCCATTGAACCTGGCCTCGAACTCTTCCAGGTACAGGGCATCCACGACTTCCCTGGGCAACCTGTTCCAGTGCCTTACTGTACTCTGGGTAAAGAATTTCTTCCTAACATCTAATCTAACCCTACTCTCTTTCACTTTGAAGAGGTACCCCTTGTCCTATCACCACTTACTCTTGTAAAAAGTACATATATATAAACAGAGAATCAGTCTTTTTTTTTTTTTCCCGCATTAAAAAGCTGAGAAAACTTCAAGAGAAAAAATAAAATTTTAAATTTTTTTTTTGCGAGACCATCTCAACATCTTGTGTAAAGTTGGTTATTCCCAGGTCCAGGGTTTTTTTAATTCCCTTTTGTTTAAGGATTGTGTTACCTTATGTTTACTTTCCAGGAACATTTTAGCAGCTGATTTTTGCTGGCAGAGACATTTTTGAAAGCCAGTGTCAATGTTGCATATGGGCATATCTGCAGAACCCAAATTTAAAATTTGTACTTGTGCCAAGAGGTTGTTGTACACATGTTCAACCAGGAAAAAAGCAGAGTCCCATCAGATTTATCTGACCGACCCAGTTCTTCCACATGTAGCTCCACTACACATTGGGTTTGTCTCAGCAAACTGCTGCAGATTTCTGGGACTGCATCTTCTGCCAGGTCAGACTCTTTGGAAATTCCTTGGTGTGTGTATTTTCCAAGGCATAATTACAGGCTATTAGATGTGCTTGCTATACACCCATACACACAGACGTGCGTAACTGTGTTATGCAAATGTTGACTGTAACGCAAATCACGTACTTTACTTCGTGCCTGTTTGCATTTCCTGGTAGCTTCAAAAAGTCCAAGTTAGAAATGGGTTTCCAATTGACACTCTTGCTGTGGATCTATCTCCTGCCTCCTGTCCCATTAGAAATTTGGAGGGAGTGTAGATTCTTCTCCAAACTTTGGCGGTTGGCCCCAGTGCCGATTGGGACTCCTCATTTGCTTTCATTATCTGACGGGTGACAAGTCTGAACGTCTCACCCTGTGTGACTAAATCCTCCACAGGAGCCCACAGATCCCAGCCTTTTGGAAGTGAAAGCTTCCTTTGGCTGCAGTTCAAGCTTTCCTGTCAGGACATTTCAAACACTCCCATCACAGGAGTTATTGCTCATATGGAAGCAGGTATGTTAACACATTCTTGGCAAACTACCAAACAATGGAGCACAGGGCTCAGTGAAGCTATTATCAGTCTTGTGTTGTTTTGTTGGTTTTTTTTGTTTTTTTTTTTTTTAAACCTCTCTTAACAATGGGTGATCAGTGGATATTGAGCACATTTTATATCTTGCACACTTCATCTGTTTATACATGGAAGGTTACAATATGGATTGATCACATCCATACCGTGGTGACAAACATGGGGAACAGTTATTTGAAAACAAAGGGCTTTTCAGTCCAGCATGCAAAGGTTTGATGGGATTTGAAGCTTTAATGTTGAAGCTAGACAAATTTGAACTGAAAATAATGAACACATTTCTAACAGGGATGGTAATTCAACAAGAGAAAAAATTCCCAAGATTATTGTGCATTGTCCATCATTAGGAAGCTCATAATTAAAATAGGAGGTATAGAATCATAGAATGGTTTGGATTGGAACAGACCTTAAAGATCATCTAGTTCTAACCCCACCTGCCATGGGCAGGAAACCTTTCACTAGACCAGGTTACTCAGAGCCCCATCCAGTCTGATCTCGAACACTTCTAGGGATGGGGAGTCCACAACCTCTTTGGGAAACCTGTTCCAGGGCCTAACCACCCCACAGTGAAGAATTTCTTCCTAATATCTAGTCTAAACTTGTCCTCTTTCAGCTTAAGGACATTCCCCCTTGTCCTATCACTACATGGCCTTGTGAGAAGTCCCTCCAGCCTTCTTGTAAACCTCCTTTGACCCAGACTATTGTTTTTCATCCTGTATTTGGAGGACTGCTGCAGGTGCATGGGCAGCTTCAAAAACATTGCAAAAAACCTGATCTAGCAGTTGCTCTGATTTCTTTTACCTAGGGGAAGACTCCTCGGAATTTTTAAGTGATTTGCAAATAATAGTAAACAGATTTAAAACAGTTGTGAGCAGCCCTACTTCCACAACTGGACCCCAAACAGAAATTAGTACAGAGATGTCCTGAGGTGTGCACAGGACCTGTTTAGGTGATTGCAGATAGACTCCTTAAAAACTAAAGTTTACAAATTTTTCACAACATGAAGACAAGAATTTTGTTGCATTATTGTCTTCCTTTTTGTTCATGATTTTGACCATAACATGTCAGTTCTTGTGAGGAATAGAAACTTTTGAATGTAAGGAGCTGGAGGTGTTTGTCAGCTTTCAGGACTGGGAACCTACTCAAGGTTTATTTACTATATTTAGGAACATATTCTTTGTTGCTACATGAGTGACTGCATAACATGAAAGTGTAAGTGTCTTTACCTACTATTATTATGAAGTTCTTCACTTCTGGCAGTCCTAAAATTATCTGTAATGATCTTTTGGTGCTTTAAGCCTTATTTTCTCACTCATGTGGTTAATCCCCTCTTTCTGCATTAAAATTGTGGCACCCTTTGGTTGAGAAAGTCCTATTTAAATTAGATGATATGTTATTACTGCATGGGTGGAGTAGCAAATGATAACAGAACAGTGTGGTCCATATCAAGGGATGTAAAATGCACTGAGAGATGATGACTTTAACAAACTCAAATAATAAATGAGACCATTAGTCAGTGGAGCCACCTCATGTATGTAGCACCACTGAAACAGGTGCTGCATAAGCACAGAACAAAGGGGTCTGTCCCCACCCCTAGAAAACTTTATTGTTTCAAGGAAATAGGTTAAAAGCAAACACCAAAACAGCTTTTTCCTCATTCATTTAAGTCTTTTGAATGTTGCAGAAGTCAGACAGAATCACAGACCAATGCATGAAATACTCGAGGGACCAGTTTGTCTCAGGAACCATCACCGTCTGTCAGGACTATCTACTTCTAGCTACCTGACATAAAAAATTAATGCAGAACAGATGATTGAAATTGTTGTAAAATACCAAAATTGTTACCTAAAGTGTTTTTATGTTTTTATTTCAAAGGATGCTGTTTCTGTGGGGAGACTACTGAGGTCCTCTTTGAAGCCTGGTTCGGGCTTGTGACAACTCGGGTAAAAATGTAGCTGAGCATTCATATATATTTGAGCTTCTAAACAATATTTTCCTGCTGGTTCAGGAAGAGTGACAAGAGGAAGAAGCACAGGAAGGTCTGGACTTGCCTTCTCCCTCCCCAGGGAGTTTCAGGCAGTAGGTGGGCTGAGAGACGGACTGCAAAGAAAGCCTTAGGATATTTGGATCCTCCTTGGATTGCTCCAGGTGATCAGGCCCTGGTGAAGCTTGAGGAGCTGCATCCAAGCCTGCAGGAGACAGGGAGGCAGCTGTTTCATCTGGCTGCCACCTGCAGACACCACACTGCTGCAGGTTTGACATTAAAAGTGAAATAAGCTGATTTTCCCCTTGCAGAAGCTCAGAGTGTTCTTCAGGTTCCCATGGTAAACATATGCCATGATGACATCAGTGCCAGATGAGAAATGCCATGTATAATTTTAGAAGATAATTCAGAACTCATTGCAAAATGTAGGCATTTATAAAAGTGACGGTCAGGAGAGGGAAGAGACGTGTACAATCATGCCCTTTCCTAAGAGAGGAGAATTTGCCCAAACACCACAAGAGGGATGAGCCTGGCCAGCTGCCCTCCCTGTGGGGAGAGCAAGCCTGGTGGCTGCAACACCATGATAATACCTGGGGGTTGTTGCTTCATGGACTAGGCACCAACAAGGAGCTGCCAGCTGCTCCAAGTCCTTCCCACCTCTCACGCATCTCACACACTGTAAGACAGTACTGTCTCCAAAGCCCTCAGGGCCACGCATAGGACTGCATAAGATGGCTTGTGGATGGATCTGTCTCAAAAAAACATAGTTTACCATAGAGCTACAGAAATTATTTAAAAATTAAAATTAAATCTGAGAATGACTTTCAGGTGATTAAGAAAACAAACAGATTTAGAGAAGATTGAAACCTTTGGATTTTTCAGTTTAAAACAAATGAAAATTAGAAAATTTGAAAAACATGAAACTAAGGACATGAAATAAAATGTAGGTAAAATATTAGTAAAATGATGTAAAAAGTTTTGTTTCAGGTAGAACAAGATATTTTAGTTGTACAACACCCCTCCTTCCAGTGATACTTGCCTCTTTGATTTTATTAAGCAATTACACAGGCAAATATATTTGGAGTTAATGTCAGAGAACTGTGCAAAACATTGAAGCCTTTGAATTAAAAAGTCCACAGTCTACACAGTTCTGGGTGCAGCTAACTGTTCTGTAACACAGTTATCTGGAAGGACATGGAGTCAGACAAGAATCCTGTCCCTAAATTGTTGTATGCATTTTTTGGTAACCACACAGCTCTTAACAAAATGACTGAGTTCCCGTGTGCTATGTCAAATCCTGTTGTATGATGTTACTTATCCTGATATGTATCAGTCGCAATTACTGTCTGCTTTCAGGTAGATGTTACTATGTCACTTGGAACAATAACAAAGAAAACAAAATTCTCTTCCTCTCTGAGGGAAGATTGCATCTTCCCGGCATGGGAAGTGAGTCTATCATATGCTTCAGGACATTCATCTTTTTAATTTAGGGAGGTATCCTGGGCACTGTTTGCCACATTCAGAGAGGCAATTTCAAATCCACGAACTCTTTCTATGATTGCTAATGATATTAAAGAGACCAGACCAATGTCTGTTGCTGGAAATGGTTGTTTTTCTGATGAAAATACTACAGTGAAGCTACAAGTGGATGTTAAAAGAGAAGCTGACCTGTTAATTACTAGACTGAGACTAATACTATAAGCCAATGGAAAAAACACCTGTATTGTTGTGAGTTTTCTGCTTTGCATTTTTGTAGTTTGGAGGAATACAGCAGTTGTGTATTGTACTCTCTTGAAAAGCAACATGTGGTCAAGTTCATACAAGAACCTGGATTTGAGACATCTCTGATGTCTGGGTCAGGTAACCCACAGCATGGCAGTCGCTTCACAGCACACAAAGCCTTCCTTGACAGCTCCCAAGTCCTGTGCTCCTTCTCCTCCCCCCTTCCACTTGTGTATCCAACCAGTTATGTCCTCAGTGACCTCTTTAGGTGGAGCTGTATTATGTTTTTTCACTTGTAAGATGAGTGATTCTGCCTGTTGTCTCTGAGCCCTGGGATTCTTTGAGATCCCCAGAGTCATCTAGGAAGCTTTGATGGACCAAGTCATCTGCTCTATAAATTGGAGTTTGCCCCTGCAGGACAATGAAAGCCCTCTTGAAAATCAGGATGTGCATTTACCTGTCAGAGTGTAAGTATCCAGGTGATTTTGGAAACTACTATCTGCTGTTTCTTACTGAGACTCCACTCCTGGATTTAAATATGTGTCAATGTTTTCCTTCATATATGCAAGGAAAAGATTAGTACTTTTTAGTGTTGTTATCCATAAGAAATTTTTTACCTCAAATCTTCATAAAGGCTTAGGGAAAAGATTCTTCTCTCTGTGGAAAAAATCTTAGATCAGTATTTACAAAAGAGCTAACAAGGTCACTTTCCCTGTGTTGTTCATTAGCTCTGTATCAGTCACAGTCATAAATTGTGAAAACCACTGCTTAAAATACCTCCAGGATTCTTCTGTGCTGCCCACAAGCTCTGTTGCATATGTAATAATCACACTGCTCAGTACAGAAGAGTAATTCAGACTGCGGTTTTAAGCTGTCCATCCTTACTGGCAACATTGCATGTGGGGCAGCCTCTGCAATTGTGGTCTTCTAAGGCAATCTCTCTTTATCCAGAATTTTCACTCTTTTCCTTCTGAAAAGGACACATTGCATTGATCTCTTTTTAATTTTCTCTCATCACTGTGTGACTGTTTTGCAGGCACAGAGAATTACTGAAATCCAGCACATGAAATTTATATTTTGAAGAGCAATAAGTAAATTAAGAGGTACCAGAACACAGTGGAACTGGAACTTGTTTAAGGACAGAGGCTCTGTCTCTTCAGAGACAATCTCTTAATTGTACAGTGCCTTGCACACTGAAACTCCTGCTGAAAACACCTCTAGCACTAAAAACCTGCCTACAGCCCTTCTCTGGTACAGATCCCTTGTTATTAAACTCTTTTCCATTCAAAAAAAGGGGGTGGCTACCTCCAGGCTGCCTGCTGGGAGTAGGCAGTGGGCTGTACTAACTTTAGGGGAAATGCTAAGGAATATATTTCTTCTCACAGGCCAGAAATATGCCAGGAGCTGTTTCATAATCAAATGGCAGAGATTATGGACTTCTGGTGTCCAGTAATGCTCCATGGAACTGTTTAATTTACTGGTATAAACATAGGCTTTCTGTCTGTTACCCCTAGGAGTTCATATAAATACTAGATGTTAACAGATAAACCACTGGTACCCTTACTTGCTTTGCAGTGTATTTTACTCCATGGGCATTTAACTGGGTTTGTCAATCAACATGACTATCTCTGAATCACAGTCAAGATTATTCATATACAAGGTACTCTCCTTGTAGAAAGTAGAGTCAGGACATAATGGACCCAAATTGGGTTTTCCTTCTCCTAGTAGCACACTTCATAGAATCATGGAGTGGTTTGGCTTGGAAGGAATCATAAAGACCACCTAGTTCCAACCCCGCTGCCATGGGCCTTGACACCTTCCTCTAGACTGGATTGCTCAAAGCCCCATCCAGCCTGGACTTGAACACTTCCTGGGATTCCACACTTCACCAACATGGCTGCAAATTCACACTCTTTCTTGTTGACTCTTTCCATATTTCCATTTTGGATGAGCCATCTGAGCCAACGTGGACAGCAGATGTGCAAGACAGCAGCATGTGGCTTGCTCTGAAGGCTGGTGATCAGATCATGCCTTGGAGAGGTGTGAGACGAAGCCCCTCAAGCAGAAGAGTGTCTTGGACCCTCCATTAGCAGGAGTGTACTTTGACCATTAAACTACTATAGAAAAAGTGTATGGAGTCTCCTCTTCAGGATATTTTGTTACCGTTTTAGTGCTTGGATTTGGGATTTTTTTAAATTTCTTTTTTATTATTTTTTTCACCACTATTCTCAGAAGAGGCCTTGATGCTCAAGAGCTCTTGCTGCTCTTTTTTGGCCTGGGTTAAGGCCTCCTTCTCCCCTCAAAAAAAACATTTCCTACCCAAGAGCTCAAGAAAACTCCTGGCTTAGCACCTAGGAGTCCTGAATTGCCCTCAGGAGGTGTCTGATCTCGTTCTTGCTTGCATTAGGAAGTCTAGTGTCTGAGTGGTTCTACTTGGGCTAATTACCTACTTCTTAGACATCAGAGGAGATAAGTCAGGCACCTGAAGCTGGATGGTGTAACTCAGAACCTACTTCAGACTTTAACTTCTAGATGTACAGGTTTTTGTTGTACCCGCATGAGAGCACCAGTGGTTTAAACTGACAGACTCTGTTCTGAAGGATTTATTCTGTTCTGGATTCAGAAGGATATGAGTGAACAAGGCTGTGGGAGAACCTTGATCCCACCTCTAAAGCATGTTGGTTTCCACACTTCACACATGACATCAGTAAACATGCCCTCAGACAAGCAGCCATCAAACTAGCTGATCTGTCAGGCAGTCACTGGGGCCTGCAAATTGAATGCAAAGACAGTCCTAGAAGTAAGGATCATAAATGTTTCAGACTAATTTATTCTGTAAAGCTGGATTAATAAAGAAGCGGCTCCTCTGTTAAAACATCATCTGCCAGGGAACAGCCCACAAAGAATTACAGCAGGCGATTTTTATCTCTTTCCCACTCCTTCTAATTCCACCAAAAAGAAGGATTCATGCGGGAAAATGCTGACACATTCTTAATCAAAGCTGTGTGAATTGCTCACATCAGTGTAATTTTATTACTCTGTTGCTGGGATATTTTAATAATAATAATAATAATAGTGGTGATGATGATGCAAAATCTTATTAAGTCATTGAAGGATAATGCTTTGTTTTTCTACATTTATTTTTTAATTTATTGAGGAAGCCTGTTAATGCTACAAGAACAGACAGTATATATATCTTCTATAAATGGGCAGGGAAATTCATAACAAAATGTATTCCAGTGGTTGGTACAGTAAACAGCCTGTGGTTCCAAAAAGGATCCAAGTGCTATGAGCACCTTGGAAAACATCAAACAGAGACTAGAAGGAAGGGAGTGTGTTACAAGAACAGCACTGATTGCTGGGATATGGTGATAGATTGAAATCTAGCCTGCCCCGTGGAGCTGGGTTTGAGAGGGTTATTTCACATGCTGTTCTCTGGTAAGATTCAAATTTGGCAATTATTTGTTTAAGTAAACAAACACAGAAAAATACCATCATTCAGGAATGGGACATTATGCAACTTTGGCTTCAAATTCATTGCCGAAGGTGGTTTAGGATCAGTGGACAACTAAGGCCTCTTCTTCCCTGTTTCTGCTGTGATAAAGCTGCAGTGCTCCTGCTTGTGGCCTGTGGAAGCTCATGATGTATGATCTGTTTGTTCACTTGAACTGACTTCTACCTGCGTGTAAAAAAGTTGACTGAGATTATTTTTATCTCATTGACGGCCAGCCTCATAATTACTTCCTAAAGCTGCCACCCAAAGGCTGCCTCTTTTACCCTGTAACAATTCAGGTGTTAAAAAAAAAACATTCAAGTTCCAAACGCAATAATTTCCATGTGATACTGCAGGTGCTAAGCTTTGTTTTGTAGATACTCTCTTGACATGAGCTAGTGTGAGATTAGTGAACATTGATGAGCAAACTTCAAAACCATGTATGTCAGGGGACCGTTGCTATATTGGGAATTTTGTCTTTGAATTGCTTTGTAATCCCATACACGGGGAGTCAAAGGTAGAAACTCTGTAGAATAAATCCCCTCTTATAACAAGGAATTTGAATTGGGTCAGAGGAAGAAGAAAAGGTGGTTGGACACCAAATGCTACAAGGAGGACAAGCATATTGAGAGAAATAATCCTAATGGCAAACCAAGTAGCTTGTCACTGAAATGGAAACTCTTTCGAAAGACAGAAGATGATTAGAGAGGTTTAGATGATATTTTCCACCTGCAAGCAAAGACTCAAAGAAAATGAAATCAATCAAAACTAAAGGTTTTTTCTCATAAGATCATAGCTGGTTATCCTTGTTATATTTAACCACTTCCAATGAATTCAAGTGGACGGTAGGTATGAAATTGCACTACAAAATTTTAAGTGTACAGAATTAAAAAAACAAAACTGGAACTCAGTGAATGGGAGTTTTTAGCATTTGACTGATCAAAGAAAGTTTAATTCTAGAACAGATTGTGAATTCAATCTACTGATGAAGAGCTGTTTGGGGAGAAACTTCGGTGGATCTCTTTGTGAGAAGCCAAGATACACTGAACTCATAACAAAACTTTGACAGAAGCTAATAAGAGATCCAGAATTAACACGACAAGATTGTTTTGAATTTGCCATTCAAATGAAATCTGAGCCCACCATGACTTTTATAGTAAGCAGATGGTGATTTGGTAGCCTGGACTTTATAGAGAAGTCAATATATCTTTATTGATAAATCTCTATTTCACAGGAAAACATGTGAACTTTGGCTCAGAGGAGACAAGCCCCAGGCACTCCTCATGGACTTCACTGTAAGAGAACACTCCAGGTCTGTCTACCTAAGGCAGTCCATTCATTAACTAAATTTAACTAGACACTAGTACATGAGCTGTGATGTTGTTGAAAAGACTGGTATTAAAACAGGAGGTGTTGTGGTGAAAAGTGTTTATTGCAGGATATATTTGCATTTTATGTGTAGGAAAAATAATAACCTCTAAATTGCAACACTTTTAACAGTGCTGTGAAAACAAGTACTGGATTAGAAGTATGTCAAGCACTTAGTTTTCCAAAGAAGGTGCTGTCTTGGAAGAAGGGAAGACTAAAATCCTGTAGGACATGCCTAAAGACATATTTCAGGGGATGAAGAAGCTCCACACATAGTACAGGTGTCAGAGAATTTACAATTCAGCTCGTTTCTTCTACCCTAAAGCTAGAAGAGGATAGAAAGATAGATAATCCATCTGTTAAACAGTAGAGAGGGTAAAAGAACATAAATGGTAGAAATAAAAGCTAAAACCCTCTCCTTGTGTACAGACATGTAAGATGGGAACATTTTCTATGGCTGAAAAAGAGAAATGTGTTTATTTGTATGATAACAGGTATTTTTCTAGGTGGATATTCTGGTAGACAGAGTTGGAAGAAAACAGCACATATTCATGCTTTTGGAAGACAACATGTCTTGAGAACACTGTTTGCATACTGAAATGTTTTCCCAGAAACCAAAACATAATTTTCTCTGTATATGGAGTGTAAACATTTACTGGGATGGCATTTTGATTTGGGGCAGAGGAGTGAAAGTTCACAAAGGTTCTAGGCAAGGCAGAAATTCTGGATTTGAGCAAGCTAACAAAAACATGAGTACTACATAGTAGGAATAACATACTTACTTGGAGAAATTGAGAGGTAGGTTAGAGTGTTACAGCCAACCAGTCCACTACCAACATGACTGTCCCGGTGCCTAAAGGCTGTATAGAGCTTTACATCTATCTATAGATGCACCTACTCTCCTCAAACCATCAGTTTGAGAATACTTACTACAGCATTGGTCACAGTAGAATTTTCCACACGTAGAACTTTGGCCTGCCTGCAATAGCTAAATAAAAACTAATTGAGGTAAAATGTCTCTGAGGCATATGGTTAAAGTGTGTGAGAGATTAAAGTACACTGGGGATTAAAAAGAATGCAAACCTGAGCTACTGCCATAATGACTGTAAAAGCTGGGCATTTTGGGAACTTCCAAAAGAGAATTTCTCACTCTTTTCAGATCAGTATAGTCAAAACTGGAGGCTACTGGCTGACAGAGATTGTAATACGCTTCCAAAACTTCTGTATAGTTGAGATTGACTTTGAAATTATTAATCCTGGAGACAGAAAAGAAGTAGAATACTTCCTTTTCTCCACCTGAAGGATTTTTTCCTTTTTTTTTTTTTTTCTCCCCCTTTTTTTTTTTCTTTTCTTTCTTGTCTTCTTTCCTGGTTCCTTCCTTTGTTTCCTTTGTTTTCTTTGCCTTCTTTCCAAAGCATAGGCTGCGTTTTGATTACTAACCCAAAGGGAATGTTTTATTCTCTGAATACTGTCTCCAGAATATTTGCTGACTAGTCTCCAGAACATATTGCTGACTGCAGAGTTAAGCACCATGCATGTCAACATTATTTAAAAAGGACCTTGTCTGCTTTCAGGAGAAGTGTAGCTGGAATTGCCATATCTCTAGTTCGGGCTGAGGGCCTGTAGTAAATGTGTAAGTGATTAGCATACAGTGACCATGATAAATATGCTCAGGCATCTGAGAAATGTGCTGGAATCATATTGTGCCATCTCAACACATCCGAAGAGATCCTGGCAAAACCACTCCTTAAGCCACTCTGTCCTGTGGTTACACTGCAGCTCACAATCAAACCCATGTTGTAAAGTATGTCTGGAACTTAGTACATTTTCTGACTATTAAACTTCCTATTTTTATTTTTTCCCCACTGGAAGAAGTAGGTTTTACTTTCTCATGGTTCTTCTTCTCAAGATTTACTGTCAAAATCTTGTCTACTGTTTCTATCACTTTCCCACAAATCCCGTTATGTGGAACAAACTTCGTATTTAGATAGAAGAAAAGAAAAACAGTAATATCTGCAGGGAATCTCTTAAAAGTAGACAAATTTCATGCTTACCTAAAATTGGATGTCCTTCTGCCCCAAGGTCTTCTCTTTGCACTGCAATATGCTTACCAACATGTCCTTGTCTGCACCAGCCTTACATCCCTGGGACTCCTGTTTGCCATTGCCCTGGGTTTCCCCAGCATTTTATTTGCAGTATTTATACAACCCCATTATTATATATAATTATATCTTATTAATGATCAGTATACTAAGTGTTAACATTTACCATCACAGGAGGCAGGAGCTCTTAAAAATCTACCTTTCATCTAGCTAAAATTAATCTGACATATATGTATTACATCTCAGAAAAAGCTGACTTCATGAAAGCTATCTTATGCAACTCCATCATGCAATCTGCATGGCACCTCATGACTCTACAAATATTGCCTTTTGCTAACAATGCTAGGGAAACATTTTGTTCCACAATAAATCCAGGTTAAGGTGGGATCAGTAAAAAAATATATCTCTTCTCTTCTATTTGCCACAGTGTCATGACTTTATGCACTCTGTTGACTGAACACTGCCCTTATTTGCACAATAAAAATCCTGTAAGTTTGCTGTGATTTTCCATACATCTCTTACTTTCCTCTTCGTTTCTCCTCTGCTTAAACAGGTAGTGCCTGTTGAGGGACTGATACAAAGGGCATCAATGATGCAGAGAATTCAGGGTCTCAGGCATGTTTGGGAAACAAAACATCCAAGAGTAGTAGTGTCAAGGAGGAGATGATGGAGAGGAACCAAGGATATAAAAAATTTGGTGGGAATAGAAAGAATATAAAAAATTTGGTGGGAATAGAAAGAAAGGGTCTTCACAGCCTGCTTGTGCTGCCCAGAGGTGCTGCAGGGTTGGCACAGTCAGCAAGCAAAAGCTATGCCAAAATGTTGCAGCCTAGCCCTAGCTGAGAGTTCTCTGCTCTCCTCAGCAGTCTCTTTTCCTTCTTCATTACAGGCCTCTGATCTCTCCAAGTTTCCCTCTTCCTCTTCCACCTTTTATTGATCCTGTGGCCAAATTCCTTGATAGCAATTAAAAGTTTTCTCTAAGGCTTTGCTAGACCACCTGCCTTACCATGAAGGCCTCTGTGGTGGGCTGCTGCAGAGTTTGAAAGAGCTATTTGTGAAGAAGCTCTGTTCAGTGAGGAGCTGGATTTTCTTTGTCTTATAAGGAAAGCTGTGGTGTGAACAGGATGGATAACCTAGAAAAAAAGATAGTCAGTGCCCAGAAGGAACCTGTGTCCTCTGGCTCTAGACAAAGGGGAATCACTTAGCTAAGATAATTTTGAACCTCAATTTGCAAGGAAAACATCTCAGCATGGTCTTCCCCTTCATCTTGCTTAGTGTAGGATCCATTATCTAGAACTTAGTGTTGGGTGAGAATTTGGTGGATAATCTGTTGGTAGTCAGTTGGAAATGCTTTACTCTGAATGCTAAGGATGAGAGACTAAAGCTATGGCTTAAAGTCAACCCTCTCTCAGGAGACTGACTGCTGTGAGTAGTATTGGTTGGAGGAAGATCAGGTTCCTAGAGATGAAAGGTCGACTTTGCACAGCAGCCTTGGGGGACAGAAAAATTTTTAAACTTACTTGTTCTAAATCTTTTTGTCTCTGAATGCTTTACTCTTACTACTAAATAAACAATAGTTTGCTTAAATGGGTTTCTGATCACTGCATACACCATTGATCATAACTTGCTTCAGGGAGAAACTGTGGGTGCTGGCACTGAGTCACATCTCAGGGCTAAACAGCCTAGTAGCCAGGCTTTTGTGAGCAACAGGAGCAGCAATGACTCAAAGACTGATGGATGAAGGAGCACAGACTGGGGAGAGGTGTGGGGAGAGGGAAAGGTACCCCCCAGACCGTGTCATGTCCAAAGAGGTCTTTGGCTGTGGTTTACTGGTGCTGCTGATTGTAATATGAGCTTGGGGAAAGAGACGTGTGCTGTTGTGCATGAGGCCTCTCATGTAAATGTTTAAAATGCTGGCATTAAGTATGGTAGTTATTAATTAATAATATGTATTTATATAGCACCATAAATGTTCATGGCACTTTACAGATAACAATATTCCTAACTGTTGGGAATATTAAGTCTAAGCACTTGGAAAACAGCCAAATTATATAAGCAGATAAAGTCTACTGTTTATATCTGTAATTTGGTGAGTTCCCTTTGATTTGACGGAAATCACTAAGGGCAGTGCCTGCATACTTCCTATGACTGGGACCTCTGAGTGACCGAAGTAGATGTATGTAAATACCCTAAAGACACTGTTTTTAAAGGCATCATGGACGATTTTGCCCTATTCCCGATTCTGAGTATGACTACAATCCTTGTGCAGAGTGGGGAAAGTACCAGTTCTTGAGGGACTGTTCAGATCTAGTGATGGATGTGAGTTTGAAAGAACAGAAAATAAAAATTGTGGTGCTTTGGACAAATAATCTGTGTAACAGATCTATCCCGATGAAAACAAGGTTTGGTGACAGGAAAACTAACTCTTTAAACACCACTGAGCCAGAACAATAGTCCATACTGATTAAAACACTGTATTAGCCAGGAGGTGTAACTTTCTGCTACTGTCTATGTCCCCTGGTGTGAAGGAATGCATTTTTGGCAAGAACTGCAGTTAGCTCTGGCTTAATGACCCTAGGCTACTTGGGGCACAGGAGTGAAGCAGGTTTAATTAGCCAGGAGGGCTAGAGAAGTTGGGAGATATGGCACTGCACATTGATGCTGCTTTTCTGAGTTCTCAGAGACTCACTAGAAGAGAAATACATGACTTTTTCCAAGCTCAAAGAGGAAAGGGCTTAGCACAGGGTTGGGGACTTTCCCCACAGCTGGCAAAGATTTGGGAGCTACATGGCATCTGTGCAAGTCCCATACCTGACACAAACACTCAAATCACAGGGAGAAAACTGAGCTGGTTAATCCTGTCCACTCTCTTGTATTTCTGAGGGCAGAGGACCTGCTGAATACAGCACATGGAACACCCTGAATTGTCCTTTTCATGCCTACTACAGCAAAACTGCCAAGGCTGTGCTGACTTGCTAAGCTCCTGAAGAAGACTTTTATGGTGAACAGGATCTGTCTCTAAAGCAAAAGCAAAGTGGCAGAGCTTGCTTCTCCAATGGCTGCTATGAAGAAGAGAGCTTTGATCCTTCTGCTGGGCTGGACTGCAGACCAGCATTTCACCATCATTTCTGATGGTTCATTAGTTGTGTGGTAAGATGTCTCTCTCTTGAGACACCTTTTTCAACCTTTGTGTTAGGCCTTTTTTAATGTTTTCCTGAGTCTGCTCTTTTCTCACTGCTTCTCCTTAAAGTGTTTATTTTAAAGAGCTTTTTGAAAGCAGAATGAAAGGTGAATTATTCTGTGTTTCTTGTTGCGTATAATTTTCAGGGTGGACGGTCCTATATACATGGACAACTGTCCAGGAAATGTAATGAGCTTCAAAGCTAACTGAATGCTAGTGCAGTAAAACAGTGAGAGTGCTTCTCTAAGCTTGGCCAGGGTTAGAGGACACTGTACCACAGTGTACCACTGTGTACCACTTTTCCCTTTTGAAAGGCCACTTTTACCCTGGTTAGCAGATTGGATGGACCTTGGCAGATAATGTGATAGGATCTGGCCTCATTGAATTTGGAACTGGATTCCCACCTGAAATAAGAGCAACAGCATAGCCAAACAATCAGTTTCTCGCATTTCTTTAAAACTTAAATCTCTGCCTTGTAGACACCTATTCTTACCTTCTGGTTTTGAGCTGACCATGAACCTCATGAGAAAACTTGTTCCTGTGCATTCCAGTGGTTTCAGTAAGTAACTATTTTTTTAAAGTCTTCTGAGGTAAGAGTAAGAATTCCAAGTCTTTTGAGGTTTTGCCTTTAAAAGGCAATTTTTAAAGAGAAGAAAATTCACATTTGAATTTTGTCTTCAGCTTCAGCTTCAGCAAGTCTCCAGGTTCAAGGCCCAAGCCCACATAAAGGGTGTTAAATATCTTTCTTGCCTAAAAAGGATTAGGCAAAGATATTACTTCCTTACCTTCCAGATCTGGGCTCTGTATGTGTTCATACTGATGACTGTTTACTTTATTAGATACAAATAAAGTGGTTTTTGTTTACTGTGTTCCCCTCCCTGTATTCCTGCTGCTCTTGACATACCTCTAGAGGAACATGCTAGATTTCACTCTTGTTCTCCTCTCCTTAGCAGGATCAGCAACTGAGTTCGTACAGTTGCTCTGCAGAGCAAACCCTTGCTCTGCTCATCCTGACTGTGGTACCCCTGTGGTGCTTATTGCACTGTGCTTTTCTGCCTGCTTGAAGGATGTACACTACCCTCAAGTAGAGGGACTTGTGGCAGAACTGTAAGATCCAAGGAATCATGCAGATGGATATTAAACCTCAGGAATTAATACAGTCGTTTGGTACAAGCCTCTCTTTTGTTCTTTCATATACATACTGTATTAAGGGTGTAATAGAATTTGAAATAGCACCTCTGAACCTTTGACAGGCACAATGAAACATGGATAGCTTTTGAAAAGCTAATATGCCTGGGAAAATAAATGGCGTAAACTATAAACAAAATACCTTTCAATGATGCATTGATAAGAAAAAACTGGTATTACAGCTTTCTGGGAAATAGGTATCATTCCCAGTAGTGACATTTTGCATACTTTATTCAGGACTGGGAACCACAGGAGATACAGAGCTTTCCTGTCAGGACTTGATTGTAGAATTTGTACATAGTGCAGCATGCCAAACCCTACCCTTATTAACTGTTTGACTATTCCTACAGGCCCGTACATATAATCTGTGGGGTTGCAAAACAGGAACAATTGCAGGACAAAGAACATACTGTTAAATTAAAGAGTTTCATAGTTATTGCCCGCAGTATGAAGGGAAAAAAAATAATAAATGTAGCAGGAGATTGTGAGGGCATGTATATAAAGCTGAAAAAAAGATAATGTCGAGTTCAAGGAACTCACTGAGTTCCTGCTCCTGACACAGAGAAAGTAAATGAACAGCTGCTTTAACCTACTTCCTAACTGAACTATATTGTGTTTACCTTATTAGTTGGCAGTTTGATTTAGAACAAAATATCCATTGAAGAAATGTTTGACATAGTTTGATGTTGTACCTGTTTGCTTATCCCAAGTCCCAGTGTTCAAATGATCTTTCACTCCTGCCTGGCGGCTAGATGTATTCACAGATCCCATTTTGTGTCTGCTTGTCCATGGGTGTCTCTAGTTGTGTACTAGCTGTACATGCAGAAAGCAGTAATTCTATTTCCAGGGTGCTTGTTATTTAGTCAAAAATTGTGTCTGACCCAACAGTCTGCTGCTTCCATGTCTGTGATTGCAGCCAGTCTCTAGTAAATTTTATCACTTTTGTAGTAGTTTTTTTCCATTAGTTTCTATTGCTATAGTGCTTTGTCTGCCTCCCTGGTTTTGGCACTAAGCAAGCAGATGATTTAGCAAGTAGGAACGAGCTTACTTCCTACCACTGTGCTGGGAGATATTTCTGCTCTGCCCCAACCCTATGGCAGAGTCAAAATTCCTGTTTCTCTCAGTTCTCAGCTCCTTCTAAATTTATACTGCTGTGGGATTTGGGCATCAACCACCTCTGCTGGCTCCAGTGGCTCCAAGGGATTGTGATTCACCATGCAGCTGTTAGAAAAATGGAAATCCAAAAGGCTGGCATCAGACCCCCAAAAGCAGAATGCTAGCATCAATAGGGATTATACTAGAAAATGTGATTTTCATGAATGATCTGTAAAATCTGCATTTGATGTCAAGTTCAAACTCACATTTCTTAAAAATTTGGGATACACATCTAAGAGGAGAAAGCCATATTCTCATTCCATTTAATATACATTATTATTCCTACTTTGCATGTAGTTTATGATCTTTATCTTACAAAATATAAAGATGTCACTAACCTACTCCTGATGTCACCATGTAGGATTAAATCTGACCAGGTTCTGCCACCGTAGCCTTGCCCTTGTATCTTTGAGCAAAACAGTGCAGCTTGCACCAGCAGTTTGTCATGAGGCACTTTTAGAAGGCTTTGATCGTCACTGATCTATTCCGCATTTAGTTGCATCAGTGACATAAAGATAAAAGTCTTCTAGTCTCACTGCTGTTCTTTCAGCTGTCTGAACCCTCACTAGCCATGCACAGCAATTATAGTTTGGCCCACATTTAGTGGCACCTTTGTTTAGTTGCTGATAGGCATAAACTTTATCTGCTGTGGTGCTTCACATTAGTGGAAGAACTGGCCTGATGCACTGGCAAATGTTTCAGTGGTCAGCAGAAAGCACAGTCCAAACTAGAATCCTCATTACCCGTTGACTCTACTAGATAGTGATCACAAAGGTTCTTTTTTTCCCTTTTTTTGTTCATTGTGCATATTTTCACCCAAGTGATCCTGTATTGCTGAAATAGGTACTTGATATTCTGCCAAAATGTCAAGTTTCAGGGAAGTTTGAGAAATTATGTATTTGGGTAAGACTGTTGTACATGGATGTTAAGCTCCTAGTAAGTTCCAGCTGATTTACAAAGAATCTCAAGAATGGGAAACCTGGTCTCCTATATGACAACAGGAAATTTCATTGAAGGACAAATTGTATGACTGTAGCATTTGTAGGAAGAAGAGCGAATAATAATTAATATAGAAATACAAATTAAAATTCAATGTAATATAATTTGATTGAGGGAATAAATTAGAGTAGTCTGAGATCTGAAAGGTTTATCCTTTCCATACAATTAATTCTCATAATATCTAGAGAAAATGGAAATATGAAAGAAACTTCCATACTCCTTGCAGACCAGAGCAGCCACACTTTAGGTAGTCAGAATTAGTAGCAAAAAGGAAAACAAATAAAAATACTTCACCTCCAGAGAAATGAAGCAACACAGAGCTATTATTGTTATATTTCAGTAAACATCTAAATATACTGGCATCTTGAAAAGGGAATTTAATGGGCTGAGCAAATTTATTCAACTTTGATATGAGTGCTGTTTTGAACAAGGGACTAATGGACCTCTGGAAGTCTTCTCTAACCTCAATTCCTCTATGAATTTATCAACTGACCCTGTGAGAAGAGGGTACTAGTACAAAACATCAAGGATTGCTCTTGACACACATTGCCAAATTTTTCATTAGTGACTTTCACATAAACAGGAAGAACATGTAAATTAAATTAACTGTTGACACAAATCTGAGAGGCATCATCAATACAGCAGAGGATCAGAACGTAGAAGGCAATGAAGAATTTTGATGAGCGAGCTAATAGAAATGGATGTGTGTAACTATATGAGGTGCAAGGTCATGTACTTAGTGAATAATCACAACAATTTCCATTATAAACTGTGTTTGCATCTACTGAAAAGGACAGAAAGCAGAATAGTGTGCATTAGTCAATCACAAGCTAAGTAGGTGTAACTTGTTAAGTGGCTGTAAAATGAGCAAATGCCATAGAACAGATAAGGTATTTTGAGTAGCAATAAGAAAGAACTGATACCGTTGTTCTCAATTAAAACAAACAAACAAACAAGTATTCAAACAAACAAAAACACTCAAAAAGCAACCACAAAACACAAAGCAAACCAGTGGTGGGAACAACAGAGCTCAAAAAGAGACATTTCAAGTAAAGGTAGTTTTTGTCCAGAGAACAAATGGCCATCAGCTGACAACAGGTAGAAATTCAGCTTGACAAAGAACATACCTAACTTCAGGACAGTTGTCCTTATGAGAAGCAAGAGCTGTGGATGAGAGTACAACTTGTGCCAAGGTCAGCTCCTAGCTCATCCTTCTTTGTGGAGCAGTGCTACTCTTTCTGTTCCCTCACATCTCTGTTGTTGTTGTGTTCACATTTTCCTTAAATAGCTTGTGATATTCCAAAACCTTATAGGCAATATTGATATTAATGAGTCAAGCCTGCTAATGCTCCCTGAAAGGGTGGCTTAATAATTCTCTGTCAGTTGTTCACAGTTATCAGAGTGAATGCAAAAAGGTTGCACGAGGTCACGGTAAACAGGGAACTCAAAACCAAGGTTAGTCCACTTCTCCAGCCACTAGACTGCATGTCTTCCCTCAAGAAGGGTAGGGTATGCCTACTCATGGTTAATGGAAGTATATCAGACTTTGCCTGCAGCAGTTTGCTATCTGAAATAATTACATGTCATCATAGTGTGAGCTCTCCTTTCCCCAGATTCATATTTTGCTGTAGTACATCTGATAGTGTCACTATGAATTATATCATGCTATGGCACATCAAGACCACATCGTGAAATAACAGGATATAGAGAGCCTGGTAGAATACAAAGCAGTTATGGAAAAGTAAAATAATTTGCAGTTAATTAATAGGTTAATCTATTTGTTGGAAACAACCATTAAATTAACATCAAAACAACAGGTTGCAACATTTTAACATCTATTAACTGTCAGAGAATATAGGTTTGTCCTAGCTGCAATTTATTTATGAAATTTTGGACACATTCAAGTACACACATACAGTGATGTCAAGAGGTAGACACTTATCTGATCTGGAGCTGTGGTGAATAGCTATTGGCCAAAAATGTCTCTGACACAAAGCTTCAGAGATGAGTCCAAGCAATCTCAGATGCAAGTGAGCAGTGGAACCATACTGAACACAATGCAGGGTTTCCAGGCTCTCAGTTCACAAGAAGATTTTGGAATCAGCAATGTGTATTGTAACTTTAAAAGAAAATTACATAGAACCAAACCTTGTTGGCTTGAACCATTTTCTAATTCACAGAAATTGGTTTATCTCAATTTGATTTAAAATAAATGCAGATGCCATATCAGAATGCGAATCAGTAATATCCTTATCCCCAAATCTACTATTCCCAAACATGTGATTTCAAAATCTAGGTTTTAACTTTTCTCAAGGCTACTTATTGGGTCCAGTATTTACATTTGGTCTTCTGCAATGCAGTCTGTATCATAAAGTCAGATCTATTTCAAATCTAAGTCCAGATCTATTATTAGTATGATTATACATATTGAAACACATTGATGAATTGAGCATTAATATAGTAAGAATCAGATGAATTAAGATCAATCTGACTATACTTGCAGATCAGAATTAACAGCTGATTGTTGGGGGCACAGAGTAATGCCCAAATGGTACAGTCATGTGAAATCCTGTCATTGTTGTATGGCTAAAGGAATTTAGCATTCAATTTGCTTTCTTTGAGCAAATACACCTGAAGTACTCAGCATTTCACTCAGCCCATATGTCCCAGATTACCTACAGTAGCCTGATCTGGGCATTTACTAAAATCAGAGAGAGCTCAACTAGCCTATCCTGTTTAAAAAACTCAAGATGTTGCATGTGAGAACCTTGAGACATCAAGGATGACCTGTTTTACAGAATGTGGGGAAACACAACTGCTTCAGCCACTTGCCTTTTCTACTGATACTTCACAAGAGGTTCTTCCGACGTACACCGCCTAAAAGGGACAGTTCTGCTGTGTAAATCACACATTTTCTGCATTTACTTTACCTTCCAGCCTGACTACAACCTTTGATAATATCATCAATCAAACAGTAATTAGGATTCCCCACAGCCTGGATGCAAAAGGGTAAGAAACGTAGTGTGACTTCTTTTGTACTAAAATCTTGTCTAAACTCCATTTTTAGGAAATGGCTACTGGAGTCTGTTGTAGACAGATGAAAGCAAGTCCTGGCTATGTTTCTAGCCAGCAGGGCATGAATCAACTGTCATCCAGATGTCTGACAGTGTTAGCATGGTGCTGAGTCCAAGCTTACCTTGGGCTTGGCCAGACACAACAGCAGGTTTCTGGTGGTATTGGACAGTGGATATATAATTACACTGAACTACCCTGTTGCGTCAGATTCTTCCCTCATTTACACCAGTCCAGCTTCTTGGAGGTCAGTAGCTTTGAAGTGGTAAGAGAAGTATTTGGTTTAGTTCCTCAATTTTATGCAAATAACCTACGTAACATCAAAAAAGGAAATTTAGAGAGGAGGTGGAATAGCATTTAGAAATCAAGACCAGAAAATGTCTGCCCACTGTTGAACTGAGTAGTACTGTTGAACAGTAGCTTAGTTTAGCTGTTGAGGAAGGTTTTCCCCAAAAGGTATTTCAGAGTCTAAGTTTCAAGGAAACCACCTCAACTTTCATGTCTTTCCTTGAATGCAGAGTTGAATGCAGAACTTTCAGTGCTTGAACAAGCTGCTACAATTTGAATAAGGGAGAAAATTCATGTTCAAACCTCTTTACCAAGGACTTCTAATATAAGTATAATAATGGTAGTAGTTACCTAGTCCATCAGGGTGACTCACGAGACCTAGCATTCCCCAAATGGACAGTGGACAATTTAGGTGCTCAACAAAGGAGCACATTGCCCTTCATGGCCAATACAGGGAGTTTACTGAACATTTATAGGTGTGATTCACTTCTGAAAGACACTGAGTGGACATCTGGCTAGGTTCTGGGAAGCAGTAGGCAAAGGTATATGTCTGGACAGGCACCAGAGTCTGGTCTTCAATGTCCTCAGGTATGCAGGAGTCAGAAGAGTAAATGTTGTTTTGATGCTGTTAGTATTAGGCATAATCTAAGCACATCTAATAAATCCAGCCTCTCTGAGGTAGCATGTCAGAGCCTCATTGTCTGCCTCTGAGCTGCAACAATTTAGATGCTTAGTGAAGCAAACCTGGCTGTTCCTCATAGGAGAAAAAGTTGAACACAACTCTGAGCACAAGAAGCTGAACAGATTTTTCACACAGTCCTGAACACTGGAACAGACCATCATTTCAGACCTAGAGGCTGCTTTCATAGATGTCCTAAATTCATTGTAATCTCTGCACCTACTTGGTGAGAAGTGGATATAAGCAAGGCACAGAGCAGGTAGTTATTGACAGATGCCAATGGGAAAGGAGAATAAAAAGACTTGGGTGCAAAGGAGGTGACTCAAAATGGCCCTAGGCATTCTACCAAAGACAGACATGGCACAAATTCTCTGGCAAGCAGTGGTGGCACATTTCTGCACCCTGTGACATGAGCCTATGGGCACTGCAACACATGTGCTACTAGAGGTGAGGGAACTGCTGCTGGACTTGCAGTGACGCTTGCCAGAGGTTAAGCACTGGTGTCTTCCTGCCTGCCCACATACAGGGTTGATTTACTTGACACTGAATAAAAACAGAAAGGAACCCCCGCAGTGCAGGGTGTGAGGCAATTAGCTGAATTGTTTCTCCTAAAATTGGATTTGATTGTACAGGTCTTTTTCATTCCTTCAGAGCTCATGCTTGAGAATTAATATGGCAATTATCGATCTCTTTTGTATACTATGGAAAAGGAGGTTCTAATCCTCAGAAGTGGATTTGCTCTGATGACACATAAACAAAACCCTGCAGGGCGGAAGGTAAAGCATAAAGAGGTGTTGACAAGCTGTACACCACTTGGTTATGCAAACACAGATGCGGTAAAGGGCAAAGAGCAATAATTTTGCAGAAGTTGAAAGTGTGGGAACGCTGGCGGTTGATCTTTAATGATTATAACACAAAGGAATGCTGGCAACTTCTCTCATTGACTTTACATTATCAGGCTGAGTCAGTGATGAGTAATAGATATACTATTGGAAGTTTCCTTTAATGTACCAGCTCTTTATATACCAGCTCTTTATATAAAGATGTAAAACTTTCTATGAAATAGTGTGGTGGTCCAACATCACCAGAGAACTGTTTGCAGATGCAGTGCATTGTTTGCAGACCCACGGAGAGCTGCCTTGTCTGCTTATAGGCAAGCTGGGGTTAGGGAAGTAAAACAGGAATGAGGTAGAGGTCTCATGGGTAAGCTTGTCAAAAGTGTGATTTATGTAGCTTTCCTTCCATGGTTGCCCACTTTGGCATATCTGTCTTGCTCTTATCTTCTAAAAATTAAGGGCATTTCCAAGCTGACATCCGTGGTTGTGTCTGGGTTCTGTAGCTGTTCAGTTTCCACACTGGCATAGCTTGACAGCCCAGCTCTCATGTCAGCAACTTGTGGGGTTGGATCTGTAGTACAATGTTTGTGTTTCAGAGGAACAAAAAAAGAAAGAGGTCTTGTTTTTTTCCCCTCTCAGTTTATGTGTTTGTGTACAAGGTCCCCAGCACCCATGTGATGGTACAGGTTCTGTACACACAAGCCAAAGAGGCTGTTTGTCAGGCAAAAGATAAAAGATTCCTGCAGCCACTCAAACACATTCCTCATCTATTGATTTCTACCTCTGCAGCTGGGTCTGAGCCTGGCATTTGTTGCAGACCCCATCAGATTTGCACAACCTATTTTTATGGCTCTTGACCTTACATGCCCCAAAGTGCTGATGGGCTAAATACATGTCCTGAACACCAGAATATTGTTAGAAAATAACAGTGCATGTGAGTTCACATGGCAGAACTAACACAGGGAAAGGATCTGAGAGAACACTTGCTGTCCTTTTCTGACCTATCCAAAGGGAAGAGTAGATAAGAGATTTTGCTGTAGAATTTCCTTCCACTCTGGGTCAGTCTGCTAGGATGATGAAGCTGGTTAGTTTAGAAAAGCTACTTTTGGAGAAATTGGAGTGCAGATCTGCCTCCTCAGAGATTTAAAAGGAAAAGATTTTTCTTCCCACCTTTTCTGTGGATATTCCCAAGTTGCAGCTCAATAATTCAAGTCAGGACATGCAAGCAGCACGTTCCTTGCTCACAACTATGGAGTCTGTCAGCAAGTGAAAATCATTCCATTGCTACCTAGGCAGAGAACTGGCACACAAATAGGGAGGTTTCCATGCTTCTTGCTCTCCAGCTTTTTCTTTGGATTTGGCCTGAAGCTCACCTTCTCTGCTTTGCCCAGTAGTAAGCAGGGACATCTAGTGGCTGAGCAATCCTGAACACAGGGTTTTGGATCATGAATTATGTAAGGAAGTAGGGATGCCTCATCTGGTGGGGAATTTAGCATGTCCTGAGAGTTGACAGCCATGGGCATCTTCTGAGAAGCAGATGGTCACTTCTATGGATCAGGCCAGACATTGCTAATGCTGAAGAAACGGTGATTTTTTTCTTTTAAACTCAGCCCAGTGAATCAGACTGTTTCCTTCTTAATCAGACAGGCCTTTAAGCAAGGTCCATCAAACCTGTTGCCTGGAGACCAAGCATACCACTTCACAAAAGTTGGACACAGTTTTTGGTAGCACATTCAGTGCCTTGGTTTTCATTCTTTCATTTCTCACAGACTGGGTCTTACACAAAGGTTTAATCTAAGAATGGGTTTAAGTATGCTTGATCCCATGGGCTGCTCCTTTTCCTGCTGTAGCCCATGCTCAGAGTCCTCACTGGGGCACCTGAAAAGACCTGATCAGGAGGTGTCTCCTGATGCACTGCTGCCCACTCTGTTCAGTCCTGCTGGGCTCTTCCTCTTGGCTCCTGCTCTAGTGCACTCTAGACTTTGGCTGAAGTCCATACCTGAATGTGTGCTAACCTGAGGAGACAGAACTTGAGATTAGACTCAAATCCACATTGTGCTGCCTGCACAGGTGCAGGAGTTGAAATTTCTCAAAAGTTCCTGCCTGAAATTGTTCCATTCAGGGTAGTGCAGAGATCAGGGGATTGTGGATGTTCTGAGACCTTCAGTCTTATATTGGTGTGGTTTCTGTAAAGGCATCAGAGGAAAGCCTGGAATTACAGTGTTTTTTTCTTTTGTGCATTGCAGGAGTGATTCCCAGTTACTAATAAAATTCTTAACAGGATTGATCTTAAAGAGTTGTGAGTCTCTGTGACTAACCACAGGGAAGAGTTGAGCCAACAAAGCTTTAATGGCAAGACTTTGAAGGCTTTTCTCATGAAGATCCAGGTAAAGAGATTTTCATCAGGCTATGGGTCTGTATAATTCATACTTTCAAGATGTAACAGCTCAGCTAAAAAACATGAACTTCTAGAATTTCTTTGTGAGACCCTCACAAAAGCTTTACCAGCATCTGTTTGCCCCTTTTTAGGGCTGGTTCTTAAGGCTTTACCAATAACATTCTTCAGTAACAGATGCCAAGACATCTCCTGAGACATTTTTTGAATAGTAACTTCCATCTGGCACTGCATCCTTAGAAGCTGTGACTTGGCTTCTTTGTCTGCAGGGTGGTTAATCCTAATGAGGCAAGCACAGCAATTTGCTGAGCAGAGATATATGCTTATCAGATCCTATTACTGAGCTGATTCTCTTTTATAATTATTTATTCTGACTTCAGTAGATGAAGCAATGTGAAAACACTTAAACCCGAAGCTTTCATCAAGAAGACAAAATCTCACACTCCTATGAACAACTGAAAGCTGCCTATATGAAAATGGCTAACTACACTGGTATAGCTGTCCCAGTATATCCTGCCAGTTAAACCTCCCATTCTCTTCTTATCTCAAGATAAATGTCCTGATTTAAATTATGTCAAGATGAGCTTCACAGAAATGAAGTATTTTTACATCGGGACAGCAGTGTCCATAGAGGGAGAATTTTATTGGCGTAGCAGAACTAGTATAATTATACGGGCATAATTATGCTGGTAATTTTCCCTGTGTATACAAGCTATGAGTCTCAAATTGTGCTTCATTGGCAGAAGAGCCTCCTTTGTTGGAGAGATTCTTTAGATCTGAATCAGGTCATTAATAAGTGCTTCAGCACTCAAGTCAATGCCTCCCATTTTATAATGAGTTTTACTCTTTGCCTCCCAGAGAATCCCAACTGCTTCATGCTTGTAACAGACTCTACACAAAACCTCATCCTATGCTGATGGAAAGTCAGCTCAGGGGAGAGGTATAACAGTTACTTCCCATCAGCATCATCAGTGGTTACATGGTCTCGTGGAGAGTGAGCTCTCTGTTGGGAATCAGCAAACATCAGGAAATTGCAGCAGACTGCCATATGTGTGGGTTTGTTTCTTCGCCTTTCTGTTTCTTCTCCCCCTTAATGTTTGTGTAGCCTGTTTTGCTCCCTGCTAATGAGATTTCTGTTCAAAGAGGGACACTGTGTATAACTTGTAATACAAATGAAAACAAAAGCTGTGCATGATGGTTTATGAAAAGAGATAAAGGCTCACACAGTAACCGTGTCAAATGGCACTAGTAATTTGAACAGAAATATCTTCAGTGACAATGAGTCATCAGGACCAAGATGGACTGCCTCATGTGAAACATAACCATGTCAAGTGGATGAGGCTGTTAATACAGCCAGAGTCTTTGCTAAATATAGCCATATACACTGATCACTTGAACTGGAAGTATGCAGAACAGCAAAATAAGTGCCTTAAATGATCATTAGACAATAGAAAGCTAAACAAATACGGTAATTATATTTTCTATAAATAGTAAAGTAAACTCACCAATCAGCGGATTTTCTTTATTAGTAATTATTGCAGAATGAAATGAATGAGAAATTAGGGTAAATTTTACAGAATCACAGAAAAACTGATCGGAGCTAATTGGGACCAGCCTGCCTCTCATACAGGACTATTGGCAACACCTGCTTTCAGCTGTGGCTTTGTCTAGCCAAGTTGTCAAAATCCCCAAGGATGGTGATTTTGCAGATCGTCTGGGTACCTGCTCCACTGTTACCCTCCTGGTAAAGCTTTTCCTTATGTCCAAGCTGAACGTCCCTAGCCACATGACCATTGCTCATCATGCATTATACCATCTGTCACTACAAAGAAGAGTTCAGCCACATTTTGTACCTCTTGTTACCTGTCAAATTGTTTTACAGTGTGACTATTCACTCCATGGTCTCCTCTTGATCAGATAAAACGGCTCCTTGTATGTTATGTTGTCTATCTCCTGGGCTATTTTGGTAGCTCTCTGCTGGGTAGCTCCAGTTTCTGTATATCTTTTTTAACTTGGGGGTGGGAACAGCCACACTGGGACACAGTATTCCAGGTGTGAAGAGGGGTATTGTAATTTGATCTGCTGGACACGCTCCTCCTACTGCTGCTCAGGATGTGGTTTGCTTTATTTGAGGGGAGAGCTTCCTGTTGGCTCCTATTCAGTTTGGTGTCTACTTTCCTTTACACCAGGTTTCTCCCTGGCAGCCAGTGTTCTGATACTTGGCTTTGGCCCAGCCAAGTGCAGAACATCACACTTTGTTGGTATTCATAACAATTTTTGTTAACCCTATCTTCAGGTTTATAAAGGACCAGTTTGAGTGAGGCTCTACCTTTCAGTGTGTCAACCACTCATTTCCTAGCATCTTCAAAGTTGCTGGGGATTTATTCTGTTTTATTATTCAGATTATTGGTACTGTTTGTTACTAGTCAACAGCTGGTTGATGGCTACCAATCAGGACATCTATTAATAGTCTTTGAGACTGACAGTGCAGGAGTCTTTCATGACATCTTGTGGACTATAAATCCTTAGCTTCTAGATGAGAGGACTGTGGAAAAGAGTCAGAGGTCTTAGTGAAATCAAGCATACTTTATCCATCACTCTATCCTCATCAATATAAGAAGACATTTCATGTCTTTCTCTCATGCCTGGAGGGAATCAGGTCAGTCAGGCACAATCTGCTCTTTGTAAATTCACACTAAATGTTGGGATTACCATCTAGTCCTTGCACTTATGACTTGTATCAACAAGACTACACTTATTTTGCAGTATAAGAAAAACAGTGTGTCCACTACAGAGGTGAAATTCACCCTTGGCCATTCTTCCCAGATACCAATTCTGACCCCACAGCCCAGGATTAGAGCCTTCACTATGGGTCTTGAGAAGAACCACGGACAATGTGCCTCCTGCTTTACTGTTGCACTCTGTGCTCAGTCCCACCAGGCTCTTCCTCTTGGCTCTTGCTCTACTGCACTCTAGACCTTGGATTGCATCCACATGGAGTGTGTGTATATGTATCCAAACAGATCAGCAGAAGAGTTAAAACCTGAGATTTGACTCAAATTCACACTATAGTGCCTGCATGGTTACATCTACAACGGGCAAATGAAGTTGACATTTCTCACAAGTCCTTGCTAGATGAAGGGGTTGTGCAGCCTTAACTCACCAGGCCAACAACGTTGGAGTTTGTTTTGGTTGTAATTCCTCTCTGTCCTTGATGGTCAGAGGTTTAGCCATGCTTGGGTTTAGATTCTCAGCTGGGCAGGCCATGAAGAATAAACAGGTGGAGGGTGGTGGTGGGGGGTGGTCTCTTCTTCTGCCACTAGGATCTTCCAGAAACTACCTGCGCATTGTAAGGACTGTACATTTCTTTCAAACTCAACAAAATCAAACTGACTGTCTCTCAGCCTAAGTCATGCAGGATTATCAGACTCAATTAGACATAGGTCTTAAGTTCATAGGTACTCCTGTGCTACACATAATAATATACATCTTTGTGTCCTGAAATTTTTCTCTTATTTTTACTTTAGAATCTCTTAAGAGGTTCCTTAAGAACCCCATAAGGAGCACAGAAGGATATTAACCCATGTGGCTAGACTCCCCAATGCTTTAGATTTTATAGCTTGACTGTCCCCACAATTCTTAATTCATAAATTCCAACATTGTTTTCTCAAGGAATTCCAATCTAAAGGGCATCAAAATTCTTTATGACTCTTCATGCTACTGTTTTTTCTTTCAAGCTAGACTCTATACATGGAGCTGATAAAAAAAAAATCATCCAATCTATACTGAATAAGTGACAACTTCTCCTCATTTTCCCAGTCTACATTGAATGAGGAGAATGAATTGCATCCTTTAAGTAGTACCTAGTAGGGAGGTATAAAGGCTTTTAATTTAACCAATAAATCATCTTCTAAAGTTTATTTTTGTTTTGCTGTGAATGGGAAACCATTGCACATAGATAACTTTTTTTTTTTTTTTTTTTTCTCCATTTGGCCTGTTACATCTGGTTTTCTCTAAGGCTTAAAATACAGAAGGATGAATAGTCTCCTCAGATCAGCCCCCAGTTACAATTCCCACATGGTCTTAAAGCTGCTAGAGGTGTGGCAGTACTTTTTAAAATCTTTCTGCCATTAACTGGACCAAGATTGTAGCATCTGTACTTATTAATAAAATAAGACTGTGTGAAAGGCATAGAAATTGATCTTTGTCAGGTTTAGGAACAGTGTTAGAGCATTATAAGCCTCTGTAATGATGAGAGTATAATTCTGTTACCAAACATGACTCTAAACCTTTCCAATAAAGAAGATCCCAGTTCTTCCATAACATTTAACTGTAGTTTATGATTTATACATTGGACCTCTGTAGCACTATTTTGGGCTTCACTGTGTTGTCAAAAAAGCCAATGTTGTGCCTTTCTTCCTTGTGAGGGTTTTTCACGTCATTTTCGTGATTTGCAAAACCACACCTGTTCCTCAGAGCATCCCAGCTTTTGCACTTTGCAGACACATTTTGTTGGTTATGGAAGAAGCCAGTGGCAATCCTCTGAGCCACTCTGTGGGCTGGCGCTGGGTAGCACGAAGGCACCACTCCAGTCCTGGACAGTAGACCAAGTATCCCACAGACCATCAGCTGGACCAACTTAACCCTGTTTAAAAACTACCCTGCCTAGTTTTCCTGAAGAAACCTTTTTAATTGAGGTTAAGTCAACTGGGGTTTTAAAGAAAATGTACTGGTTCTGGACAATAAACAAAAATTCTCCAGCTTTGTCCTTTTATTAATCACTTGTCACCATCTGCTCCTCCTCTAACCATGATCAAAAAGGGAAGTGAAGGAAAGAAAAAAGAAAGAAAGATAGAACTATGAACAAATAATTCCCTCAGAAACCTCTGTGACCTGTTAGCCATACATTCAGGTGAGCATGTGCACATACATGTGTATTGAGTATTAAAGAAGAGGAAAGAAAAATACATCTCTGTTGAAGCTGCTGTATGTGTTTATCAAACTGTGCAAATGTTGTAATCCAGAGGTTTAAATGTTTGTTTCAAGAAACCAAAGAACAACCTCTTTCAACAGCCACAGATTGCATTTGAGCTCTCTTCCTGTAGATCCAAACTGACCTCTCTCGTTTTCTGTGCATGTTTGCAGGCAACTGTTTGCAGACTATTACTGTCAGAGCAGTGTAACTGCACAGAATTTCTCTAGTCAGCTTAGCAGAATGTGTTGACTGTGAATTTGCTTTGTAATGATACAAGTTCACTTGATACTCCTGTCCAGGACAACGTTCTGCCAGATCCACTGTGCTGAAGGAAAAAGTGACTTTTGCCTTTCCAATGCTTGCAATGGAACAAGAGTTAGCCAAAAATAATTAGTTAATGTTTGTCTAGTGGGTTATCTGCACAGAGAAGACAGGCAAAAGAGATCTGGTGCTTCTAGGAAAAAATACTAGACAAAAAAATGAAGGTTTCAAGGCCAGAACTGAACAAAATGTTCTCAGCATAACAGTTGACTCTTTAAACAATAAAAAAATCATGGGAACATGTTGATTTTGATAAAAGCAAAATGCTAAACAACAGAAAACAGCAATTTCTACTTTTTCATTCTACTTCAGTACCTCAAAAATGATTCCTTCAATGTGACTAAGTTAAGAGGTTATAAGTTTATTTAATTATGTTTACACATTTCTGTTAAAATAAACATATAACTGCATAGAACCATATATTATATTTAACATCTACATATTAGCCTTAGATATTATAAATGAGAAGTTTTTATTTCTTCCATGTGTTTTGGTGGTGTTTTTTGGTGAAATTACTTCAGACTGAAATGAATTTTTTTGTCAATTTATTTTGCAAGGCACTCAACTCTAATCTTGTCAGAATGGCTAATCTAATGAAACATATAAAACTAATTTGAACAGTTACATCTTCAATGACAATGAGTCATCAGGACCATTACTGCATACAATAAAGGAATCGAAAACTTATCTCTGATTTTGTGGATCTATAACTCAGAAATAACATAACTGAAATCTACAGTCCCAGCAGTAGAAGACAACTCAACAAGTTCTTAATCTAACACAGATTCAGAATTTCATTTTTACTTTTTATGACTTCACATTGTCCTGTTAAAGTAGGAAAGCTTTACTGTGCTGAGCAGTTGTCTCACTGTACATATTTCCAATACAGAGTCCATCTAAATAATCCTCATTATTTCCTTCACTACCAGTGAGGAAATACAGGCATTAGTAGGTGATTCAGATGGATGTCTGAAAAAAGTGAACCTCACATTCTGTAGCTGGCAGTTTCTTCCCAATGCTAAAAGATCTTAGGAAACTCGCTCAGATTTAGACATCCATGTTACAAATGGCTCACTTTAGGTAAGGAAAGTTACCCTTTTTTAATAAAAGAAACCAGATTTGCTGTTTTCTGCCTACTGGACAGGAGAATAAGATGGTTATTTCTCCTGTAAATTATAGCTTTTGGAGATAACAGACAAGAGTAAGTAACACTAGAGGATGGAGAGCTGCTGTTGCCACAAAAGTGGCCCGTAGTTGCAGAAATCCAGTGTCATCTGCAATTTATGAGTTGAGGTCCAAGAAAGATTCACACCACAGTCAACTAACTCCAGGACTGTTGTTACCTTGATACAAATGAAATATTTAAGTGAAATTAACATAAATATTAAATAAAACTTCCTTATTCTTAAAACTGAAAAACTTGCTGGGATATTGGAAGAACAGGCGAGTTATGTAACACTGATATATTATCCCAGAATTAAGGGAGAATAAGTTGCTTTAAAGCCTTCAGTACTTTGGTCCAGGAAACAAAAAAGGTCATAAGAACTGTTTTCAACAGAGTTATTTCTTTAATTTATTTAGCTATCGAAGCATGATTTAATTTATAGTTAACTTTGCTCTGTTTGGTTTTTTTTTTTTTGAACAGCATTCAAGTCAGTTATTAAACAGACAGTGCTCTGAAGAATTTAAAGCTTTGGGTTGAATGTGCAGAGAAGATGGAAGAAAGAAACAAAGAAGTAGGATAGAAAAATATAAGTATTCCATGTCATGCTGGGGCCCTGTCTGCTGCCTGCCCAACTTTTTGCTGATGACATGGGACCCTATCATTGTGGCAAGCAAACAGAGGTGAAATCTGGCCAGAGGAAACAAACCTCTGGTTGGACACATTCAAAAGGAAGTATTGTGACATTGCATCGTTAATACTTTAAACATAACTTTTGTTCTGCAACATATACTGGCAATTATAAAGTTTTTAATATTTGTTTTGGATAGTCACAAGTATCAGAACTTCAAGGATTCACAAAGGATGGAAAATCTTCTCTTCGGCTCTACATGTCTTGTGCAAGGTGACTTCGTTACGATTTCAGATATGTCACAGCTGAGGAATAATTTCTTACTAGTTTAGGTGAACATGCATAGAAAGAGAATGTTATTGGTGTACTCTTACTGCAAGCAAAACAATTTTAACACAGTAGCTTCAGGTGTAGTAACTTTTTTTTTTGCTTTTGATGTCTGAAAGCTCAATACGAAAGGATATTTTACGGAAAAAAGGGGGCAACAAAAAGGATACTGAAAGTAAAGAGGAAGAAAAAAGTATGTCAAGGCAGTTTGTATTGGAGGTGAAACTGGACAATCATAGTGGAGCAAAACAGACAACCAAAGGGATTAGCAAATGTGAGTGAACCGACTGTTAGCTTCAACCATGAAGTGATGGAATAGAAGGAATATTCAATAAGGTGATAAGAATGGAAGGCTGAAGCTTGATAATGTTGGAGCTCTCAAATGCTCAGCTACCTCCTACCTTCCACTTTTAATACCAAGTCTAAAATTCAGATCCTTAGGGCAACTGAACTGTTTCCAACTAAAACTGGAAGTGTCTACAGCCTCTAGATACCTAATCTGAGCTTTTGCTGTGAAAACCCAAGGAGATATCTGAATAGAGACTTGATGAAGGGCATGCTCAGAACATCATAAGCTAGGGATTTCTTTGCCTGATCCTCAGAAAACTCACAAAGGGTTCACCACAGGTCACCACAGGTGTCTCTTGAAGGCCACTATCTGGTGGTATTCTCAGCACATGGTCAAGCCTCAGTTAATGTGACCTTAGGGGGGCTTTAGTGACTCATGCAATAAGTGCCTGAATGTGAATTGGATCTGGAAAGTAAATTCACATTTCCCTTTCCCTAATTCAGTGACCTAAACTAAACTGTGATCCAGAGCCATCCCTTCTCTCCTCTCTTTTATCTCCTTTCTCTTCTTTCTTCATTCCAGTGGACAAATGACTTATAATCACTTTCCTTTCCAACACGTGTGTGCAATAACTGTGCTATCTAAGATACCTGTCAACCTGACCTGAGGACATCTTTGGTGAAGTGGGAAAGGCAAGTCCTCCCAGAGAGGTGGAAGAGCTCTCTGAGCACTGGACAGCTGAGAAGCATCAAAGCTACAAGGGAATTGGATGTTTTTCCAGAGTAGTTTAGTGGAGTATAGATCAGCCTCGTTTGACTGTTTTTGTTTTTAAAGGACAGTTTTTATTTGGGCAATCCAAAGACTGGCCTTCCAAGGACAGTCTGTGTGCTCATGGTCTTTTCTAATGGACTGTGGTGGAGTGACCCAGCAGTTTTGCTACTTTGGAGGTTCTTTGCTCTCTAGGTCACTGGCACAAAGAGTATTTTTGATGTCAACACAGAACAAAGTTCCCTGTGACCAGCTACCTGTTTACCACAAATTCACCTATGTCTAAAGCCTGTTTAGAACTGGAAGAAACTCCGGTACAGCAGGACAGTGAACTCTGGAGCATAAGTCTGTAACAAACCTTCTCCCGTGCAGAAAGAATGGGTTTGTCCATATAGAATCCTCTTTCTGTCAGGCTTCTAGGCACCCTGGCTGTTGGATCCTCAAATTTCTTGATCAGCAAGGAGAATATTATTTAGATTCTATTTTTATTAAGCAAACAGCACTATCTTCCTCTCAAACCTCTGCAACATCTGGCTTTGCTTCCCACATTACACAACTCTGCACTGTTAACTAATTTGTGTTTCACTAATGCACACATTGACTAGAAGAAATCAAGAAAGAGATGATGTGCTTTTCTCCTTAGGAGTGTCTCCTGGTGGTTAAACTTTCCACTGTCAGGTCTTTCACTGCTTATGTTCTGTTTGAGGAAGCAGCAAAGCAAGTGCAGCTTTTTCAGTGCCTCACAGCAGTACACTTTATGTAGTTTCCACATAATTTTTCTGGCTCTTCTCTTTACCCTTCATAAGCTTTCTTTAAATATTTTTTTTTTTTTTCTAAAGTGTGAGTGCCAAAGCTAGATAAGGTGGTCTGGCAAAACCTTTCCATACTTCACTGCTCATGCAATGAATTTTCTTCTTTTTTTGCTAATCTGTGAACCTCTCCTTCCTATTATGATACAATTTTAAACTCTTACTGTCAAATACTGAACCGGATTCTGTTGTATAAATATGGTTCAGAAACTTTCTTTCTCTTCCTTGCAGCAGAAATTTCATCCATAAGAACCAGCCAAAGTATTTATAGCAAATAATTTATTTCATTAGTTTCATTCCATTTCTGTTTTCAGTGCATTTTTTTTTTACAACTTTGGGAATTGTTTGTTGCATATTTTATGCATGAATATTTCAATTCATTTGCTGTACACAGGCTACTTGAGCCAACTGTGTCTCTGGCTGTTCAGTTCTGTTGTTCAATCTAGTTGGCATTTTTAAATGAAGAATAGACCTTGTCATGGGACTGCATACTGAATTAGGCAGACCTTTGCTCTGATCTGCTCTAATCATTCTCCTATTTGTGTGTATTTTACCCCGGAAAAAGGAAAAAAAATTACAAGTAAAACTTGTGATATTGGGTTGTTCTAAGAATCTACAACGATTAGAGAAAAAAAGGTTGATACACTCCAAATTTTCAATGTCTGAATGGAACATTTCTTTCTGTTCTTTGCAACATGACAATTTTTCACTTCATAGTTTCAGTAAATCAAAATTAACTAATTTTAAAGGAAATCAATAATTATAGAAATTTTGAAGACTGTTACTTTTTGACACGTTTTAGGGCAGGCACAAGCCACACAACTCCATACCAGAGACACAGCTATTTTCTGGAGTCTTGCTGCTTTGCGTGTATGGCCAAAACTATCACACACAGTAGAAGAGAAACAAACTACAGCATGGCTATATTAGCTTTTATGTCATAATAAACTTGGTATCTCATGAAGGTAAAAAAAGTATTCCTGAGAACTTTCACAGAAAAAGCAACAAATATTAAACTTTAATAATTTTCAATATTTTTCTGAAAGAGGAAATAAATAAATTGAATGAATACTTATTGTTGAAGCATTTTTCCAGTTCTAGTGTCTTTTTTTTTTTCGTTAGGGAAAATCTTAAGACCACTGCCAGAGGTGTAAGCTTTTTTTATAATTCAAATGCTGCTTTCAAAGTATTGTGATCAATACCTGGCCTTGTCTTCTGCCATCTGGCCTTGGGTAGATCACCTAAGCTCTGTAGCTCACACTCTCTGTGTAGAGAGGGAATTTAACAATTTCTATCTTCTGCTCTTTTTCTCTCTTGTTATTTTACTCTACTCCCTTCTGTGAGAAGGAAAGCCCAGATTTATCTCACCTATATCTCAGCAATTTGGGTGTCTGCACTATTTATACACAGCCAAGGCAGAGAACCACTTCCAGAGGGCAAGTGGCTGACAAATGACTGAAGCACCATACATAGTGTCCCATTGTTTATAACAGAAGTGTCAAGTGACTTTGGTGCTAAGTTAGACTTCTCAGTTAAATGTCTCAGGTTAGGTCAGCTGAATCCAGGATGGACTTTCATTAACAAACACTTTTCACAGAGGTTTCTGATCTCCACGGGGGCTGCAAGTAATATATGAATACTGACAAAAGAGCAAAAATGGTTGTATCCAGAAAATGACAAAGCTGGTTACAGAAGGATGTAGATGTTTCCCCCCTTTTTAATATAATCTGAACAAAGACAACAATATAGGCTCTTTTATTATCTGGATCTAATCATTAAAAGTACATCAAAGTTACTTAAGTAAAGCCTAAAACCTCAACTTGACTGTAATCAAAGTCAAATAGATTCAGCCAAAAGGTTATTGTCCACTTGTGTTTCTAAAATGCTCTGTTCTTGGAACTGGAAACAAAACCTATCAGGAAGGCTTCCCGAGGTGACAACAGTTTGTCAACTCTTTCCTGCCTGTTTTAGGACCGTAAATCTTATCTTTTACAAATGAAGCTTTCCAAGTTCAAAGGACGGCTCTTCAAAATTCTGTGAAGTCAGGTCACCTTATCAGCACTCTCCTGTTTGAGCTGCCCTTGTGTGGTGTAATGTAAAGGCTGAACATGCAGGTTCAGAGCACTTGATTTATTTCTCTGTCCCCACCTGCCCTGGACTTGCAGGACTGTACAATAAAAGAGGATGATGGCAGAGCTTTTTTCCAGCAAATGTACTTCTGAGAGTGTCCCTGTTAGGAAAATGTTCTCTTGCAAATATTTACTCCACTTTTGACCAAATCCTAAAGACAAAGGTTCCAACTGTGCAGGCTGAACTGGCCAGAGGCCACCCTGTGTTATCAGCACGTGTGTATTTCTGCGAGACAGAACATTGCAATGATTTACCTCTGATTTCTGGCAAAGTGGGCACATTTTTACTCCAAAATGGGCTTGAAAACTCAGTATCTCTCCTTGTCTTAAGAAACACATGATTTTCCTTTCTGTTTATTTGTGGTCAGGGCAGTTCCTTCTTGCACTATGGAAAACAAGAACTGCTCCATTCTCATCCCAGACTGTCTCCCAGTGGTGGGTGACAAACCATGTTGGATCATCAGCTGTGGCAGAGATCTCCCATCCCACAGGTATTTACATCTCTGAGGTAACAAGTCCCACGGCTATGTGTGAACCTACATATACAAGAAAAACACCTATATACATAAGAAATCTCAACAAGGCAAAGGATGCTTGAGTTCTTTTTTAAGTTTGGCTCAATATCAAAGAGTTTAAGGAAACGCACATAAAGGAAACCCATAACCAAACCTAAGCCCCAGGCTCCTAAAATTTTTGAGCTGAAGTTCTCAACCCTCAAATAAGGACTTGGATGTTTCCTATCTAAAATCAAATTGCTCCCATCAAATCCCTCCCATCCCACCTGTCTAGACAAGGCCTGAAGAGCAAAAATGCATTCTGTCCTACATAAATTTATAGTCCTGTTCCTTCCCATACACACCAACTTGCACCTAAATTTTCTGCCATAATGACTGAGTCATTTCCCCTTGCTATTTGCTGTGTCTGTGTGTCAATACAAGGAGGCACTTAGGATGCATCTGGGCAGAAGAAAGAAAGAAATATTATCAAACTGGAGTCCTCCTGAGTAGGGTTTAGTTATCACCTTTTTCATAAATTGATCTATTGATCATAAGTAAGTATCATTACCTTATACATAAGGAATAACAGTCTTCTTACTTTTTGTCTAACTACTCTGTTCATGTTTGAAGTTTTGGGGGCTGAACATTGTCTTGTGTATCAGAAATGAACCCCAGTTTTACACTGGACTTTAGATATCACTGCAGAACTTATGGTGATATGAAATGCCATTTGGATAGGAGAAAGCAAAATCCAAATATTTCAGTAACAGAAAGGTGATCTGTCAGAGATATTTGGATTTTTTTAAATTATTTTCATCTGAGGTAATGTAAGAGTAAGAGGATGCAGTTTTATGCCATCTGCATAAGAGTCTGCTGTCCTTAAAAAGTGATGGCTTTATGTGCAAAGTGACATAATTTCAGTGTCTACTTAACTCTGTTTTTCTCTGAAGCTAGATGTTGAAAAAATATTTCTGTGTATTCAGAGAATTCTGTTTACTGGAAACCTAGGTTATTGTTTTCCAGAAAAAAACCCCATACTTTTAAACAAAAATGATATATGAGAAAGAACTTGACCTCTGGACATATATCCTTGTCTTCATCTAACTTCGATAAAGCTGGTGGAAATCTTCTGAGGAGAGCTGAGTTGGATGTTCTTGGGTGTAAACCGAGATATATGGCCTCATAACTTTTTCTCAGCATGTCTTATTTATTCAGTGAATTCTATTGTCTCTTTCCACAGGGATCCTTGCAATCTCTTCTGTCAATAATGCCAGTCATCAAATCCCAATGGCCAAATTGCCACAACCATAATTGTCACCTCCTTTTGGCTTTGCTGTGCTTCCTCACCTGCCAGCATCAATATATTTAAGGTATAGCCTGTAAAAACAACCCAGTAGCATGCAGAGAATAACCAAGTACTCTTTCTGGTTCTCTCTTGTTTCCACTTCTGTTCTTTATTTTTTATCTTACTTCTTTGCTACATTAAATCCCAGTGATGGGTTATAGCAAAACTTGGGTTTGAAGGGGCCTTAAAGATGTCTCATTTCTACCCCCCTGCCATGGGACAGGGACACCTTCCTCTAGACCAGGTTACCTGGCCTTGCACGCTTCTGAGGATGGGGAATACACAGCTTCTCTGTGGAACCTGTGCCAGTGTCTTACCACCCACATAGTGAGGAATTTCTTCCATCCCTACCCTCTTTCAGTTTAAAGCCATTACTCCTTGTTCTATCGCTGCATACCCTTATAACACAAGTCTCTCTCCAGATCTCTTGCAAGATCCCTTTAGGTACTGGAAGGCTGCTCTAAGGTGTCCCTGGAGCCTTCTCTTCTCCAGGCTGAAAAGACCCAACACTCTCAACACTCCCCTGTCTTCATAGGAGGGATGTTACAGCCCTCTGATCATCTTTGTGACCCTCCTCTGAAGTCAGCCCAGCAAGTCCAACATCCTTCTCTTGTTGGGGGCCACAGAGATGGATGCAGTACTCTCAGGTCTCAGGAGAGTGGAGTAGAGGAGGAGAATCACCTCTCTCGACCTGCTGGCCACACTCTTTTTGATGTAGCCTGGGATATGGCTGGTTTTCTGGATTGCAAGTGCACATTGACAGATCATGTTGAGCTTCTTGTCAACCAGCACCCCCAATTCCTTCTTCTCAGGGCTGCTCTTGAGCCACTGTCCATCCAGCTAGTATTTGAAGCTAGGTGTTATTCAACTGAGGCAGAATCCAGCACAGACTGCTTCAGGCAAGGAATTGCTTTGTTGTTGAAGTGACCAGCATATTTTGAAGGAAGAGTTTAGAATAATGACTATTGATATTACTACCACACAGGGGAAGACAAATATTGTCTCTGTCTTGCAATTATTTTTTTCCTCACTGCAAACAAGAGCAGGGGCTATGTAGGTATTTTGTGTGGCATGATAACTGCACAATCAATTCCGTGTGCCTTATATTTCAAACGATAGGCAATTGCTGCATACCTGCTCCTTTATGTCTTATTGCTTAATTCATTTACTTAATTCATTTAGGCAGAAGAGTCCTTGATGGTTCCAGCTGTCTGGCTTTCTAGGCTAAGAACTGTAGGCAATCAATTAGCTCCACCAGTCTGAAAAGCAGAAATGCATGTATGCAGCCTTCAAATCCTGCTTATAAGGTTAGTGCAAGCTATTTTTTATAGAATACAAACCCCAAACAGAGCATTTTGATCTCTTTTCAAAGCCATAATTCCTTACAGGAGTCTGAGAGTTGTTTCTCAATAATCTGTAATAAGAGCAAAGAGTGGGCAGACACCAAGGTGAAATGGCTTAAAAGTGCCACGTCAAGGGCACAGCGTTTGTGCAGCAGCTCAGGTCAGATGGCTGTTTATGGGAGAATCCTGGTTTTTAGGGTGAATTGTAGAATATCCTGAGTTGGAAGGGACCCACAAAGATCATCAAGTTCAGCTTCTGGTCCTGTACAGGACAATTTCAAGAAGCATACCATGTACCTGAGAGCATTGTCCAAATGTTCTTGAACTGTGTCAGGCTTGGTGCTGTGACCACTTCCTTGGGAAGCCTGTTCCAGTGCCCAACCACCCTCTGGGTGAAGAACCTTTTCCTAATATCCAACTTAAACCTTCCCTGACACAGCTTCAGGACACTTCCTCAGGTTGTGTCACTGGTCCCCAGAGAGGAGATCAGTGCCTGCCCTTCTGCTTCCCAGCATGAGGAAGCTGTGGACCACAATGAGGTCTCCTCTCAGTCTCCTGTTCTTCAGGCTGAACACACCAAATGACCTCAACTGCTTCAGAAATTATTCAGGGATTTGGACCCCTAAGTCCAGCTGTGCACATGACAGTGTGTACAGTGCCTGAGGAGTGGGCAGTGGGTACTAGATTTATCCCACTCCATTGTGAACACATAACTGAAACACTTCCTTTAAGCACCTAGACTTTACTTGGGGTTGGGTGCTTGACAATCCCAGCATATATTATGTGGAGACAGTTCAGGGAATTTAGGTACCTAGAGGAGGAAAGTCATCATAGGTGTCAGCTATCTTTCCCTTTGGAAATGCCTGTCTGTGTCCACTCACTGTAGAGGACCTACAATCTAACTGATGTTGAATCTGGGCTACTTCTTTCTATCACTGAAAGCAGGGCTGGAAGGCCACTTGGAACATACTTCCTACAAAGGGGACCCTACGTACGTCTCTTTATAGCCTTGACTGTTTCATAGCAACTTAGCCCCACCAGACGTAGGACTGTACCAAGACTGAAATAATAAGAAATATGAATTTGAAACTATCAGCACTTCCACAGAGTTTCCGGCTGGCCAATGGAAAGGGGTTTTACAATAGTAACTCTATTGCAGATATTCATTGCACGAAATTTTACAATTTCAGCAAATGATTTGGCATAACAGTGTAACAGCCCCCAGACATTGTGACAAGGTAATACCTCCCACTTTGAAGAGAAAAGCCTCAGATCCTTTGTGATACTTATTGGAGATTAATGCTTCAGAATTTCTGTAACAGTGGGAGACCAATAACCCATGGCAACGCTTTACTTGATCAGCCCAATCTCTTTAAGTGTGTGTATTTGATAATCTTTTTTGATTTGAGTGGGTTGCTAACAGCCCGTGGCTGTGTGGAGAACACCTTACAATTATCCAGCACCTTTCATCTGGAAGCCTTAGGGCTTTGCACATATTAATAGTTATATCAGGCTGAAATAGTGTTAATAGTTTATTTTAGTGTTAATGTTTCTTCCTTTATCAATGTGGGAATTGAGATTCACAAAGGCTACTGAGTTTTTAAACAAGGATATCTGAAGTTGGGGCCTGTTTAGATGAAGGGTATTGGTGTTGCTGTAATTACTGCAAATTACATTGCCGCAGACACCCAGTGAAGACAGACAGCTCCAGTACTAAACAAGGGAGTTGTTCTACTGGACTACTATCACTAATGTGAAAAAAACCCCCACAGGTTCCTGCCTGCTTTTCCCAGGTGAGTATGGACCAAAATAGTTCAACTTTCAGAGGCTGAGACCATTCACATGCTCCAGTGAAGCTGCTTAGACAGAGCAAATTTTATGGTCATAAACCTAACTTAGGGCTAAACAAGGACAGCTTAAAGTGGCTGCTAATGACAGTAAGGCATTGATTACTGACACACAGTTATCCTTGGATCAGTGAGGATCCCCTGCAGCGGTGATTTCTGGCTGCCTCTCTGCATATCTGCTGGAAGTTGGAGTTCCAGTACAGGGACCTGAGGAAGAGGAGGATGATGGACTTTCAGTTTATTGTTCCAAGGATAAAAGTCCTTAGGCAGCTGTGAGAAAAGCTTAGCAACAAAGCACTAAACATGCATCTAAGCACCCTTTGAATAGATGGTCATGAATGGAATTGTAATTTGAGGGTGAAGAGGAGAGGGTGAGGTTCCAAGTACAAACAAGTGCCAAGGACAGTGCAGAAAAACCTGCAAATAAACAAGCCAGGCTGGTCTCTTCTGTAGAGTCAAGAGGGTGTTGGTGAGAAAGAAGGTCCTGGTCATATTTCTTGATGTTGGCACAGCACTTAGGGAATGTGAAGTGTTCTTGAAGTGCTATGTATTATTATTATTATTACCCACTCATTATTGTATCTGACACCAGTTCAAACAGACATCGTATCATGTCTTTGTGCTGTCTCTCCCTTTAAGAATTTCTCTGCGCATCCCCCGTAATCTTCCCCTTCCCAAGCAGTCCTGTGGTGTGTGTGGCTAAGCAGCACATGATTGCAATAGGTTAAGGAGAGTAATTAACAGAGGCCACATCAGAGTTCTCACAAAACTCACAATGTGTTTATTCAGCATCATGTCGGCTAATTCCTAATGAAAGGGCACTGCACAGCAGAGTGCAGGACCCCAGTGGTCAGAAAGAGTTCCACTTAAATGTTATTTACCTATAAAGAGCTCAGTTCTAATTAGGGGTGTTGGAGCCAGCAAGGGTGAAATCAAATCCATGCCCCAACTCTATCCTCTATGCTGGTGCCCAAAAAAGTCTTTTAATAAACACGCAAATGCTCTGTTGCTTTTGGTTTGTATGTTTTTCTGCTCCTCTAAACTTCCTCCTGGAACTGGAAATAGGAGTGAATGAAAGATCATTGCAATATGGCTCTGTGGTATTTGCAGAAACCTCATGCAGACACATGCACACACAAAAAGAATTAAAAATTTCCTGATCTCGCAAGATGCTCTAGAACACTTAGAGCTAAACAAACTTTGATTCCTTGGGCTAGGCTGCAGGGAGTAGAAGCTAAAACCTCCTTTGTTTTGCACAATATATTTGCAGTGTATTTATGGTACTTACAAGAACCCTCAATCTCACCATTACAATGTTTTTCATAAATATGTATTCCCCAGCATCCCAGTAATTGAGAGGCGTGTTATTATCCCCTATCAGAAACAGGGAAGAGAGACTCATCAAAATGTTAAAATACTTATAAGATGCAGACAACCTTAAAGGCCCCCTGATGCTCTTGAAAATTAGGTTTATATGGCTAAAGGCTTTTGCTCACAAGAGCAGAATATTTAAATGGGGACAAGTAAAGGATTATAGTGTCTGACTACCCCATTGGTCCTCTCCTGGACGTGCACACTCCCACCACTGAAATGGACAACTCTGAGACACACATTCCAGCTCATGTTCGTATCCTTATGCGCCAGAGACAGTCACCCTTTGAGGAAGTATCTGGGCATGGTAGATCTCTCAGGATATATTAGAAGAGATGGAGATCTGGAGAACTCTTAGAGGGTACCAGGGCAGATAGGAAAGGAATGGGTAAAAGTACCTTCACCTCACTACTGGGTTCAGCCAGTTTCATATTACTGCCTGCCTGTAGCTTGTTTCTGGCTGCATTGAGCCCTCTATTTATAAGACAGACCTTCAAGGTCTAAGCATATGATTTCTCTTGTGAACAAGCTAATTGAAATAGATCCCACCTGCTACTGCAGGATTTATCCTGTGGAGGTGAATCCTGAGACTAGGGCAGGGTGATGAGAGTCATCTGCCAACTGCTTGTAATCCCCAGGGTGAGAATCCTTGGGCCAGACAAAAGTAGAGGGCTCTTCCAAGCTGTCAGGAAATTTGGCAAGATGATGACAGAAATAATGAAAAAATGTACCAATTTGTGCTTGCACTTCAGACTTATACCTCTGAGCATGTTTGTCAAAAGGTTCATGAACTAGGGTTGGAAGAACACTTTTCTGTCCTGTAATCTGATAATTTCCCTTTTATAAGTTTTTCATCATGTTTCTTTTTTGTGCTAGAGACAGGGAAGTGTGTAACCTGTCAGTTCTCATTCCCAGGATGCTGCATGAACTTTCTCTTCAGTTAATTATGAACCAGGCTGGTTCACCCCCAGGTTTCACTTTAAGTCTGAAGTTTGAAAAATCCCAGAATCTCAGCACAAATCTCAGTCACACGTAAATGAAAGTGTAAACCGGTGTGAGTTAACCAGTATTTTGTTATTGCAATGACATTTGTGAGTGTCTTGGAGCCTGTGCATGCATTGGCCTTGCCTGTCCCAAACACTCTGTATGCACAGAGTATGATATCCTCTAATTCCCCCAGATACCTAATGATCACTAAGTCACTTTAAACCCAGTCCAAATTGGCTACATGAAACCCATCAAGTTGGAAGATGCTGTGGGACTGCCTAATCTCGTAGGGATCTGCCCGTTTAACCCGAGAATTCCCAAACTCCCAACTGGAACTCCTACATGTGCTCAAGCGGGTCTTTTCTGAGGGAGATGAATGACAAGCCCCTATTCATACCCCTGTGGTGATACAGAATTAGGTACTGGCCACATAAATTCCTCCAACATTCTTAAAAATGCTGTCAAGGGAGATGAATTGTTCGTTTGAGACTTAAAGCAGCCTCTGTAATCTCATAACCAGGTAGGGAGAGATGGGCTGTGGCCTGGTCTCCCTCTCCCTCTGTCTCTTTTGCAAGGTTGGATGCAGAGCAGCCCAACCTCAAGGAATTCCTGAAAGATAATATTACACACACACAATAGCACACTGAATATAGTCAATGTCCATTTTCAGTCTTTCTTCTCTGTCAATCATTTCAGATGTTTCTCTGTTTTCTCAGGTAGCAACTTGGCATATGTTCTTTTATCCTTGCCTCCAAAACATCCATCCGTGGAGCAGAGTGCCAGACCATGAGGCATTGCATCCATTTTCCCATACTTGATAATTCACAGCAAAGTGAGTTTTCTTTGGTTGCAGCAATGAAACTTGAATGCAACACCTTCAGCTGCAAATGTTCTGACTAGGAAGGGCACAGGTAGCCTGAGGATGAGCATCTGACAGACCTTCACTGCATTTCTGGCATGACCACCACCCAAATCTACCTGTTAGATAACCAGGTGAGGAGCCCCAAGACCATCTACCACATTACCTTCTCCTGACTTACACTAACATTGCATGCAACCTCTATGGCATTTACCCTGCAAGAAATAAGTAAATGGCACCCAACATTTTTGGATTTGCTTATTTAAATAAAATTAAACATGGGAACTTTCTCCCTTTTTTTGGTATTCTGAAATAGTTTGTATCTGATTACACCAACTATTTTGTTGGGTTTTTTATTTTTTATTTTTTCGAAGATCCCATTTACTCTTACAGTGTAGGTGGACAAGTGAAAATCTCTCAACAATGTATAATGAAGAACAAATTCAAGAACTTGCAAATTGTAAGCCATAGAAAGAGTGGTTTGAGTCACACATGGAAAACCTCTGCCAAATTTCTCTCATCTGAAAACCACATATTTACCCGGGACAAGAGAAGTGTGTAGTTAGCCTAATGAAGCCGTGGATGTATCTCTGTAGATTCCAGTGGGCTTTTGAATGTATATCTCCAGATCATTATGATCCTGCACTTCCAAATTAATTTTAATTAAACTATAAAATTATAGGCATTTAAAAATTGTCACTTCTAAGTGAGCACATCAGCACTTCTTACTCAAATTTTATGGTACTTAGACTGTTGCCAAATGCTGCAGCAATATTGACATTTTTCCTATTTGTTAACCCTCAGGTATTGGTGCTCCCATGGTTAGCATTGCTAAGGTCATCTGTTTATTTATTTTTTCCTTTGAAAATCAGTTACTCCAATGGCTTTGTTTCCCTCCTTACGCTCTCATCAATAAGAAAAGGAAAAAAAATGAACATGATAAAAAAATTTTCTTTTGATTTTCTTCTGAGTTAAAACTTTATTTCCTCTCCCTGTTTGCTCCCCTCTAGCTTTCAGGTGTGTATCACCACAGAGTCATTGTGAAAGGCACACCGTTTGTCCTGATACAAGAGCCATGGAGCCAGCCTAAATTACATTCTTTAAAGCCAAATGGAAAGAAAACAACTTTGAAGCACAGGAAGACATGAACATTCAGTGTTTCCTTATGCCCCTGTGCCTTTCAGTGAGGTACTCCCAGTGATTTCTAAAGAATTATCTTTTGCTTTTTCAGGTTCTTAATTGATTTTTTTTTCCCCCATCTCATTTGTAATGTGAAAATTAAGTCCTGCCATGGACTTTCTATAAAACATATAGGAGAAGAGTGGATTATGACAAAGCCTTTTGCTGTCATAGTCCTGAGAGCTTCTGCTTCTCTAAATAAGGTGGAGATGATTCAACCACCAGTGAGCAGCAGCAAGTCGTTCAGGGTCACGTAGTCTCTTTGGCCCTTAGTAAACAGATTCCTTCTGTCCAGCCCTTCTTCTGCACTCCTGGTAGAGATGCTGTGCCCTGTGACAAGTTTGCAGGGCCTTCAGGTTGGTATTTCTGTTACAAGTTCCCACAGGTGTTACCCACAACATTTTGAACACTGAACTCCCTAAACACAATTATGAAAAAAGCTGTAATCTTATAGCGTTAAATCTTGGAAACCTCAGCTGAGGATGTTCTACAGACCTTGTTGCCCAGCTAGCCAAGAGAAAGGGTGAAAGAGCAGAAGAAAGCAAAACTCATCATCTCCATTTCATAGATGCATTACTCATATGTCAGACATACCCAAGGAACCAGACCCTTGGGTGGACCCAAGATCTGAATCATCCCTTTGGAGGACCAGTCCAACACTTGAAATAAAAAGCTCCAGCCTTCATTTTTCCTTTTAGCTGGAATAAATCAAAGCAGCAATGGAAAGTACAGGTGCAAACTCTAAACCCTGTGGTGGCTCTGTTAGGAGAAGTGGGTGTAGAAGTACTTGATTTTTCAAATGCAAATTTTACTCTGAGCTGAGCTCAGAAGGAGATAAATATCTCTGTTCTCTGGAATTAAATTTTTATAGTCTGAGAAAAGAAAACAAAAACAAGTGAAAGTGTTACACCAAGATAAAGCGAATTGAAGATGTCATGAGGCAGGATGATCCAGGGGCTCATCATATGCAACATCAGCTTAAATCAGCATGTGCTGTGGGTGCTCAGCATCTTCAAAATCTGGCGCCTCAGCACCTTTTCCCTTAATCGGAAGCCCTGGAACATTGCCAAACACTAAAATGTTGGGTTAGGCAAAAGAAAGTTAGTTAACTTGTTGAGTCATGTGATTTCATGAGCTCTAGAGGGAGGCTTTTTTGTTCTGAAGGGAAGTAATTGTCCATAGTTAAAATGTACTATTAGAGTTTATATATTTAATTCTTGATAAGGCAGAAGGGACAGGGGGGAACATTGCTTCTTGCAGCATGTGAGGAAAGATGTGAGTTTGTTGAGAAAGGAGGGATATAGTGTGGGGAAAAAAAATATTTTCAAGACAAGAAAAAAACATTCTATCTCAGATTAGGAGGTGTTGGTCTGTGTAACTGAAATTTCTCAGCTGCCTATCTTCCACCTATAAAACTTATTTGCTAAGCTAGGTAAGTGCAGATTGTATGTACAATTAAGCACAGGTTTGTTTCTTTGGATCTTCCTCGACTAGAAAGTTTCCTCAAGATGGTATGGAGCCATTCCCTGTTCATCTTGAGATATCTTTCGACTCCAGAATCCAAGCCCTTGATCTGCCAGTTTTCTGATTCAGTGGCAGTCTGGATTGCTTGGGAATCCCCTGTGCATGTTGGATTGCTGGGACAGAAGATAGAGAAGGTATAGAGAAAGTGAAAATTTAGTCCTCATGGGTTTTCTTGGCTTGGTCCTCTCCTAAGAAATTTCACACCAAGAACATGCCAATATTCTAGGTCTCCCTAAAGCTGTTTTCTTTTTTTTTTTTTAATGGTTGGTAAAACAACCAAAGACTAAAAAAATATTTTGCTTTTTCTGGAACAATTATTCTGGGAAGGAAGCTTATAAAAGACTCAAACAAAGTATCTCTACCTTTTATCTTTAAAGCCCTCACTTAGGATATTTTGAAGGGGTTTAAATATTTTAACCTCAAATAAGGCAGGTATTTAAAATCTGATATCTCATTTTGTGAGTGAACACTGGTGGTTCATAGGTATTCTGGGCTAATGCCTTATCATCGACCCCTATTGAAAGGCTTTCAATTTTATTTTAATCTTGAAGTATTCATTTACAGTCATATACATTTACACTTACAGTCAAGACAGAATCACAGCCTTCCATAAGGGCTCTCACCTAAATAGAGAACTGGTGGGTTCCCATAGCACTTCTAGTGACTTTTCAAACAAAAGAGTACCCCTTCAGAAAGAGTGGTAAACTCAATCAGCACCTGTTCTGAGAAAAGAAGAAGCCTTTGATTCAGGCAAACTCTGAGCAGAGTGAACATGTGCCTTTTGAACTGCAGTGGGCTACTTTACTGTGGAGATGCCAAAAGAGGATCCCTCACCACCGGGTAGTTTCATGAACAGTGCCCTGTGTCTCCTTTTTTCTCCATCCCACTCTGAGCCAAACCAGTCTCATTCAGCAATGTCAAGAGAAACCCTTTTGGCTTTTAATGAAACTGTTCCTTGTCTTTTGTATTTATCAGACTTGTGCATTTTATGAACCAGTCACTTAAAATATGTTTTGGGACTAATAAACAATTGCCTGAAAAGAACGGTGTAAGTTAAAATAAACTTTGCCCATATCTACTGAAGCAGTCAATTTAAGGAGGGTGTTTTCCTTAAACCTTCACAGCACAGCATTTTCTGTTTCATACAATAAACCAGGAACAACAAGGAGGTGGGTGAAGGGCTATCTTCAGCCACAAAGCTCAGCATAACTCTCCATAGTGAATTTTCTTTCCTTTCTCTGTCCTGGCTTTGGCAATAATTTAGGATAACTAAAAAACAGAAGGTGAGAAAACCTACACAAACTGATTTTCATATTACTCTTGACTGAGCTTATCTTCCTATTTTATACTGCAGGATGTAGTCCTGAAATAAAGAACACACATTGAAAGAAAACGTGATGGAGGCAGTTAATAATTAAACAACAGCAATTTAAAATACACCCATAGAGGGATCTACCTGATATCACAAGTCTTACATATTTGATAATTGCACAGGCAAGATTTGTTTAATGAATAGTGATACTTGGGGGAAAAAAAATCATGTCAGGAATTGTTGTGAAAGGTTTTATTTTAATAAAAGAATGTATGATCACACAAGCTCTTATATCATATCCTTTCCCACACAGGCTCTTGCATACTTCTGGCAAAAGCATTAGCTGTTTACATTTGCTTTGTTTTCACTCCAGCAGTGTGTGACTAATCCTTGAATACAAGCATTGACTCTGTCAAAAATTACTTTGGAGGGGTTTGCTGTTTGTTGGCAATGATTGGGAATAAGAGATAATCACTTCCTCTGAAGCGTGGCATAAATAGAAGGGCATCAGGGCAGCTGTACAGGGTCAGCCCAAAGGGCTCTTCAGCCCAGCATCCTGTGTGGGGTTGGATTGGAGCAAAACGGAAGTGTATAGGATACAAAAGAGAGTACAAACAGGGTAAGTATGCAGAGATCTCTCCATCCTTTCTGCTTTCAGGGATTTTTGGCTCAGGCATTCTTTGAGTTAGAAACTGTGTCAGTGTTTAGATCTTGATAAGGAGTACTCCTCAAAGATGAAAGCTGGTACTAGCACTAAAGCTGACTCTCTTGGCCTCATTTTCTAATAGTTTCTCAGTACTCCAGTCACTTTGTCACTCCATTGCCATGCTGCAGTTTCCAAGCCCTTGCAGTGAACTCATGTTTGCTTAGTTTATTAGGGGAAAAGAAAAAAAAGATATGACAGAGTCCTTTCACTAAATTAAGAGCTTCTTAGCATAACATACCTGGACTTGTGCAAAGCATTTGACACTGTCTCACACAACATCCTTGTCTCTAAACTGGAAAGACATGGATTTGACAGATGAATCACTCGGTGGATAAGGAATTGACTGCATTGTCACCCTCAAAGTGTTGTGGTCAATGGCTCAATGTCCAAGTGAAGACAGGAAATGAGTGACATTCCTCAGAGGTCAGTATTGGCACCAACAATGTTTAACATCTTTGTCAGCAACACAGACAGTGGGATCCAGGGCACCCTCAACAGGTTTGTTGATGATGCCAAGCTGTGTGGTGAGGTCAACACACTGGAGGGAAGGAATACAGTCCAGAGGGACCTGGACAGGCATGAGCGGTGGACCTGTGCGAACATCATGAAGTTCAGCAAGGCCAAAGCAAGGTCCTGTACCTGGGCTGGGGAAATCCCTAGCAGAAACACAGGCTGGGTAGAGAATGGATCAAGATTAACCCTGTGGAGAAGGGCTTGGGGGTGTTGGTTGACAAGAATCTTGACATGACCCAGAAATGTCCACTTGCAGCCCAAAAAGTCAACCATGTCCTGGGCTACATTAAAACCATCATGGTCAGCAGGTCAAGGGAGGTGACTTTCCCCCCTCTACTTTGCTGGAGACCCCACCTGGACTACTGTGCCAGCTCTGGGATCCCCAGCATAAGAAGAACATTAGACCTGTTGAACCTCTTGGACCGAGTCCAGAGGAGGGTCATGAAGATGATCAAAGGGCTGGAGTACCACTCCTAAGAAGACTTGGGGCTTTTCAGCCTGGAAAATAGAAGGTTGTGGGGTTCTGGGAAGACCTTAGAGCAGCCTTCCAGTACCTGAAGGGGACTTACAAGAAAGCTTGGAGAGGAAATTGTTTTACAAGGGCAGGTAGTGATAGAACAAGAGGGAATGGCTTTAACCTGAAGTAGTGTAGATTTAGATTAGATATGAGAAAGAAATTATTCACCGTGAGAATCATGAGGCACTGGAAGATGTTACCCAGACCAGTTGTGGATGTCCCATTTCTGGAAGCGTCGAGTCCATCAAGGCTGGATGGGGATTTGAGCAACATGGTCTAGTTGGTCCCTGATCCTAGTAGGACACCTTGGTCTAGAAGGTGTCCCTGGCCATGGTAGGGGAGTTGGAACTACATGGCTGTTAAAACCCCTTTTAACCCAAACTATTCTGATTCCCTGATTTTATGATTAAGGTAGCTCCGGGTACAAATTAAAATTGAGGAGGAAAACCCTTGGTATTTCCAAACAAAAATATAACTTGTATATTTCTTAAGGACTAAGAAGTTAAAAAACAAAAGGACATTTTTCATGTTTTAAAGAACTGAAATATTTTGTTAGAAAAAGAAAAGCATATATAAGCTAAACTTCCTATTTTATCATGCCTTTCAGGGTTTCTATGCTTCTAGTTTACTATTAGTCCTGGAGAGTGGAATTCTCTATCAGAATACTCTCAAGATCTCTGAGCAAAGTTCACCTTGTCAGGTCTTTTACTTTGTTTTAGTAGTTTTGACACCCAAGTCCTCAGACGTCCCAGAAGAGTATGGTCTCCCAAAGCTACCAGGCTGCTGGAAGTCTGAGAGCTCAAAGATCCCAAAGCTGAGCAGAGCATCCACCATAGCTGTCTCCACACACATGAACTTTGAAAATTCATCTCTGTAAGACAGCAGTCCTCACTTAATCAACAGGTACGTTCTTGACTAACATTTAGGTTCTCATATCTTTATACCAATAGTGCTTTTCCTTGACCAAATCTCAACCATCTCCCTTGAAGAGACTCAATTTTCTCAAAAAGACTCTAAATTTGAACCTCTGATTCTGTGGATCACTTGCACACCCGTATGTATGGCTGGTCTCCTACAAGCTCTTAGCAGAAGGGTATGCGGAGACAGGTTTTATGTCCTTGCAATCAACCATCGAGGACCCAGTTTATGCTTCAGAATATGAAACCAGAAGACCAGGAGGCCATTCAGGTTTGAGGAATGTACATGCTGTTGAAGAACAATTTGAACAGAGATACAAAATACTTGTTCGTACCAAATGGCAATTTGCTATCAGACAGATCTCTTATTTCAAGCAATAAGGTAATGGTTAGGCATAGTCTGACAAGCAAAAACTGGATTTGGGTTATTTACTAATAAATAAAATTTTGGGGGGATTTTTTTTTTTCATTTTATGGTCTTAGAACTTACACATCTTTTTTTGCTGTTATGAAACATCACAGTCAGAAGCAGTTAAGTGAATGCTCGTTTAGGACTACATTTTACTCTGACACCTATTTTTGACACAGCTTAGTTATTTTCTTCTCTTATAAAGGTGTTCCATGGCTTTTGTTGAAATGGTGTTTTGAGAGCTAGGGTGTGGAAAAGTGTTATGAAGAACTGAGAGTCTGACTAATCACTCTTGAATAGAGCAGGCAGGATTCCTGGTTTCTGCTTTTGCCCTGCTTTGCTGCCATATGTGGACTTGGCTGGATCCAGCCAAGGTTAGGATACTAAAATTCTAATTTAATGACAAGCCCCCTGATTAGACCAAAAATATGTTGTTTATAAAAGCATCTACCTCATTCTCTCTTTTAGCTTTTCCATTAGCCTTCTTTACCTTCCACTGTTGGCCCAGGAATATCTACATGTAAACATTTTAGGCATGGGCACTTCTCAAGTGGTGACAATGCTTTCTGTGTCTATTGTGTGTAAAGATAATTACTTGCAGAGACATTGGATTTCCTGGCCTGGAAGTTGTTTGTGGGTTTAGTAACAAAAGAATTAAAGCACAAAAGGAACAGGAGCTCTTAGAAAGCATCCCGGTAACAGCAAAAACACTCTGTACCTTGGAAAGTCTGTTTTCCCTTTTCATCAAAATGTAATTTTAACTACATCCTTTACTTGACAGCTCTCGCTGCCCAGAATCTCTTAAACATATGGTATGGGGGTCTGATATAAAACTCATTTAAATTAAGCAAGATGCCCACAGACTCCCCCGATTTTAGCTTTAGAGGAAAAGAGAGCTGAAGAGTATGTGTCTCTTTCTCTAACATCTTAGCCTACATTGCTTTGCTCTAGATGCTTTTTAAGTCAATTCTAATAATATCCTTTGTATCTCCTGTCTCTCTGATGCATGAGTGAGCAAAGTAAAATATACTGGGTGCAGCTTTTTGATCGGTGTTATCTCAGTGATTTGCACTGCTGTCGATCCTAACTGAGCAGAGTCCAGCTAGGGAGATTAAGTTAGGTATAAATTAAGAAAGGATGGGTTAGTGGCAGGGGCTTTGACTGTGGTTTGAGAGGCTTAGAGTTCATTTTGGCTGCTCATCTGTGCAGTCTTATGCAAATCACTTTGGATGGGACCTGAAAAGTTACTTACTTGCTTAATTTCCAGTTGAGGCAGATTTTAGGTGCCCAAATCCTCCAGAGTGATGGTATTTTCACAGTACAGAGATGCCTACTTTTTTCCATATAGGCTTGCCAAAACCCCTCAGGTCCCATGTGCTCATGCTGTAGATGTCCACAGGTGCCTTGCAATGAAAAGAGAGCTGGGTTTATTCCAAGCCTCTGGAGATGCTGATAGTACTTAACATCAGCTAACAAAAGGAACCTGCCTCTCCCTGAGAGAGGAGTAAGTCGACTCATCTGGGCTTGGAGACAGTATAGAACAGCAGGACAGTAGCTGAAACATGGAAACATTTTACTTTATTGTCATTTCATTAATCCCTTAGGAAAAAAAAAGAACAAAAACCACAAACAAACTAACAGACAGAAAAACCAAAACAAGGCAAACCTTGCAGGACTGAGGCAACCTCATCTGTCTGCCTTAATAACTGTCTTAGTTTTCAGAGGTGCTGAGCACTTGTCACCTGGGTGGTACCTACAGACAGCAACAGGAGGATGCATGTCCTGCCCAGTTGATGTAGTTAAATGTGCCATTTTTACTCCTTGAAATATCTGACATGACTTGGCAGTTTAACCTGTCTAACTCAGTAAGAAGCTTTTTTATTTAATCTTGTTACACTTTAGGCATTTTTCTCTCACTTGGATGTGGTTTTCTTCACTGTGTTACTTTCTTAGAAGTTGGGGTTTTTTTATCATCACAGCTTGCTATTTTGTCTTAGAAAACTCAGCTTTGAAAGGAATGGGTACTCCAGTTCATCTTAAGTTGTGCCTCTTCCTGGGTAGTGTTTCAACAAGCAGGGAGGTTGCTCTAAGAGCAGAGCACTGCCCTTTGGGCATAGGTACAAAGCCACCATCAAGAACAGTGGTTTCAGTCGATGGGGAGGGAACTGTGGCAGGGCCATGATCCCAAAGACAATTCAAAGGTAGGAGTAGGACCTCACACATGGGGTGGGGACATAAGTAAAAGAATTACTGGCCAAAAGAGCTCTAACATAGGCGAGGAAAGATAAATTAGTGATGTTCAAGTGCTGTCTCAGATGTTCTCTGAAGAAGTTCTGGGAATAATTTCTATGAAAGACATTCACCCACGGGGCACAGCAAAATTGCTGATTTGGGAAATAGGGATGATTCACTTATGTAAGAGACGCCCATACTATTAACATATAAGATACATTGCTTATCATATCTTTTTTAGTGGCATTGTGCCTAATTAATTCATGACACCTTAATTAATAAGTATACAAAGAAATATCCCCACATGACCTAAGCATTATGAAGGAGGTTGTGCCCTACAGACTAATGTTGGTGTAAAGGAACACTTCCCAGTTTCTATAAGAGTTCAAAGTGTGTACCAAGTTTAACTCTAACTGTGGTTATTTTTTGCTAAGGGTGATTTGGAACAACTGGATAGAGGACCTGAAACCAAATAGTGTTCAAGGACAAAAGTGTCTTCAAATTCTGAAGACTACTCTTTCTACACACTAGTTTAGCAGATGGTTTCCATCCCTGGGCCACACTGAAACCCAGAACACAAAATGTTGCCTGAACATCATCCAAGTGGTATCAAAATATTTGTATCTGGATACCTGGATGTACTGGTGGAAAAAGCCACAAAATACTAAAGAATTTCTTACCTTTTAACAGCTTCACAGTTATGGGGAAAAAACCCAAACCAAATAATGAGTTCTATTTCATCAGGCTAGAAACTCTTAGCAAAGTCAGTTTAGGAAATACTTCAAGTGCAGATGAGACAGGAGAAGTCATGGGCTTGGAAGCCACAAGATCATGCATCTGTTTTTAAAATGTCCGATGATGAGGACAGTGGGGATAAGTATCTTCAAAACGAAGATTAGACCTCACTGAAAATACTTCCAGGCTGGTTTTGCTCTCAAAAACATCTAATTTGCATCATGACCCCCCCTCCTCTCCTCCCCAAAGTGAGAACTATGGAATCTTTTAAATCTCACTATCAAGTCACTGCAATATTTACTAAACCACTAGTTTACGATTAAGATGTGCATATTCAGTTTAAGGGGTCTTACATACATAATTTATCATTATGTTTTAAAATATTGGCATAAATATTTTACGATTTTGTGCATTAGATGCTTAACAGCCCCTCAGCAGTGTGAGGGCTGAGATGTCACCTTGGAGAACTGTAGGTTCTTCTAGCTCATGTTTCTGATTATGCCTAGAATGACAAATCTCAACCTTGCTCTGGGTAAACTAAAATTGTTGTCTGAATTCTGGGACAAGTATTAAGCAACTCTAACCATAGTTATGGTATAGTAGGGAAATAAGACTATTTGGCCTTAAAGTAAATAAAGTACAACAGTTCTGGGTGGGGTTTGCTGTGCATTTTCCTTGAGTGTAATAAGTTCAGGGCAAAACTTGGGAGAGGGGAACCAAAACAAACTGAAAGCATCAGGTATGCAAGGCTCTTTGGGTGAGATTTGCTTATTTTTCCTGTTTACAGGGCATTTGGTATGTTTTTGCATATTTGGTCAGTGTGCTCACAGTAAGACCAAACAAATTACTTTGTTCTCCAGGGATACAGTTCATGTCTTTTAAATTCTCCATCTAGGCCCAGGATTTTAGTTTCTATCCCTCAGGCTAAGGAAGATTGGATAGTTCATCCATGGAATGTATTAATACCACCTCTTAATCATCCAGAGCAATCACTGCAGGTTGTGCAACACAGAGCACTCCTTTTTTCTTCAGGGGCTGTGCTTACTGACAGCCAAGGAGAAAGCAAGACTGCAAATTAAATTCTGGTAGCCTCTTATGGAGGCACTATCCCTTATCCCAAAATAAGAGCTCACTGTGACATGCTTTATGATCACATGTAGGAGACAATAGCTTAGACCCAAGCCAACAGAAAATATTGACACACTAAAATTACTTCTGTGTCTATCAGAAGAGTGTAGAAAAAGACACTTCTGATGAGGACTCCAGAAATGTGGGCTCCATCCTGGAACCAGTACAAAATTCCTGTGTTGCCTTAGGCAAGTCACTTTGAAATTCAATTCTGCTTTTCAAAATGGGGGTAATAAAGCCTCATAGCAAAGTTGGAAGGATAACTCCATTAATATTTATGATGTGCTTGGGTTCTCCAGTGCCAGGAACTTTTAGAGGTACCTATCCTGCTAGAGGACACTCAAGTTCATGGTTTATTTTAGTGAGGACACACACCAGAACTTCATCAGTAATCTGGCACTGTCTTTTTTGAAATTAGTTGAAAAAATGGAATAACTGCCTTTTGAAAAATGCAGGTATATCAGCACTTGTCTTTATCCTAACCAAAGGTAAAAAATTGAACCAGCTGCAGATTTTATAACTGGCTGTTACATGATGTACCACACTCTTCCAAAGAAAGGGACTGGTTCCTATTGGGAGGTGTGGTTCTATGCCAAACAAGTTTACGTGGAATGACATGATTATAAATGACCATGTTCCATGGCTGCCACAAACCCCTTCAGTCATTCAACTCATGTAGGCATTAAGAATGTTTTAAAAAGCAGTATTTTATTTTGAGTTTCATGTTCGTGTTCTACCAAAATCTGTGTTTACTGGTTTGTTTGCATCGGTTTCTCCCCCCTGTAGATTTACTTGATTTTAAAGATACTATCTGATGGGAAAATGATATGTTGATGAGTTAATTTTTCAGGGTTTTTTGAGTATCCCTTAATCCTTCCACTAAGAGATTTTTTAAACCATTCATCTTTTGACATTGGGAACTATACTTCCATCATATCAAGGTCTGATTTGTAAAGAAGTTTCAAAGGAAACTCTCTCTCCTTTACATCTGTACATTTCAATCAACACTCCACAGAAGGTGAGGGTGCATTTGCCCCTGCCCTATGCTACCTGGAGACGTTGTGAAACCATCCTGTATCTTTTAAATGGTTTATCACTGCTTGGAACAGTGCTGGGGCTTGTGTTTCAGCATGTTTATTTTCTGTGGGAACAGTGATCTGATTGCAGTGCACATGTGTGGGTGGTTAGATTATAAATTATAGACTCTGAGCTCAGGTGCACATCTTGGGAGCGACTTTTAAAAAGTTGCATGATTAACAAACTGTTCTCCTTTGTGGAATAGAAAGTAACTTCTCTCTCAAAGATCACTGCTTTACTTCAGGAATTATACCCTATGGAACCTGAATGACTTGATGCTGGAGGGGAATTATTTGTTGTGTTATGAATGTGAAGCCAGCTAACTAGTGAACTATGGGATGATTTATTGTCAACAGACTTTGGGGGTAGGAAGAGGGGGAGCTTTTCAGGAAGCATGTTCATAATTTTGGAGGAACGTGGTATGTAGGAATGATTGAGATAGCCTTTGAGGGCTAGGGTGGTTTAAGAAGGTCTTGTCCCCAGTTCCTCCTGGTTGTCCCTTATCTGGAAGCTGTCCTTAGCTCCGCAGGATGTGTCTTTGACAAACTCTCCTCTTTCTTCAGTGCAAAGCCAGTGAGGTTGTTTTGAGCAGCCAGCAGCAGTGGATGCAGAGTGTTCATGTAATTATCCAGGGTGGTACAGCTAGCTGCCTGAAAGGCCAGCAATGAAGAGCCAGTAAGTAGGCCAGAATCAGGGGAAATATATTACCTCACTCTTGGCTACTTTAAGATAGGTATTGCAGTTTTTATAGAGATGGATGCCATATAAATATCTAGGTAGATTAACGATCTAATGGAGGCTTTTTTGTCATTATGACATCTTGAAACTCACTACCACTGTTAGTCCATCTGTGTATGGGTTGCAGACCCAGGCCAAGAAATATTTAAGCAGATGCTTAACTTTAATTTTAGAAGCAGGCCTATTGATTTCAAGGACAATAGTTGCATTTTTTAAAATTAAGCATGCATTTAATGTTTTCCTAAACATAGACCTAATCCAAGAGTTCCCATAAAAATTATGCCCAGCAGGCCTTGTAATAAAAGGCTAGAAAAAAGAAAGTGGAATGGTCATAATAATAAAAAAATTTAAAAATCAGCATTCTGATAAATTCTCTTTTCAAGTGATCTTGTAATTTTACTGCATAAACCAACTGGATTGTTCAGATAAAAGTGATGTAGACAAATCTATCTAGTGTTTCTATTTAACTTTCCAAGTATCAGTCTAGAGCATATGTGCCTGATTCTGGAAATCTTCTGTTTGCAGAACTTTAATTGGTTTTCACAGGCAATATGTGTGCTGCCTTCTCACAAAATGGAACCAAATATTTATTAGCAGTAGGAAATAGCCCATTTATTTTTATATGTGGCTTTCCATTGGCAGTGTTTGTGGAGAAGGCACACATGGTATGCACTTCTAAAAAATCTTCTTTTGATTCTGTTTGCTGGACCTCATTCATTTTAGAGTTGAAAAAATAAACAAATGAAGAGACTAAAACAAACTGGACTAAATTTAAAGGGTTAGTACCTCAGGGTAAATATGACCTCAAATGCAGGTAAGAACATACTTGCATAAAGTAATTTGCCAGTATTAGCATTTCCAGTGGTGGTTTTCATGCAAAAATATATATCCAGCTTCCTATAGAATATAATTCAAACAGTACAGTGTTGATCTGAGAAACTGTAAGTTTAAAAGAAAATTATTGGAAGTTGAATAGGATCAGTATAAAACTGACTCATGGCTGAATTCATAGATAAATGTTGGGAAGAGAATAAAATTAGACAAGGGCAAATCAATAGATTACCCATAAATTATATACAAAAGACTTTGGTCTGATTGTAGCAAATTATAGTCAATGACAGAGGACTTCTATAGGGTTCTAAGGATAAAGTTTGTATTCATGGTATATAGTATGTTAGAAGAAAATACATTGTTTGTGTATGCATAAGAATGCCCGTATGTGTCTATATACACACACCCCTAAAGAAAAAAAACACTTATAGGTTTAAAAAAGTAATATATGCATTACTTTCACTAGTTTGAATTTTCCTCTGCTCAGCAATGTCTGTTTGAAGAAACTGACAGAATGTAATGTAGACAGTAATTCTTCCTTACTTCATAATTTTTGTGAGAGACATAAAGTCACAGCAGTTAGGGAAGGAGTTGTAGTTTAGTTTAAAGTACAGGGCTTGAGAACAGCTCAGTCAGGAAGAAGTTAGAAGGAACTGTTACTGACAACAACTTTAGAGTACTGGCTCTTATGCTAGAAATGTCATTGGACAGACTTTTAGGTTGTTCATTATTTTCTTATAAAATGTTTTCAGCACAGAAATATAAGATTTTTTTAAACATTTTTTCCCAGATTAACATTGGGTTATGCACACACTGTATAATATCTTGAAGCTGGAAATATTTTCCTATAGTTTTTGACTGAAACATTTTATCATATTAGAATTGAAATATCCACAGAGTAACCACAAAAAAAGGTCTTTCAGGTTAGATCTAGAAGTTTTATATTAAATGAAGCTACATGTATTTAAGTGACCAATTTTTAAAATACCAATTTATCATTTTGATTGTACCATTTTCAAATATTAAAAGGACTGTTACATGATTGGAGGAGATATTCTGTTTCCTGTATCCATAATGGATTGGGAATGGACTGATGGGTTTTCATTAGAAGAGGAAAATTACAGTCTATGTGGTAAAGCTACCCAACCTCGGAGGTAAAAGGTTACAAATAAGAGAGTGAATGTGAAGACCTTTGGCAACAACCAAAGATTTTTGGAACAGTGTTGGCTTTGACATTGGAGAATACACCCTCAAGAGCATTGGAGAACTGGTTGTTCACTGGAGATTAGGGTGTGACCCATCTCCTCACAACAAAGGTATCCACATCTGACCGGACAAACTGCGTCCTAAAGTCCACCAGCCAAGGCTCCACCAGCTGTGCTGGAATAAGATAGGCAGTTTATGTACACCCAAACAGCTGGAGTAGGGTTTGCTTTCCATGGCTTTAAGCACTACAAGGTTGGTATTTATACTTGATCTTTTTTCTTTTTTTTTTTTTTTTCAATTTCCAGTCTGATCTGTGGCAATTTAGAAAGTATAGTAAGTGGATCCTAAGAGTGATCCATTGCATCCTAAGACCGACATAGGTTTGGGGTGGACCAGTTGTTCTCTGCCACAGAGATTAGAGTTCCTAAACCTAATGAGAGATTTGCTGTACATACCTCAGACTGGGTGAAAAATACACCCTTACAACCTGGGTAAAGGTGACCTTGCCCTAAGACAGGAAGACTGTTTTGATATTTGAGGTCCTTTCCAGATTAATTTTATCCTTTCAAAGAGAAACTTTCAGGTAAAAAAACTCCCACCATAAATAAAGTTAGAAGCATGTTGTAGAGTTTCAACTTCAGGAACAAAGTGTTTTTGAAAAAAATCTCAGTTGAAAATATGAAGCCAACACACCTGGAGATCTCAGAAGTACTTTAGTTTTTCAGACAGTTAACCTTAATATTGACTTTTTACTATTTGGCACTAGTAGTGTTGACATCCCTAATCTTAAGGATTTAAAACTTGACATACAGCTGTGGCACATGAGAATCTGGAAAAAATAGGTAGGGGGATCCATGGAAGCCCAGACTAAGGACCCAAGGGATGAGCGCCAATGGCCTTCTCCTTGGAAAGCAAAAAAGAATCGTAGAATATTCTGAGTGGGAAGGGACTTACGAGGATTACTAAAATCATTGTGCAACTGGGCAGAAATACCTCCTTTTCCTCCCTTGTTTCCGAATGAAGGCGAAGGCAATTGCTAAGTTCCTGGTGCCATAATGTTTTGGCAATGGTATTATCCATGGCGACTAAGGTGGGTGGGAGTCTTCTGATCATGCACAGTCACAAAGCTGGTGCCAGTGCTGTCAAATGCACTTGAGGACTAATGTGGGTCTTTTTATATTTGCCTTTTAGGAATTGAAGAGGGAACTCATATATTTTCCATCTAAAGAGCCACTGAGGTGCCAACTGTTCTCTTGCTTCCCACTCAGATTCCTAAGACAGTGCATAAAAAATAGACAATATACTGGGTTTTGTCTGGCTTTAGACAGTAATTTTCCATTTGAAAATGTCAAGAGATTCTTTAGCATCAGTAGGAACAACCTGGTCAAAACAGGTACAAATCAGAACCCTGGAAAAGCCTGATTCAGAGAAAAATCAAAGTCCCAGCTTTCCTGATGCTGTAAGTTGAACAAGCATTTTTTTCCTCTTTCTGAAGCTGCTTGCCCAAGTGAGCAGTAGCTGTGTTACAAACTGCCCAGGAGCAGGGCCTGCAACCTGGAGGCCTAAGAAGATGAAAAATTTTATGAGGAGAAAGAGGGGAAATTGTAGCAGTGTAGGAGAGGGATGGCAGGTTTGAATTGGAGATAGAGGGTCCTAGAAACAAAGGAGAAGGATATCCAAAGTCACTCAGAGAGTGACAGAGAAGGAAATGAGGAGCAGAGGGTTGGTATAACTGCCCCGCATGAGGCCAAGTCTGTATGGAGAAGGTTTGAAGTCAGGTCCAGAGAGTGCAAGGGGAATATCAGATATAAATTGAGCAGAAGTATGGAAGTGGGAATAGGAGACAAGTGTGAGAGGGAACAGAAGCCCTACCATGTCTGGCTAGAGCAGATGTAACGTGAGGAACACATCAAAAACTACTGTCACATGGGCTGAAAGGAGGCATAAGGAAGAGCAGGGGACAGCAGAACAGGTAAGGATACATGGGAAACCTGGATAGCAATGAAGGGGTGAGCAAGGCCCACTTGGGGTAGGGGCATGGGGTAGGTGTTTGGGAAAGGCAATTCTGACAAAACAGGAAAGGGCTTGCAGGAGTCCCAGGAGGCAGTATGGTGAGCTCAGACATCGGTATTACTGAGTCATAGTGTCACACACCAAACACCAGTGACTTTGGTGAACAGGTTACAGCTGGACAAGGTCCTTAAGGCTCATGAGAGAGCTGCACAGCCAGTGTCCATACTCCATTACATCCTGTCTTGAGTCCGGGCTCAGTGGAATCCGCACACACCAATCAAGCCCACATTCCTCGCATGGAGAAAATGCTGCAGGTGGAAAGAGGTGACTGAATAGAGGCCCATGGTAGTGAGGGTACGTGAGGACAACCAGAGTTCACTGAAGGAGAGTAGAACTCAGAGCACAGGCACCATTATGTAGCAGGAGGAACAGCCAGGGGAACGAGCAAGGTGGAGGAGGCTGAATATTTCTTCAAAGGTGCTGGCTGCAAGGCATGGGAGGAGAGCCAGTGAAAGAAGGAGGAGAAAAAGGAGCAAGGCTAAGAACTTGGCATAAAGGGAGGGAAAGCTCGAGGGGAGATTTTTCTGCTGTTATGGATCCTCTGATAATAAAACAGATTTCTTTTTAAAAAGGGGAAAGAATTATTGAGGAAAAGACTAGCAGTGTAAGCTGCAGAAGAAAGAAAAGTCTGATAGTGGGTGAGCTCCACAGTTTGCTCAGATAAATGAGCTGTGTAACAGCGCTCCTTCCTGCCATCCAGCTGCTGCAGGAGAGTGTGGACCAGTTCTTCCTGTCACTTCTCCTTCTTTCTGTGGACAGCAGTGGCTCAGACAATCGCATGTTCTTTCAAAACTCACAAAAGGATCTAAGAGCATTACTCACAACCTTCTATGACCCTCTCGCCTCTGTGATGTTGAATATAGGAAGGACAAGGGAAGATTCATATTTTCAGCTTTCCAATGGTATTTCTTAGCAAAATATTTTTGCAGCATCAAGCTTTTTGTATAAAGCAACTTGGTTTAAGTTTTGAATTGGAGAAACTGTAGAACTAAAGAGGAGAAATACAGGAAAGCTGAGCAACTGCAATCAGCAGGGAAGCTTCCTCTCCCATAATATTTACTCTTCAAAAGTGAAAACAGCCACAAAAATGTAAGAAAATATTATATCTTACCCTTTTCAATGACCAGAACATTGTTCAATGATGAGTAATGCTTCTGAGAAAATCTGAATCAGGAAATGACGAAACTTGGATGCAATTTATGGAATTGGCAGAAAACTGTGAAGTAGGACTAGTCATTATTGGACAATGGATTTCTTGACTGAAAAATATAATAGTTCAGTAATGGATTCATTGAAACTTCTGCATATCCTGTTGACAGAGAAGAAGAGACTTTGTCTGTGTTATAGAGAAAGAAAAAAAAAGATGAAATTATCAGTTAAACTTTAGTTATGATAAACTCTAAGATGTAAATTTAAGCTAAACCAAAGTGACAAATCTAAGCTGGTTCTGCAGGGTCACCCTCTAGTGAACAGCTATAGAAACGCCCTGAGAGGTCAGTTTGTCCCTCTTCGGTGCCTGTTTGAACATGGGAAGAGTTTCTCTGGACTAACCCTGGAGCCTGGGCAATAGTCCTCTTGCAGCCTTATGGGTAGTCATGCACTTGAACTCAGGTGGCTTCACTCTGTCCTTCCATCCAATTCGGTTGTACCACATTCACTATTTAGATGAATATTTTCTGGAGATTCTTTATTTGTTGATGTCTCGTCTGCATGAGGTTTCTAAAGGATTCTGGAGAAACAAACTGACTAAACATGCTTCTGCATTCAGCGCCAGTTTAGATTCTTCCTCAAAACAAAAGTGAAATGCCAAAAAACTTTCTAAGTCAGCATTGTCTAAAGATTTATTCTTGACCTCACTCAGACAAAATCACCATACAGGAGGGCATTGTGCCCCTGTGTGCTCCCACGCAGCTGCAGCAGTCAGAGCAGATTAACTGCAGTCTGCAGCCCACCAGGTTTATTGTTTATAAAGTGTAAGAAACAACCTCTCTTTGCTGATGAGCAAAAAGCCTCTAATATGCTGCACAAAGAAGAAAGGTTACTTTTTTTCCTGGATGCTTCTTGAACTCACATGTCTCAGTGGGAAGTAGGTGCACAAATAAAGCAAGGGAAGTGCAGCGGCTGCTGAATGAGGTGGGTTGTTAAGCTCAAGGGATCCAGCATCAGTTTTTTTCCTAGCACATAACACTCTTGTGTAAGATCAGAGTGATTCGTACATTTTAAAGTGACAAAGTGCTTTTTAGATTGTGTCCATGGGCTAAATCAAGGATAACTGAAAAACAAGTCTTTTATCAGAGAAAAAAATTTCTACCTAGAAGACAGTTTCTCCCCAGGGAAAGATTAGAGAGGTTTCTGTTAAAAAAAAAAAAAAAAGGGATTGGAAAATCAGAAAGGATTTTGTGAAGTTTCCTTTCCTCACTGAGATTTCTTTCCTGAAATCTTTACTTGACTTGTGATGAAGGATTTACTATAAATAAATCAGCTGTGGTCCAGAGTGGCTGATCAGCAGGGATCTCCCTGAGATCCAGAGCTGATGTGACTGTGAAATAGAATCAGAACTTGGGATATTGGTGCTTTTACCTTCTAGGAATAGCAGGTGGAAGAAAGCAATGCAGTGCCATATAGCTGTGAATGAGGAATAAGATGGAAAGAACAGAACTTTTAATTTTGTGCTCTTAAGTAAATGTGTTATCTCCAATGGGCTGTTCTGCTGTTGTTCTGATGTTGCCTTTGACATGCTAATTAGCTTTGGGGATGTTTTCACTCATTAATTCTTTTCATCATGAGAAGCTTAATTGATTTAGAGTATCCAGGTGAAAATCGAAGTCTGTTCCCCTTAATTTGCATGATTGATGGATACTAAATAATAAATACCTCATATTCCTCTGCTTTCCTACGCTCTCCAGCTCTGTTATGCAGGTGAAGGATACTGTTAGCATATGATCTTCTTGCAGTTATGTGGAAAGACTGTTCAAAACAGACATTCTTAAAAGCAGGGTTCTGCACTTGTTGTAGAGCAACATAGACAGGGCTAAGCGATAAATGATGTTATTCACTTGTCCGCAGTAGCATTTTCTAGGTATTGATATACCTGGGTAAGACTATTTCTAGGGGTCAGGTATACCCTATTTTATTGGTGGTGGACATGTGAGAATACATCTCGTCTCGAGCCAAACTATCAGGCAAGAAAAATATCTGGCAATTCAGGGAGAAGCATAGAAAAGAAAAAGGACTATAGAAAAGATAAAGTAAGAGAAGATACTTTATTTCTTCAAGGCATATTATCTTGACCTGGGAAAATGATGCCTTTTTCTGTATAAGGAGGCAAGCACATAGATTCATGGGAGCTGTAGGACTTCTATTTCTGTCTCTCTGGCTTGGGGAATCATACATTTCCACACAGATTTTACAGTGCCTTTACAAGGCTTCATCTTTGAGATAAGAAGCCTGGTTTCTTAAGCTACGTGCCTTTTTGTTTACTATATGCCATCCTTTGAGTCTGTTTCTCAGTCCTTCAGTAAAGACAGCCAACATCTGCTGCTACCTGCTCCTGTTTGACCTGCTACCTTTTCAGCTAATGATTAGTCACTCTCACTCTGCTGTCCAGAAGAACAGGACTACAGAAGTGCCTTCTGAAATGAGGTATTTTCACTGATCGAGGAGAGGTTCTCAGTATGTTGGTGCAGTCACCACCAAGAGTTACAGAAATGCTGTGATGGACTATTCATCCCAGGAATCAGGAGAACTACCACATCATCCCCAGCGACCATCCTTTCTGAACTGAGGAAAAACTTCTAGAACAGCAGGCACTCATTTTGGACTGGTAGCCACTGATCTGTGCTACCTATGATCACAACTGAGAGCAATCTTCTTCCTGTGTGCAATCTCTCACCAAATAACATATGCAAAGAACATAACCTAGTTACTGGACTCCAGCTGTCAGCTGCCTCTGTATCACCTTTCCAGGCTTAGGACTGCCGTGGAGATTTGTAAAGAGGGTTTTTATTATGCAGACCTTGCATTCACTGGAAACTAGACTGAACCTACAGCCTTACAGCAAAGGGCAGCTTGTCCTCTTTATCAGGATTCTGAGTTGCATCCAAAGTAAGAAGTGAAAGTGAGAGAAAAACACCATCCACCCTGGGCATTTTTGCTGGTCAGCTCAGCTTCATGAGGCTGCTGATGAAGGAAACACGGGGTGCTGCTACTCGTTAATACAGTAGCAACAGTTTACTGCTGTGGGAGTGCCCAAAAAATGCTTCCTGTCTCCCATGGCAACCTCGAGCTTGCATGGAACAAATTGTGAGCAAATCCCGCTGCATTTATTCTTTGTGATTTACCACTCAAGCCTGCTGCAAAACCAACAGTGAAGAAATGACAACAGTGGAGCGTGCGGGCTCTGACTGATGGATGTTATCTCCCCAGTTGTTATTCTGTTGTTGCTTCTTCCTGGTAGTTGACTTTGTGTGCTGATATCGTGTATAAATCTCTCGTTCTGTTCAAGGATGAGAATGGTGGAGCAAGCACTAACTGGAAAAGAACTGATGACTCATAAGCCTAAACATCGTTCATATTTAGCAGGAATAAATATTGATGCTAGAGAGATTTACATTTAATAATGGTTAAAAATTGCAGTGTGTTGATGGGGAAGTCAGTTCCTTGTGCACCCATGACTTCTATTGACTTTGAAGGTAGTTGCAGGGGCGTAGCAGATGTTGGGTTTAGCATTTCTGAATTGTATTCTGTACTCTCAGAGATTTCTGCGGAAGGGAAAAATAAGGAAGGGAACTGCCTTTGGAATTTGCATTTCATTCTTTAAAAGTAACTAACAAAAGGAAATACTTTGCTATGCAATACACTTTCCTTTTCATTAAGTTAACATAGCCAGACTGACACAATTTTCCAGTGACTTCAGCCTCCACATTTTTTTTACTGTATAAAAAGAAGAAAGGGTAGATCACTGGTAAGTGGCATGCTAGATCAAATTCCACATATACATATGTGCATCCTGACCAAAAACTATGCACTTAATCAGTGGCAGACACTAATACTTGCCCTTGTTCATAAAGAACAAACACAGGGTTGGCGAAGGATGCCCAAAGACTGGTACAGCTCCCCAGCTCATCTAGGATCTTGTTTCCATGCTCATGCCTGTCCCTGTTGTGATGCAATCTGGCAGCTTTCACATGCCCTTGCAACAAGGATGTATCGCTTTGAGTTTTTTGCAACAAAGGAAGGAAAACCTCAAATAATGAACTCAGGCTTGAAAAGGAAGATGGAAAATATAATTTTCAAATGCGTGATTTGTTTTACAAATTGAAAAGACATTTGTGTTTTTCAAAAGGAAATGCTTCAAATCCACTTGTGTTCAAATCATGGGGTCTAGTTCTTAGGTAGAACAGATCTGCAGAACTCCCCATGAGCGGTGTAAGTTATGTTTAAAAATTGTGACATTTGCCTCCAATTTGAAGTAGGCATTGGGAGAAAACTCATGGAGAATGAGTAGAGTATTTTTAAAAACACCAAACTAGGAGATGCAGTTTGGCTCTGAATTAACTGTTGAATTTAAGATTATATAGAAAACATATAAACTCCATGCATTTAAGAGAGATGTGTCAAAGCCAAAGGGCTACTTGCAGGAGGGTTCACCAGAGGAGGAGTAGGCAGTGAGTCAATTTATTTGCAGAGCTGGACGATTTTGGCTCCCAATCCTGAGTCCCATCACTATCAAATGTATTTTGTCTCATCCTTAAGTTCAACAAAGAGTTGAACTGCTTCAAGCACTGATCTGAAGCCCAAAGGAGTTCTACTGTCATATAAATAATAATAATAAAAAAATCCATACTAATTGCCATTTAACTTCCCTCTTATTATTATTAACCAACAAACCCTACCATTCTGCCCTAAACCCAGCATAAACATTTGAGTGCAGCCTTGAAACATAAACATCCACTGACAGATGAAGCAGATTTCATTAGCCATTTCCTATATGATAAATATCCTGGTGTTATTAATGTACTGCTAAGTAAACATTAGCAGTGTTAAAATGAATACTAAAAAAATAATAAATCATTAGACTCATACTAACATGAGTAGCAATACAGTTCATCTATCATAATCAAATACTTTTCTGTGGTCAAAATCATCGTGAGATGAAAACAAATGTATAACATACACCGATTTTTTCCTCACTTTAATCCGTTCTCACATTATTGTGTCCTCCCTGACTATTTTTGATACTGAGAATAGGAAGTGAAGACATGAATTTTCTTTTCTGTTAGTTGTTTGACTAAGTATAATACATGCAATAGACTATTAGTACTGACTGCCTTGAGTATCATACAGTTTATATAAGGCAGAGAAACAGTATTGGGAAATTCCAGAATTTGAATTAATGACTTAAAAAAATCTTATTAATGATTTGCACCTTGTACATTATTATGTATGAAATTCTACCATATTAAGCCTCCCTAGGCCCTTGAAGTCCAACGAGCCTCACTTCAACATATGTTTCCTGTCTGCAAAGGTTTTCCTAGAAAGCTCGTTATTATTTTGCCTCCATCATTATAATGGTGGAGTATATGAGAAGGACAATTGTCCAGAGAAGGACAATGAAGCTGGGGAAGGGTTTGGAGCACAAGTTTTATGAGAAGCAGCTGATGGAGCTGGGTTGTTTAGCTTGGAGAAAAAGATGCTCAGGGGGGACCTCATTTCTCTCTACAGTTGCCTGAAAGGATGTTGTGGAGAGATGGAGGTCGGCCTCTTCTCTTAAGTAACAAGTGGCAGGATAAGAGGAAATGACCTCAAGTTACACCAGGGTAGGTTTGGGTTGGATATGAGGAAAAACTTCTTCACTGAAAAGGTTGTCAAGAATTAGAACAGGCTACCCAGGGAAGTGATTGAGACACCATCTCTGGAAGTGCTCAAGAAAATGTGTGGGTGTGGAACATGGTGACATATTTAGTGGTGGACCTGGCAGTGCTGGGTTAATGGTTGGACTCAAGGATCTTAGATGTATTTTCCAACCTTAATGATTTTATAATCCCTGATTCTACATGATTTACCTGTCCCTAAATATTTCCCTAAATAAGAAAGAGAACTTACATTGTGTTTTGTTGGGGGCGAGTTACAAAACTTGTAAGTCCAATGGTGAGGTGGATGGAACACTACTGGGAGCACAGAGAGGTATGAGTAGTGAGTGATGCTGAGCTGCAACACTCTGCAGGTCCCCTAGCCAGATTATCTGACCTCTAGTCTTTCCCCAGCCCCCAGGACTGGTATCTTTTTGCTACATCCCAGGGATCTGTGAGGATAAATCCACTCTAAGTCTCTCAAATGCTATGGAGACATGTGACAGCAAAACATTGTTCATACTGCTACATCCTCAGAGCACCCGTTTAACCTTTGTTCAGTTTACTCTGGTGCATGTGTCTCATATTCACTAGGCTCCACCTCTCCACCTGATATATATGTTGTTTAGCCTTGTTATTTTAAAATATGCAGTATATTCAGAGCTTTTAGATATTTAGATCTAATTTAGATTAGCTCTGGATATCAGAATCTAGAGAGATACAGGTAGTCCTGAGCAACTCTGGCAATATGACAGGAAAAGGCAAGAAATTTTCAAGGTCTTTGCTGCACAGGCTTCCAGCAAAATGCCACTGAAAAAACCCCAAAAACTACTTCTCAGCATTTCTACCCATTGAGCAACATCAAGATGAGCTATCTGAAAGAGGAACCTCATCTGGAAACTGCAGTTTGCAGAAAAATCTGCCCCAGTTTATATAGAAGCTTTTGCCTGATCTTTGAAAAAAGAGTCCCACATCCAGCCCTCATTTCCAGTAAAAGTTGAGCCCAACTCTATGAAAGAAACAGAAATTTCTCTCCTTACATTGGCAGGAGATAACCTGGAACTCTAACAAACTTCACAGGTTGACAATAGATGAATTATCATGGCATTGGGCACACTGGTGACTGACTCTCCCCACTTTGTACTTTCACCTTCCTGTTAGAAACCAAACGTTTGTTCTGTGACTAAAGCATAATGAAATTGCCATTCACTGGATACCATTTGCCAGAGCTGACCAGATGTTTGCCTTCTGTTAAACAAAAATAAATATTGATAGGCCTAATCCTAAAAATCACAGCTGCAATAAAAAATAAACAGTAAAATTCTGTTGTTAATGAGTTATCAAGTACATTTATACAATTCAGATATAACCGACTTCCCTGTACACCTTTCTTGCTATTGCTAGAATCTTTGTTTTCAGTTTTCCTTTAAATTGTTTGCTATAAAACACAGTTAGAAACAATGAAATATCCTGGAAACAAAATGCATTTAAATTATATTAATTTGCATGTAAATCTAGCAAAAACTCTGCCTTTCCTCATCCTGGTCTTGCTCTTCCACTTGTACCTCTTAATTTAATAGCCAGAATCATCCATCGAGGTGAATTACGAGGAAGATCTTGCATGAAAGGACCAGCAGGATGCCTCACATTGCACCTGCTGCATCTGTAGTTGGTCTGAGGTGTGTTCCTTGTCTTAACTGGGCCAGGCTGTTGTAGCTGCAGTGGAAAACTAGGAGACTGTGAAAAGATTGTTGTGGTATGAGCTGTAGAAACCTACACCTTTAAGAGTACACAAGGGTGACGTGCGGAGTTATGACATGTATGCAGCAGATGCAGACTCAGTAGGAAGATGCTGCCTTTCTTGAGAGGCCAGAAGTGCTGAATTGCATTGATTGCCTCTGTGTTTCTCCATGAAGCTTCCTGACCCACCCAAGAGCATGCTCCAAGGCTGTGCTCCTCAGGAAGTTGCCAGCAGAGCCAGATGACTACAATGGAGGGGGTGCGGGAAGCTCTTGCATGACAGGCAGGAAGTTTGCAAGAGGGACGTTGCAAAAATAGGCAGCAAATTCCAGCCTGCTGTGTATTCCTGCATCCCTGGCCAAGGCATGGACCTGCTGCTTCATGTAGAGGCAGCACGTTGGCAGGACTGATTGGGTAATATCTTTGTGACGGACAATGTCTTCTTACCAGCAAACTTTTATTTGGAGAGAAAAACTATTTTGGCACAGGGACCTTGAAGGATTGCCAAGATCTGTGGGGAAGTCTGCTCTTTGGCATCCTGTGAACACCAGGTTGTGTGGTACAAATGACGGGATGGTGTCATTAAGCAAGGAACATTTCATAAGGATTACCCATTACAAGAAGTCACACAGATCAGGGGGTCTCCCTTTTGATGCCTTCTCCATTAGTTCCTGTTGATCCAACAATATCCACCTCCTTCTCAGACTGAATTTGTTATTTTTACAAATTTAAACTCACGATTTATCCCTGTTTGTGAGAAGTGTTATGGTTTGCAGCCTCGCCCTAACCCTCTTGTATCAGCACTGAAGTTAAATAATATCTGCGTGTAGTTACATGCCTTCAGTATAAATTGCTTAAACTAAATGTGATTTATGCCATTTCAGAACCTGTCCATAAAGGATTTTCTTGTTTTGACACTATTTAAACAAAGTAGTAACAAATTAGCCTGTTATGGGAAAGGATTACTTTTCTCATCATTTTAAGTTTCTGTTTTCTATGAAAATGTACTGAAAACACCTAGTAATACATGCTGCTTAAGCAATGCAAATGAGTACATTTACCTTACTAACAGAGTGTTCCTATTCTTAAATGGAAAAAAAAAGAATTAATGAGAATACCATTTTCGAAAAACTGTGAGGTTTGACACCTACCAACTTCTGTGGTTGCTCTAAAAAAAACAACAAAAAGAGTAAAAATGTTCTCGCTTCATTCTTTTCCGCTCCTTATTTGTGTGCACGGGCCCCAGCTGACTGAGGCTGAGATAAATGTTATCACACGTAACTTCCATTACGTTCCTGGTACACGTAGAGTATCAGAACTTACAGAAACTAATTGGGCTGAACTCCAGGTAATTACTCTGTTTTCCCGACACTGCATCTGTTTCATAGTAACTACTTTTTACTTGTGGGAGGGACTTTGTTGAACCCAGGCCAAAACCAATCTGCTCTTCCTTCAGTGTGTACATACATCTTGGTTTTTGCATCATTCACGTAATCACCTGTTTGGGAATTCATCCCAATTGCATTCTTTGTTGTAGATGCGGCATACATCAATTTATCTGTTCTGCTGCCTTTGGATAAGTCATAACTTTTGGCAGCAGAAAACTTATCTCTTCAACTTACATGGTCCAGCAATAATCCATGAACTAAAAATTTATTTAAGTCTAGTTTCTACTGATTAAAGATGCTATTCAGCTATACATCACACTGAGTGCTGTTTTTAATATTACTGAGCTGTTTTAGTCATTTACATGAAAGTAAGAGATTAAGTACAGGAGATGATGCTTTATTTCTTGGAGAAATATTCCCTTGACCTCCACTTCTCCTTGGTTTTCTTTAAATTTCTTCTTCAGGTTGCCTCAGATCTTGGTACTTGTAACTGTGACTTCTCAGTGACAAGAGCAGGCTTTCCAAATCCTAACCAACCACATTACTGTTGGAAACCCCAACCTTTGGTAGTTATACTTGGATCTATGTCACATATAACACCCCATACGAGACCAATTCCACTTTACTCGAGGTTAGCCTGCTGTGGGAACACCCTGATTGGTGCTTACTGCTACTTTACACCTTAAATCCCATCCACAGATCAGACTGGTGAAGAGTCTCAGAACACTCAGACTTGTCAGCTGTACGTTACTGACTCCTGTCAAATCTAGAGAAAAACATACCTTAGTTAAACACACCTTCATGTCTTTCCACATAGCAACGTTAACATCAAAGCAGTGAGGAATCAGATGACTGCAAAGGAATAGCTTCTAGAATACCTTTTATCAATGTATTTAATAGTACTGTCTCAGTAAGTGGAATAGTCCATGAACTACAGTCACACAGGTGCTTTGGTACCTTTTTCACCTAAGCAAATGCAGAATGTTAAGCACTCAAGTAGCTCTGTTGCTTCCACATGCATAACTGCAATGGTCTTGTTTGTCTACTCGTAATGGTGTATCTGCGCACCTCAACCACTGATTTACGGGTCAGTTGTTAAGGGCAGAAGTACCAGTGAATATCTTCATTAAAAATACTCAAGTAAGGAAAACAATTTCCCCCCTCTCCCCCCTGAGTTATGTTAAATGAGAGCATATAGTTATATTATCCAGGAGAAGCTCCATTATCTTCTGGTAGTGAAAAGAAGCCAATGTCCAGCACCTCTCAAAATTATGCCTAAAACACACACTAGTAATGATAAAGATAGTATTTATGTCTGTCTTGAATTCTAAGTGAAGATCTCAGGCACTCTGACTTACATTCATGCCTGAGAAGAGGTAAAAGGTGTTTTCTGACTTTACAGGGAAAGTTTTTAGACTGAAATATTATTCCAGTTCAATATAAAACATGTACTGCTGTCAGCGGGAGCATGAATGGTATAGTGAATCTAGCTACTCTTCTCCATGATAATTAACTTACAAGATAGAAAAGTGAACTTCTCAAATACACGGTAGTTGGTTAGATTGTGTAAGTTAATATTGATCCATATATTTATTTTTCTCCCCATTCCTTTGTTCCTGTGTCAAACTAAGTTTAGTCAAAGTAAATTAATGAAATTCATTTTTAGAAAGACTATCCTTTGCGTAAAGACTCTCATTTTTCAATGCTCAGCAACCAGTTACAGAACAATCGGATTTTCAAATATGAAGTGTGGCACTAATGTTGGATATGACTGGAGGTTTGGTGTTTTGAGAAGATTGAGGCTTGCCTCTAGTGCATGCTCAGCTCAATCTCCCTCCCCAGACACTGTCTGTTGGAGTTGCAATAAAGGAACTGTGTGGGAAGGAGGACCAAATGCAAACAGAAAAGATGCCTCCAAATCAGTTTTGTGTGCTGCACCAGGGGAAGAGCCCTTCTCCAAGGCAATTTGATGTAACACGTCTGGAATTTATTCTACCTGTACAGAGCAAACACGGCAGGGGCAACTCATGTCTTCTTAGTTTCCAGGGTTTCCGTATATAGGGAAGTGGTTCATAAATTCTCCATGACTGGCTTGTCAAAGAGTGACCTGACACATGAGTGGGGACAAGGAGGTAGGGCAGTCCTGATGTGAATCTTGAGATGAGCCCTCTTGCAAGATGAGATGTTGAGAGAGATGTTGGGTGATGAAGATCATGAGTTGTACTTATAGCAGTTTGAGTTTGGGGGTAATGTAGCAGAGTCCTGAAGCTAGAAGGCTGAAACTGTGGGGCTGCTGAGAAACTTTTCACTGAGGAATACTGGCATGCAAGCAAGTACTGGCTCACACCTTAGCCTCAATAACACAAACACCACTTCCTCCTTCCCTGCCACAACTAAACTCTGAGAAGATGAGCTTGGGAGGTAGTTTTTGCTGTAGTGTGCTTTTTACTTGGGTTTGTATTTATTATCTGCATCGCTCACAGGTGTAGTGCAAAGATTCTGCCTCCGTACGTAGCTCTGAAAATGTACAGCTTAAGCGGAAGGGGTTTGTTTCATGTGACACATCAGAGTGGACCATGCAGCACCACTTGCAGCCACAGTAAGGATAGTAAATGAGGCAGATATCGTTCCTCTTTCAACATCCTGTGGACACATCCTGCTCCCTTGTACCACCAGCAGCTGTCTGTGTGGTTACAGAGCTCACTTTCATTTACACAGAATCACAGAATATGCTAAGTTGGAAAGGACCCACAAGGATCATTGAGTTCAACCCTTAACCCTGTAAAGGACCATCCCCAAGAGTCACACCAAGTGCCCGAGAGTATCATCCAAATGGCTTTTCAACTCTGTCAGGCTTGGTGCTGTGATCACTTCTCTGGGGACCCTGTTCCAGTGCCCAACCACCCACTGGGGGTAGAACCTCTTTCTAATACCCAGCCTAAACCTGTCCTTTCATAACTTCAGGCCATTCCCTTAGGTCCCATCACTGGTCACCACCGAGAAGACATCAAGGCCTGCCCCTTCTCTTCCTCTCAGGAAACTGTAGACTGTGATGAGGTCTCCTCTCAGTCACCTCTTCTCTGGGTTGAACAGTCCAAGTGCCCTCAGCCACTCCTCACACGGCTTCCTCTCAGGGCCATTCACCATCTTTGTTGCCCTCCTTTGGACATTCTCTAATAGCTTAATATCTTTCTTATTTTGTGGTGCCCAAAACTGCCACAATATTCAAGGTGAGGTCACCCCAGTGCAGAGCAGAGCGGGACAATCCCCTCACTTGACTGGCTGGTGATGCTTCCCAGGACACGGTTGGCTCTCCTGACTGACAGGGCACTGCTGACTCATATTCAACTTGCCATTGACTGGGATCCCCAGGTCCCTTTCCATGGCACTGTTTTTCAGCATCTCATTCCTCAGTCTGTACAAACATCCAGGGTTGCCCCATCTCAGGTGCAGAATCCAGCACTTCCCCTTGTTGAACTTCATATGGTTGATGATTGCCCAGTCCTCTAACTTGTGGAGGTCTCTCTGAAGGGCCTCCCTGTCTTTGAGGGAGACAAGAGCTCCTCCCGGTTTTGTGTCATCTGCAAACATGCTTAGTATCTCTTCCAGTCCTGCATCGAAGTCATTTATGAAGATGTTGATGAGCACAGGGACTAACATGGAGCCTTGTGGAACCCCACTAGTGAGAGACTACCAGTATGATGTTATCCCATTCACTGTTACCCTCTGTGCTTGACTCTTCTCCAGAAGGATCTTGTGAGAGACAGTATTGAAAGCTTTAGTGAAATCCAAAAAGATTACATCAGCTGGCTTCCCTTGATCACCTAGGTGGGTTACCTTATAAAAGGAAATCAGGTTGGATAAGCAGGACTTTTCTCTCATGAAGCCCTGCTGGCTGTGATGGATGACTGCATTGTCTTTCAGGAGTCTTTCAATACCTCCCAGAATAATCTTCTTCATAACTTTACCAGACATTGAAGTGAGACTGGCAGGCCTGTAGTTTCTGGAGTCCTCCTTCTTGCCCTTCTTGAAAATTGGAAAACTTTCACCAGCTTCCATTCAGCTGGAACCTCTGGATTCCCAGGACTGCTCAAAAATCATTGAGAGAGGTTTTGTAATGACATCAGCAGCATTTTGACGATTCCCATCAGGCCCCATAGACAGAGGGAACACAATGGAACCTGTTTGCTGGCAGGACTTGTGACCCCACAAGGGACCCTCACTGCAACAGCCATTTCCTGAAGGACTGCTCCCCATGGGAGTGATCCACACTGGAGCAGTTCATGAAGAATTACAACCCATGGGAAGGACACATGTTGGAGAAGTTTCTGGAGGACTGTCTCCTGTGGGAGGGATCCCATGCTGAAGCATGAGAAGAGTATGAGAAGTTATCTTGACCAGGAAGCAGTGACAATGTGTGATGAACTGATCAGAGCCCCCATTCCCCTTCCCCCTTCGCTGCAGAGGGTGGAGGGGGAAAAAAAGAGGAGAATTTGGGAGTGAAGTTGAGATGAGGAAGACGAACAGCGTAGGAGTAAAGGTGTTTTAAGATTTTGGTTTATTTCTCTTTATCCTACTGTGATTTGATTGGTAATAATTTCCCTGAATCAAGTCTGTTTTGCCTGTGATGGTAACTGGTGAGTGATCTCTCCCTGCTCTTATCTTGACCCATAAGCCTTTCTCTCCCCTGTCCAGCTGTGGAGGGGAGTGACAGAGTGGCTTTGGGGGGCACCTGGTGTCCAGCCAGGGTCAACCCACCACACTCTGGTATCCAGTGGTAGGATATGTAGTAATATTTCAAAGCTGTGCTGGACATTAGGAAGCATGTCTATACCAAGAGAGTGGTCAAACACTGCAACAGACTGCCTAGAGAGGTGGTTGATGCCCTAAAGCTGTCAGTGTTTAAGAGGCATTTAGACAACCCTCTTAACAATGCGTTTAAACTCTTGGTCAGCCCTGAAGTGGTTAGGCAGGTGGACTAAATGGTCATTGTACATTCCTTCTGAATGAAATAGTCTATTCTGACAGAGAGATATGATGTCCACTTGAAAAATTTTAGAAGTAAAATAACCTAAAAGTGTAAGAAATCAAATATATGCATTACAGAAGTCTAGGAGACAAAGATATTTATCTATGAAGGAAACCTATGCCAAGAACTAGAAGGAAATTTACATTATTTCAATAATTTCTCTTTGTTACTTTTTAGCAACAGATCCTTGATAGCATGCAACAATAATAGCTTTGCCAATGACCACAGTTCAAATTAGAGAAGATGGTAAAAATAATTTCACTGCAAAAGACGTTCAGAATCTAATCAGGAATGTATTTTTAGTTTTTAAATGAAGATCTATTTCTGGTGGATTTATTGGGACTGTTTCCTGCCATTGAATTATCTCTCAAATCCCACTAATTTCCATTGACAATCAAAAAAAAAAAACCAACCTAAAACCCCTCCAAAACCAAAACAACTCAGCAACTGACCTATTACCTCTAAAACCATTAGGGGTGACATATAACACATGACATCTCTTGACAACCATTCTCTGTTGCTAAAGAATATCTGCTATGCAATCTTTGACACTTCCTTTTTTCTTTTCTCTCTATACATTTGCAACCTCTGCTCCGAGGACACTTTGTGGAAATTTGCTCAGCTTGCAGGAAGAAAATGCATGAGTTGATAAAAGCTAAAAATAACTCAGCAGAAGGCTGTCCAATAAGTTAGCTTTAGGTTGAGTCATGGAAAAGCCTATGAATGTTGTCAGCATTCGAGTTATATGGCTTTTTACTTCATTTGGATATGTTTGTGATGTGTGGGAAACAATCTCATGAAAAGCACTGGTTGAGTGTATCGATATTGTTATACATCTTTCAAGAAATTTGGGGACAGTTATGCTTCCTTTTGGGAATTAATTGTGCTGTATTTTCCAGGAACTGAAAAGGGAATACAATTGGAAAAACCTTATCAAGCCCTTTTGAGTTTCTCCCATCTCACAGTAAGGCACTTTGGGAATAAGGGTGAAGCAGTAAATATTCTAATTATCTAATATAATGTTTTACTCTGACTCGTATGCCCTTTCTATGAATGAAAGAGGACTAGAAAATAGAAGATAGATACCATATGGATAGTCCAAGGTTAAACTATAATAAGCAAAAATATCTGTAAAACTGTTTTCAGAAAGCAGTAATTTGTGATTTATTTCTAAATGGAAGGTTGTACTAAGTGGGGTTCTATGAGGGGCTGTTCTCAATCTTGGACTGTTGCTATATGTATCTTCTGCAATAAAATGATCTCCAATCTCAGTAGCTAGAAGAGGGTACAGGTGTGATGGGCAACAAGAATAAAGATGAAAAGGATCTTGCCAAAGTAAATATGATGCTATTTAAAACAGAGAAGTGAGGTGCTTTGCACTTTGAAGTCATCCCTCAGGAACAGTCTACAGCATACATCTAGGAATATATGCATACATTGAGGGGAATAACTAATCAGGCAGCAATTCTGCAAAAAACAGTATCTGAGCTAGACTGCATCCTCAGTTGCACAAGAGATGACAATGCCCTGCTCTTCAGAGGAAAAAGGAAATATAAGCTCTCTATTTCTCATTAGGGTCTATAATAACTCTTCTATCTACTGAACCCTTAGATAAGCACAGAAGTGCTGTTTCCATCATGACAGCATGCTCAAAAACTGGTAGACTAGTTGTCAAGCTTTCAGAGGAAAGCTGTGAAAAAATTAATTATTTGCTGCCAAAGACCTAGAAAACAGGAACTGACAAAAGAAGTTTGAGGTAGTTGGGGCTTAAACCCTAAAGAAGAGAAAACTTAGGTGAAATTTAAGTCTTCAGTTATGTAGAGGCTGCTACGAGGAGGAAATGAGTTGTATTTTCCATATCTGTGGAAGACAGGACAAGCAGTGATGGACATAAATCCAGAAAATTAAGCTGAACATTAGGTGCACTGGATGTTGGACGTTCTCATGGTCAAAGGAGTGAAGGCTTGGAATGGATAAGTAGAAGAGGCTAAAGTGATTTCATCTTTGAAGATATCTAAACAAATAGCTGAGGAAAACCCATGCTTATGCTTTGGAGAAAGAGTGTGGAGAGGACACTTTGTCATGTACCTTCCTTTGTAGGAACTGGTTTCTCATGTTAAAGTAGTAAATCCTGGGACACCAAGCATTTCAGTTACAATTGACCATTCTTACTCCAAAGAGTTTGCAGCAGTAAAAAAGAAAATGAGGAGCCAATATGGGTTAAATAGGGTAAGGCTGTGCAACGCTTCAGTCATTTAGGGCAAATTGCAGTCAAGAGAGGTTAACTCTGGCTTTTTCTTGGAAGCTTTGTGGTACAAAATGGTTTTAAGTGGAAGTTGGAAAGGAAGAAATGAGAGGTCTGAAGAACCAATTTAAAATGATTATTCCACAAAGTCTACTAAGATAGAAATCCCAGGAAAGTCCCCATCTCTGAGCCTATAAAGTCAGCTTTTCACTGAATACATGTATGTAAACAGTGTACTGACCTGAGCACACTGTAATCTAGGATGAGCATCTATCACAGGCATGTTGAAGATGTGGTTTCCTGAAGAGCTGAGCCAAATTACTGGTTTCTCACAACCAAAAGGGAGAGATTTTGTGGCCATCCATCTCTGGCCTGCACCCCAGCCCTGGTTCGGACACTCAGTGCTGTCTCTAAGGGCTGACACGGCAGAAAGCTGCTGGGTTTTATGCTGTGGTATTTTTCAGCAGACTATTGATTAACGAGGTCATGGAGGGAGGTCTGGTTTGTGCCAGCCTCAATAGTCAAGAGCATGCAGCCAAGCTGGGAGAACAGGGCAGTTGCTTCAGGACTTCTTTCCAAATCAGTGAGTGATTAGGTTGGCTCAGCAAGTCTCATGAAAACCATGGTTTTGCTTTCATGTATAGAAGTCCTTATTCCAGCTTGTAAGAAAGCCAGAGGAATAATGCAAAAAGGAAAAAACAAGAAAAAAAAAAAGAGGAAAATCACTAAGAAAGCTTAAGTTGTTAGAAACTAATAATGCAAGGGGAACAAGATTTAAAAAAAGATTAGGACCTAGCTGGACAGGAAGATGAAAATGTACCCTTGATCTGAGGTTCTTTGTTGCACTCCCTTAACTGCATGGTCATGACTTGGCAGCTGATCAGGTTCCAGGAGGCATTGTACAAGCTCCTGATAGGAGGGGTTTCCTCTGATGAGCTGGCCATTGTGACTTTACAAGAAATTGTACAGTACTTCCTCTCACCCATTAGAAACCACCATTTTCTGAATGAATTTTTTCCTCTTTTGTTTTTAACAGTTTAACCCTTAACCTTTCTGACTCATGTTTTCTATTCTAGTGCACCATGCAGCCCGAGGTGAAAATGGGGACAGCCTACACAAATGAGACTCCCCTGCCCGTGGTTTGACAGGGAAACCAAGTGTTGCACAGAGCAGTTTCTGCTGAAGAGCACTTTGCAGATCTGGTAGTATGGTGTGAGCAAAAAAATCCTCTCCCACAAGTCAAATAAGGAAAGTCAGGCAGTTATTGAATCTCTGGGTGATTCATCTGTACTCTCCAATTTCTACTAATTGCTAAACTCTGGAGGTGTGGTGTGGGCAACAAGGGTAAAATGGTATAATTAGGGAAATGACCCTTTCACAATTAGTGGAATGAATTTGTCTGAAGATGAGAAAGAGGACCAAGTAGTTAATGCAGTGGTCAGATATATTGGGCTGAATTCACTGGTGACATAAAAATATGTATAATGTTAGAGTACCTACTGGGGAAAAAAACTTTTCTGCCGAAGACAAACACAGAATATTGTGCAATACAGAAATACATGTAAAATAAAAAGAGATAAGTGGGGACAGAAAAGGGATGTTCAAAGGTGGAGTTCCCCTTGGGGTCACTATTGAGAACTTGAAATTAGATTGGAAATTAAGGAGTCAAAGCCAGTGTCTTAACAAGGGTCTACCTTGTGTTATGAAAGGCCTTTGAGTCTTTCCTTGCGCAATCAACATAAAAGTCATAGTATGTGAAGAGCACTGGCTTTTGCCTTCCCTCATACCTATGTCCAAAAGGGAATAAAAGGAGATAGAGATAATTCTCATTCAACCATGTTAATGGATGATGCTAAGAGTCCTGAGCCATGGCTGAAGAGATGGCATCTTCCCAAGACCCTAGGAGATATTAGGTCTGAGCAAGCTCCCTGGGTCATGTTCTGAGTGATTTACTGCTAAAAGGATAAATCAATATGTGACAGAAAGGCCCAAGGGATGTTTGACTTCCAAAACTGGTGATGGGATCAGTACTCTTTCTTCAAATACGGAAGGTACTCTTTTTCCATAAAGTGTTTTGTATCTAAATAATAAATTAAAAAAGCCCTCGTATTTCCATATAAAGGTGGAAAAGACCCATAAAGTCTGTGACCTCTATCACTGTTGTCCTGTAAGATTGATAAAGCTCTGTACTAATCTGGGTTCTTGGGCTGAAGAGATATTTGACAGGAGGGTAGAATCACTTGCTAAAGATATTGTGGGAAACAGGGATTAGACCTTTAAGTGAACTGATGACTGAGTCCAGCTCAGGAGGCTGGTGGACAGATCTGGCAGGTAGCAGACAACTCTTTCTGCTAAAACATGTCCTTTTGCTCTGAGAAAGGGATTAGAGTTTTGAATCCCTCTCTTTAAAATGTCACACAGCAGCCAGTATGAAAAGGCAGCATAAAATCTCTCCTGTAACACCAACAAAACTTTCAAAAGCAATTTGATATGTGATATACTGCTACTTTGGCTTGTCAGGCTGATATCACCTTGGTCCCTTTCAGTCCATCCATCTGAGCTGACTTCTTGTCCCTCATCTATGAGAAATAATTCTTTCAGTGCCTGTGAAGTGCCTGTGTTGGGAGCTGCAGTCATGGGGCTCATAAAGGTTACTTCTTCTTAAATCACAATGTCATTGGTCTGGGTGGCTGTAGTCCCTGAAGAATGATGGGAAGAGAGGGAAGGAAGTGAAATATTTTAATAGATGGTGTAAAACATATCAATGTATTTCAAGTAAATCAAACACCTTCACACTTTTTTTTAATTTCCTGTCTTAGATTTTTTTTAGGTTATGTTTGTGATTTAATTTTGCCTTTTGTTTTGTTTCTCTTCCCTATTTGGCTGCTGTAGCTTGTCAGCAAGACAGAGTGATGCTGCATCTGTCTACCATCATAATAAGGCCTAAAATGTCACCCTTTTCTAGATTATATTCTTCAAAGGAGGGGAAGATAGACTGTAAAAAATAGGGACATTTCTATTAGCACATTAAGTCCTTCAGCTGCTACTGTGGTTTTAACTTTGAGCAGTGTAAAAGTACTTTAGACAGTGAAGTGTAGCTATCATTTATCAGAAGGAAAAAAAATCCTGAAAAAGAGAATCTTTCACTCAGTTTAGCCTTTGACGTGGGTATTTGAATCATAGCTTGTCAAAGAGTGATGAACAAGGTACTCTCATGTAATTTTCTCCACCCAGAGCATCTTTCCTCTATCAGTTTCAAAGCTCTTCACCAATTGTCCTTCAGTCAGCAAGTAAAGTACAGGGAGTCAAGTTGTTCTCCATTACTAGTTCAATGCTTCTGTAAAATCAAGTGGACCCTGGCCACTAGTGAATAAAAAATGGCTGGAGAAGGAACAACACAGGACAGTGAATCAGTAATGGTTAAATGCTAACATGATGTGCAGCATGGTCTGTAAATGTGACAAATTGCACAATCTCAAGTGATACCTGGGTGATAGGGTATGCTCCAAGTTTTCTGATAGGCAGCATAGACAAGACTGCCCTTGGCTTTGTCCCCCTATACACCCCTATACACGTGATTGACTCTGGTCCTGTAAACCCTCATGCTGCACTGAAGAAAGGGGACACACATTCTTTGTTTCGTGTTAAGAAAATGTTACATTAATTCACACACTCTGAACTAACTGGAAAAAACCCCTTACATACGAAATGACATTTACATGTCACAGAGCAAAGTGCTGTATAGTACAGCTGTGACCACTCTGAGCTGATTGGCCACACAATGACAGAATGTTCCTTGGTCATTTTTTATAAATAGACCAAGAAGTTCAGGGCAATATTATGCCTCCTTATAACTGTTTTGCACAACTCCATAGGGGCAAAATAAAAGGCTTAAAAATTCGTTTAAATATGAATGGATAAGATGACCTTTGTAAGATGATCTCCTGTTGCCTTAAAGGACTTATATTGCCCCACTGTGCTAGAAGGAAAAGTACTTAGCCATGTAATGATATTCCACTGGCCTTACTGAAGTTGTTTGTGGTTAATAGGACTCCATGTGAGATGAGACTTCAATCCTTATGATTCAGGTCAAGAAGAAAATAACTAGAACTTGATGGACTATACTGCCTAGGTTTCTCCCAGTGGGAGAAAGGGAAAATACAGCTTCTTCTTTCTTTCCTTCCAAACGAGTAGCTGTTACACGGTAATAAAATGGACTCTGGTAAGACTATGGATGTGGGACTTGTTCCAGAAGGTTTCAGAACCAGATATTGGCTACACCTCCTTTGAGATAGTTTACAGACAATGAGAAAGTAAAGTTTTGTTACACTAAATTCAATGAGTTCCTGAAAAGGTGGGAGATACCCTAGTTTGCATACAGCTGGCAAATACTCAGCTGTAGTTCCGTGGTGGGCAGTCTAGCAATGCCTGGTTTGATGGAGAAGGACTCTGGCTGCCATGTCCAGCTCAGTTTAGCACAGGTATAAGCCGGGAAGTGCTTTGACCCAAGTAATGCAGGAGGGTTTTGAACCTTGTGTCCTCCTGCCACTTCTTCCTCTCCAGCTTATCCGAGTCCTGCTAAACCACAACCAAGGACCATTTCAATCCTACGGCAAGGCAGCTGCTTTGGGCAAACTATGTCCAGCATTGCAGAACAGGAAAGGGAAGTCAGAAAGAACAAGAGACCAGCAATTTTGAAGCTTCAATATACCACTGATTTGATGCAGGAATTGGGAGGAAACATAATAGAAAGCAGAGAAGAAGGAAAGAAATTTTCTCTTTTAAATTGGCTGCAATAAGATGGTTGATGTGCTGCTTTTACCAAGGGCTGTTATGCTACAGGCACAACACAAAACACTATAAAAACAGGCTTTAAGGCATAAACCTGGTCAAGTGAGGAAAACAGAAACAACCCCTTAACTGTGCAGTTTTGGGCAGGAAAATTGCATTGCATTGATTGGGGTTTTTTAAGATAATTTATATGGATAACACTGGCCTATGTCTTCTTTTTTTTTTCCTTTTTTTAAAATGTTTTATATAATTTTAAATGTATTTAAATAACTTTATAAGTTTCACCCAAATTTTATTATGTTAAACAGTGGCATTGTGAATTTCAGTTTCCTCCTGGCTTTGCTTGACTTTGTTTGGGATGTATTTGGTTTTCTGCATTATTTCCTTTGTGTGTCATTACACAATATGTTGGCTATTTTAGAAAAGTCAGATTATGAGGCTGGCTGCTGGCTGCTTATTAGCCACCATGTCACTTGTGCCAGCAAAACTTGTTTTGAGGGTCACACAATGATGTGCCTCACTGGGATAACGATCCATAAAAATAAAGTTAAGCATCTCCTATGTTTCAGGTAATCACATCCTCAGAGTATTACCACTTAACACCTTAATGGAAGACCTGAGCTTTTTAGAAAGACTCCTTTCTCTCTAGGGTATAAATGGCTATTTACAGTAAGTAGCTGCTGAGTAACATTTAGTGTTTGACTGAATTTCCTTGTTTTCCTCCAAAATGCACACTTTCCTTTTGCTCAGGGCTGTGTAGGATATTCTCTCATACACATATCTTCCCAAACACGTGAAGGAATAGTGCCCATGAATCTTTCAGCTACCAGTCTCTTAGTGCAGACCATAAAACATCCTTCTCACAACATGAGGCACTAAGCTCTGGCCATAACTAACATGAGATGTAGGATGGCTGTGTGTTGAGGGCACAGACCAGGTAGAGTTCCCTCCTCTGTTATGGTCTCTGAGTGAAGTTATCGACTGCTGCTGAAAAAAAGGCAAATCCATTCCCTCTTTTCTTAACTCCCCTCTCTGCACCTCTTTACATCCTTTGCAGCTCAGTCGACATTCGGTTGAACCAGTTCAATTCACACAGAAAAATATTCACATTTTTTCCATGTTAGTTCTCTGCTGGGCTCGTGAGATGAATTGGTCAAGGAAAGGGTCTGATGATCATCAGATCTGGCGAAGAGATGGAGATGGTTTTGGGAGAGAGAAGAGCATGATCTGTAACACTCAGTTTCACTCTCTCTATACAAATGGGAGTCACTTCTCCTTCTATGTATGAATAAAATGGGGAATAGCCTTTCTTTTCTTCCTCATAGGGTGGTTGTGTAACAGCATTGAAGAATGCCAGACTGCAGTAGTGAGGGGAAAATGGATGAAAGGTTTTACCTTAAGTCTGTCCTTTGTTAACTATTAATAGAAATTTTATTCTATCCTTCGGAGTTTTTCAATGTTCTTTGCATAATGTTTATCTTGGGAGGTTTCTTTTCTCCTAAGAAATGCAAAATTAGTTACTGTATTGCTGCCTAAAGTTAAAAAATCCCAAAAGCTCTGAGGCATTAGTATGCACCATCCCATACACATTTTGAATAGATGAATTCACCCTTTTGCTCTCTGGCAGAAAAGAGACAGGTAGAAAACTGCAACCACTGATCATGTTGTTTGAATACGTGTACCAAAGTTTAACATCCTTTTCAATTAGCTTTAACTTGTAATGTTGGATTTTTTTTTCCACTATGGTATCTATTTCTGTGTGTTTTGAATAAAAATATCTCCTCCTTGGTTCCAGATTGATACCATTTGACTGTGAGACTTTCAATCAATTCTTTGAAGGCTGCTCTTGGTTGCAGACTGACAGAGAATTGAAAAGCAACCAGACTAACAAAGTTACACAGTGACAAGCAGAGATCATCAGGAGTCCCTGCAGGAACTGACAGAGCTTGTTCATGTTAAAAAAGGTTGCAAAACTTCCCCCAAAAAATAGAGCTTGCACTGAGCACATCAGTCAAGATACTGGCCATGGAGTCTTTAAAATGCTAAGCAGTGAACCTCAGACTATAATTCATCTGCATTCTCAGCTGAGATCTGATGACTAAAGCTCTACTAATGGTTGCAACATGCATTTGGAAGGACGAAATAGAGTCAAAAGACCAAAATTTTTAGTTGGTTTCACTAAGCCGTTCAGTGCAGCGAGGCTGCAGTCACATAAACACTGCCTGTCCCTTCAATCCAAAGGGAAATGGTGTGTGCAGTCACCAGAGCTGCTGTGTCAGAGCCCACCATGCCCTGGACAGCATGTCTGCTGCTGGTCACTAGACTGGGCTGCAGCTGCACAAAGCTTTTAAGTTCCACAGAGGATGCCATAGTCCAGGACTGGGTATCTGGTGAGATTTGGAGAATTTTGCAGCAGGCACTTGAATCCTCATTTGCAAAACACTGACAGGTTTTGACATCAAGAGTCCTTCTCTTCACAGACCATGAAAAAAACCCCCACACCTGAATCTTGCCAAAACTGTTTCCTTGACACAACAAGAAAAAGGTATGCTCTAAAACATCTTCCAGAGTGCAGTACCTGTTATCTCAGACTCAGTGTAGCTGGTAAAATCCTACTCAGGTAGCTGGTACAATCTTGCAGAACTGAGCTTTGTTTCATGGCTGGTTGGTTGAGTCATGGCATGGACCTCAGCAGAACTGCATTAATAGAAAAAAAAGTAAATCAGCTGAGAAACAAACCCTATGGCTCAGACAGTGCTGAGCCCAAGGCAGTGAGGTCACAGTGGAGATGAAGTGAACACACAGGAGTAAGGCTGAAGATGCCTGTTCAGCAAACAGCAATATTACAGCTTTGGGGTGCTATCACTAATACATGTGATTGACAAACATATTACAAAGGTCTCAGAGTTTTTCCCTTAATTTTACTATTTTGATTTTTTTTTTTTTTTTTAACCTTGATCATTTCCAGCCCTGGAATGCTTTGCTCTCAGTGCTCAGTGTGTGTTTGTGGAGCAGTGTGAAGGTACGATTAAGTCCTTATTGTCCATCAGTAATTTCCACTGTCCATGTGACACAGCATCTTCCTGCATGGAGTGCCCTGTCTTAGAGCAGAGTGAGGTGCTGCCTATGAGTACAGGACCCACACTCGAGCGAGCCTTGAATATTCACTGCACCAACCACATGTGCATAAGGGATGAATGAAATCATGGTTTGGTCCCAGCTCTACTCTCTAAGTTAGGTTCTTCAGGGCATTGGTCTCCAGCATACAGGTGCCAATTCCACAAATACTTAATGACAAATACTTAAAACCCAGCTCACAATGCATCACACTGTGCCAAAAAATCAGAGCACTCCAAGCCTTCCTGCTGGAGCATAGTTGGCTTTCTACTTGCTCACATTACACAACACATCACTGAAACAAAGAGAGAGCAAACATGAACAAATGTGTTGAAGAAATGGGCAGCAACACCAGTATAGGTCAAAGTTATCTACCTCCTGCCTAACCCAGAAATCAGGAATGGAGTGTGGGAAAGAGCAAAGCTTTTTTTTTTTTTTTTTTNAAGAGCAAAGCCTTTTTTTTTTTTTTTTAAAGGTTTTAGTTCTTTTGCTGGAACATGTCCAATAAAGGAGTTCTTGGCATTCAAAACCTAGTTTACAGGTGTGGACATTTGTGTGAGCATGTGTAGTAGAAGGAAATGGCATTCTCACTAAGGGTAGCTATGGAAGAAGACTTCCATTTCACAAAACAAATCCAAAATGTAGAGGATTTGGGGGAGTTACTTTCCTATACACACACGAAGATATTGTTTTTTCTCGATTCACTGGTTAGGGCCATTCAACAGTTTGCAACTGGGCAAGCACAGGTTCAGCCTACTTTGCATTCCTTATGTTAGCTGCTTGCAAAGTAGCAAATTCAGCCTAAACTAACCTGGCTTTCCAGAATCTATGCAAAGGGTTAGGGTTAGGGTTAGTTTGTGTACAACCCTCCTATTTGTGACTCTATAAGATGGGTGTTTGTTAGAGTTTAAAATCCCTTTTCTCCTGCCTGAAGATGGAAGATATTGAGGTGTTATCGACACAGGCCATAATGTTGTAGCTGTTATTCCACCACAAAAACCCTGAGCCACCTCTCCTTCTGCAAATCAGTTTTATACTGTGGTGAGGTTGTTCATAAAACCGGATATTGGGTTATGGGAACATTTCCTTTTAAAAAGCAATGTATGTACCTTTATCATCAGCAGAGGAGATGGGCAGCCCCCAAGGGCAGCTCAGATTACCCTACAGCTCTGTCTCTCTGCCAGAGTGAAGCTCTCGGCTTCTGTTGGCTAGAGGACACCTAGGGAAAATCCAGTCCTCAGAACATACACAGTACCACACCATCACCTCCATTCATGCTGGGGCAGAAGTCTGTTTCTTCTAGTTGATCTGTGTGCAATCCTGTTGAGGCCAGAACAGTTATGTTTGGCTACATAAGAATTATTTTTAGGGTTGCATACTATGCACATTTTGGGACGAGGGGAGGAGAAGGAACAATTTTATCACTCTTCCTTCTATGTTCTTTTCTCTTTGCTTTTCCTGGGATAGACACATAGCCAAGATATGGCTCTCTGTCATCAGAAGCCAGTATCCCATGAGGCTGCAGTTTTCTTCAGCCATTTAAATGTAATAATACTGTGTAATCCCCCCATTCAAATATAATAGCACCCACTCCCTTCAAACTTTTCCCTCCCAAGGTCTAATGGTAGTAAACACATAGGAATAATAATCCCAAATTCATATGCATGACCTATTGCTAATGTTTTCCTCCCAAGATATGATTGTGCTCTATAAGAAACACTGCTTTCTCTCAAGGTACAGAATGTGAAATTGAGGTGAAGGGGAGAAATGTTTTCTCTCTACATTATTCAAAAGGATTTACTTGGTAGTATGATGTGTGTGATAGAGCATCACCAAAATCACTGGAAGTTCTGCTTTTGACTTAATCAGGCAACATGATCGTTCCCCTAACACATGGTTATCTTGCTTCATAGAGAGCATCTGAAAAAGCAGAAGAGCAAAAGTGTAATTCTGTCCACTAAACATAACCAGCCCTCAGGAATTAAGGGAAAGTATCTATAGGGAAGAATGATGGCCTTGTGGGTGAGACACGAGTCTCTGAGTCAGGAAATGGGTAGAGTTTTCTCTTCTACCACAAGATCCTGATGTGAACCAGCAACTCTGTTGCTCCTGTTTCTCTGCATCAGTAACATGAGATTGGTGCACTTCTAGTATTGTTTTCCCACTAGTTCTCCCTAGAAACTCTTGATGCTTAGTGTTCTAAAATTTAGACTCCTGAGACAGAAGTAATAGGCTGAAGTAAGAATTAGAGTCCTTGATGGACTTTTCATAGGGCTTCCTCTTTGTTATTAAACAAAAGAGCATTTCACACTTTTTATCATCAATATTTGTGATATGAGCACAACCAAACACAAGCAAGCTTCATTATAACAAACAGTGATTTAAATAAAAGCCAGTTCTTCAGTTCTTCAGCTGGCTGCACCCTGTTAATTTTTAATAATACAAGTTTTGTCTTCATTTGTGAAGGACTTATAAGTACCTGACTTTTGAGTACTTTGGAAAATGTCACTTTTTTAGTTATTTGTAAAAGCTTGAATGGCTCTTGAGCCTTACAGCTCCTCCGCTGGGTGAAAACATTTTTTGGTAATGAATGGAACTAAGGGATCCCCTGCTTTGCAAAACTGGAAAGCTTGAAGCCTGAGAACAGGCATGAAACTGGAATGAACTGATAGGAAAACAATGCAAATATTTCTGGAAACACTTTCTCAAAGTATTTTACCTTAATGAATCAGTGCTTTTGGCAATAGCAAGGCTAGCCTTGCAAGCTAACTTTGAAGTGTTCCCAAGCTTTAGACATGTCTCCATTCTCAGGTTTTCTGTAAGAGCAATGTCTCAGACCTTTTTTGGTTGACCTGTTACACATATTTGTCTTTTTGTTTGATTTTTCTCCCTAAATAAACAATGTTTTTCTACCTGATTTTGAACACCCCAATGGTTAGGCTCTCTATGCTCTCATGGACTCTTTAGCCATGAAGATGGCTCAGTAACTCTATCCTCCATCCACTAGCACAGATGGCAGAAGTTGCTTTGACCACAAATATGAAGTATAAGTTTGGAGAGATTCCTCTGTAATACCCTTTACCACTGTGAGCAAAAAGGAAATACTTTTGTGAGAAGAGTCTGTCCTGAGTATTCATCTTGCTATCCACTTTTATGAATTAAGTGCATTCAGCTTTCCACTGTCATGCCCAATCTGGGTGAAAGGTCAACTTTTTTAAAGGTTCCTGCTCTTTTCCTTGTTACACATTAAATAAACTCTAATGTCTTTCATACGTTAGTCACGCATGCCTTCACTATGAGAGAAGGACAGGATAGTTTAGAGGCAAAACCATTCATTTCACTCCTTGTCTTATACTCTTTGCTCTCTCCCAGCAGCTGGAGCATGATGACTCAAAGTTAAACCACTTTCAGAATGTCTACCTCCTGTATCTTTGGAAATTTTAGAGTAGTGTGGTCTAGAGTCCAGTGATCTTTACTTTCTCCACGTCCAATTCATGTTTCCTGACTCAAATGTGGTTGGAGTGACTTGCCACATTCCTTGTTCCCTCTCATTCTAAGAATCAACAATTTTCTTCCTCTCTATCTTTCTCCCCCTGTGTAATCCTTAATTCTCTTGCAATAACCATATTTGATTTACCTGAGCCTGATGAAAAGTCTTTTTGAGGTCAATGGAAATATATCCACAGTATTCGGCAGATATTGTGTGGATCAGGCATGTACTAGAAATGACTGGAAACCCTCCAAAGAAGCAGTGGAGTTTTTTTTTTCTTCTGCTTTTTTCTTTTTTTTTTCCTATTAGTTTGTTTGTGTTTTTTTTTCCTTTCCTCCTGTTGAGTTTGGTTACTTCCCAGTCTTCAATTTCATCTCACTAAGAACCACTCTAGGCACATGTTATTGTAATTACAAATTGCCCTCTATGGGCAGACAGTGGTGACCAGAGAGCCCTGCCTCACCAAAGTTGAGGTTTAGCTTGTGCAGCAGGCCACCATGATTCCCATGTCCCCCAGCTAAGCTCTGGGTTAGAACTGGGAAAACAATTAGAATTTAGGCTTAAGACAATGGTTATTTCTTACCCAAAAAGAGACGTGTCTCAGTACTGACATCTACTGCACACTGCTAAATTTGTTGAAATTCAGGTGAATTTCACCTGAATACCACCCTTCCAGCAGTTTGTACAGGACAGGGTATAACTGGGTCACAGCAGGACTCAAGGGTTGGGGTCCAGAGGTGCACCATCCCACATTACCTGAACAAACATGTCCCACAAGCAAGTGATGGAGGGAGGAGAGTGGGAAGAGGAAGCTGTGGTGTGACCTCCTCCTCCTTGAACTGTGCTTATCGCTGGGCATCGGGTGGGTGGTGGCCTTAGAATCAGAGCAAACACTGATCACTGTTGTTGTTATGCAATTTCCCACAGAGCAACCTGGAATAACAAAACCCATGACATGTGCAGTACTAAGACACAGAGAAAACATTTTCCGCCTCCAGCCCCAGTTGTGTAATACACCTTTCTTTTTTCAGGGAACCAGCCTTGAAACAATTAATGGGCTGGAGCATCTTTTGGTAAATTCACGGCTGCAGGGGGAAAATTGGTCACAGCAATAGACTTAAAATAATACTCCTCCAGCAGCGACGTCATGCTACCTACTTATCTTCTCACCCCAAACCACATCACATGCGTTCAGGTGCATGCAGGAAGTGAAAACAGCTATAAACAGCATAATTTCTCTAGGCTGGTTCACCTGGGGTATTTAGGCTTCTTGCAAGTGGACTCTGGAAAACTCAATAGTATCTGAAAAATAATAGTGTGATAGAGGAGAATTAGGCCATTAGAGGTCTGATCACTCAGGTTATGTAAAAGCTTATACCCACATTTTAAAGACAGGAAACAGAATGTGTAGTTAGTTCTGTGGTTCAGGAAGTTCAGAGCTCAGAAAAAGCAGTAGAAAATATATACAGGAAGGAGGACTGAGTGGGTTCAAAGTTTGTTGGTAGAAAACACAACTTCTTTTATTCTTTACCGCTGTTTTTGCTAAGTGAGTTGAGGACGGGAGCATGGGACACAGTGGGGGAAGGACACCAACCTAATTAACTCTCCTGTTTTTCATAATTTAAAATGAGGGGATCTCTTTGTAACGGTGTCTGATTTTCCAGTGCTGAAGATGTCAATCCCTGTAAAGACTCATGGGTTTACCATCACTATTTGGGGATGCTGGGAAATTCTTTCTTTTTACTGGAAATAAAATTTGTGGAACAAATAGAAAAACCAACCTGTGGGCTTTTAATGTTGCACCCACAGATTTCTAAAAGTATACCACTGTTTAAGAAAATGAACTGGTTTTCCACAAGAGATAAACACCTACTGTAGAAGAGAAGTGACACAGTATTATAGTCAAAGAGACATTGATATAAATAAAATGGCCAGACTTCGCGAACGAAGATCTGTGGAAGGTCTTTGTACGCCTTCCAGCCTGCGCATTGGATTTATTTTAGGTGGGACACAGTGCGCGCAGAACTGAGCCCACCCTTTAATCCTAAGGTTCATCTGCCGGGGCCAAGCGAGCTTGGACAGTGGCAGCGAGGTCCTCAGGACGTAGGTGGATTGCCTTACAGGGCTAACGGGCTCCACCTGCCCGGGGAGTGTCCCCGACCGGGAATCGAACCCGGGCCTCGGCAGTTACAGTGCCGTGTCCTTAACCACTAGACCACCAGGGGCTCCCGACATTGATATATTAACTCCATATTTTCAGATGTTTTTGTTATACCACCAGAAACAGTCTTTGGAGTGATAGTGCTTAAGCTTACTGTCAGCCTCAAGGTGAATTTTGTTCCTGCAAATGGTTTTGTGATATTTTGTTGCATATTTACATCAAGCTGAGAGGACAAGAGGTTGCAAGAACATAAAACTGATCCAAAAAATACTGGGAACTTTTAGAAAACTACATATTTTCTATTAAAATGTTATTTTCAATAATTTCTGCATTAGAGAAAAATATGAGCATTGTATAGCCAAGTAAAACTTCCAGTTGTTCAAATGTTTTAAGTAGGGTGGGATTTTTTTGGTTAAGTGTAACCTTCAGATGTTGGTCTGTATAATATATGCTAATACTACTTACAACAATATGTCCTAGTCTTGCCATGAACATGTAACCACTGGTGTGATAAAATAATACAGATTTTCCTTAAAGGCCTACTATAGAATTTAACTGAGAAGTTTATCTCTGCTGTTGAGCTTAATGAGAAAACTCATAAAATGTGGAAATGTTATAATTCTCTATTACAATCCCTTAGATTTTATGTCACTTTTACCAGGGCTTGTTTTATTTCTTGTTTTAACTATTAATTTAACTGTAGTTAAAATGTATTGTACTTCTCTATGAGGTGGATCATTTGACATTTCAGCATTAACATCATTTCCCTTGCAGGGAAATTCACCAATATGAATTTACCAGTTTCAGCAAATTTCAACCAGCCTAACAGTGAGTTTCAAAGTTACCACTGGGTGAACAGGAGCCAATATTTTGCCCTGATTTTGATACTTGAATGTCTAATTTCTTTGAATATGAAACTCTAGAGAAGCTATGTAAATGTGACCCTATGCAAATCAAATGAATGTTTTCATTACATTCTGTGAACTGAAACTGCTGAGTTTCACATCTCTTTAGATTTAGAGCTATTAAACTGGGGAATTTCCCTGTGTAGGTAATTAAGAAAACTTGATATTTCAACTTCAGACTTATTTTTTGACACTGTCCGTTCCGTAACTCTGTCACTTACCAGGCTTCAAAGTTCGTATTTATTTGGCACTGATATTAGGACAAAAAATTGTGAGAACTTTTATAGAATGGAAAAGTCACAAAAATCATTGGGGGAAAAATGACCTTTTTCTCTTTTAGACAAAACCACAGTGTCCCGATGTTTAATAGCAGCCTTATGCACTGGAATCTTCTGTAGCATTATGTCTTCTGTAGTGCTTTGTCTTCAACAAGCACTTGGAAGAAATTTCATTCAACTGAAAATCTTTCAGGTCTTTTAATGGCACAATGAAGAATGTTCACCGACTTTGGCATTTAGTTGTCTGTTATTTGGCTAGAGTTCTTTCTTTAGATTTGAGGAGCACAGACCACAAATAAAGCATGAGTAAATCTGTCAGGACTGCCCAGATTGTGGCAAAGGCACTTCTCCCAGGGCATCATCTCCTACTTTGAACTTGTGACCTTCTTGTCCCTCAAACTGCTATTTTTACTGGAATTCTTAGCCACTAGGCATGACCATTAAGAGATAATTAAGAACAAGTAAAATTTCTGCTTACAACCTGAGAAATTCTCATAGAAGTACAGAAAATCTGTTAGCTGGGAATTCTAATTTGTCAATATTTTTGTCCAAATCAGGAAACAAGAAGACAGAAAGTGGAATGAACTATGGTAAAATACTTACTTCAATACCACTTAGACACGTACATAACACTAAAAACTTTGTTGAAAGGGACTTTGGAAGCCCTGCTTGAAGCAGGACAGTCACCAGCACTAGATCAGGTCAGCACTGGCTTTGTATCTAAAACTGGAAAAACTCTGTTGTCTGAGATGATCAATAAGAAATGTAGTTTGTGCACATTGTACTTTAGTTTTCCTTTCCTGGGTAGGCTTTATCTTCTGTGACTGAGGGCTCCTTGAAAGTAGGAAGACTGAATTCAGCAAGAATGATCATCATTAATGGAGTGATGGAAACTCAGACTCAAAGAACTGATCTTAAGTTCAGCATCAAGAAGAGAAATTGTGTCCTATCCAAATGTTTCAATTTTCTTAACAAACAGGTGTTCCTCACAGATTTTTTTTAAGAATGATGTTTTCTAATGAAACTGTTTTCCATGCAGAATTCTGCACTGAACTTACTAAAAGGTCAGTAGTGTTACTGCTGAACAATGCTCTTCAAAACTAAAATGTTAAAAAACATCAATCTTCAAACAGATTAACTAAAAAATTCAGGAAGGAAACATGAAAAAATAAATCAGGTGAGCAATTAATGTTTGAAAGTCAGTAAACAGTCAAGGACAAAGGACTTTTTACTCCTACTCATGAACATTTAACTGATCACTAAGACTATTTGCTATTTTTATATATAGTAAAATGTGGGAAACTTCCTTGGAAGTACATGGTTGTTGGCAGGGCCTGGTTGGATCAGGTAGCTCAAGTTTACCTTCGTTTATGCTTCTACTTGTTAGCAGGACTGTGGTGTCCCACAATTACCCATGCAGAGGTGTTTCAGATCCTTGTCTTATAATCTGAGAAGTGAAACCTTTATCATCTGACCCAAATACCTTGTGTGAGTCCTGCTGTTCAGGTTGAGCACACGATGACACTTCTTTGTGGTATGTGTGTACAGAACACATACCTCTTGTTCTTTGCTCCACTTCCCCACTCCCCCTTTCATGATATATTAGTCATCAAATCATGAGTGAGAGAAATTTCCAAGCTGTGGTGTTTCAGTCATCTAGCATCAAAGGGAATGTGAAAATAACTATGGTTTGCAGCACCTGTTGCTCCAAAATCACATTGCAAGTGGTCAGATAGTATTCTCTCCTTCTCTCTCTCATTCTCTTTTTTTGGCCAAGGTTACAAACTAATGAGTGCAAGACTGCCAGCAAAAGTGCTGAGACAATGTTCACATTTCATGGGCTAATGAGGTAGAAAATAATTGTTTGATGACATAAATTAATTAGTAGTCACCGAATTTTGAAAACAGACACTGTATACTCCTGTGATTTAATCAGGCCAGGGTGACCTCTAAGCATTTATTTTCTGAAATGAAGGGGTGCAAAGCACAGGAGCGCCAAAGCACTGGTAGAACTTCAATGTGATTTCTCCATTAATGTAATTGGCTGAGTTTATCAGGGCAGTCTGAGAAGGAGCTGACAGACAGGGCTGTCTCTCTGCATGCAGCCAGCTCTTCATCCTGCAGAGCCCACTGTGTTGCAATAGAAGCTGCTGCTTCTCGGTGTGGCAGATTGTGAGCTGCATTTCACCTTCCATGTTATCACCCCAGCAACATCACTGCGCAGCGGAGTCTGCAAACACATCTGTGATGTTTGGACAGTCACAACTTAGGCTGCAGCTCTGACTCTGATAATGGAAGAAGGGAGTAGAGGGAAGGACAGCGCAAAGACCTGCAAGGAAGCCTAAACCCCCAGATATTTTATGTTCCTGTACTTGAGTCACTTACGGCATATCTGCTATATGGGAGAGGAATACTGCTTGCCTTAGAGGGGTGGAATGGAGATAAACTTCCCAATAATGAGGTCCATGTCATTGCTAAAATATCTAGAAGCAGTTTTGGAATGTGAAAAGTCATACAGAAACCTTCACCTTGATCCAAATTCACAATCAACTTCCACCCTTTCTATTTTCCCTAATCACCTATTTTACTCCATGTACAATGCATTCCTGCCAATGCAAGTCAGGTACTACTCACTGTGAATAGAGGATGACTTCAGCCTTATGCAATTTACATTTTCCCATGACAGGCTGAGTTTGAATTCTGTACCTGCCACCTGGTTGTTTTCCTGTATTTGGGGATGAACGCACTATCAATGTCTAAAGCTGGCTAAAGTATCTATGCATGACAGTCATAATTTTCCTCTGCTACAGTAGCACATGGCACATTCATGTGGGAATCCTTCTACAAGGTAAAGCAGGAACAGTGGATTTGAGTGCATGCTCAGTTCCAGAAAACACTCCAGACAGAAGCCTCCTGTAGGGAAAAAAGAGCTCAAGCATAATTTCTTTGCCTATGGGCACAACCCTTCTGTTATGGCTCTAGGATGGATGTACAGTTCCTGTGAGAATGAGTAAGAAAGAACTGTGTTTGAAGCCCCAGATATAATGTCAAGTGGAGAATGAGTTCACTTGGTAGAGTTTTTTGGTGAAATACTTCTTGTATTAAAATAGTATTTAATAAATCTAGTATTAAAAGATATGTTGAAAGCATGCAGATATTTTCAGCCTTGAAGTAAATTGTCTGCACCATCAGGTTTCAGCATACCTTAAAATTCTCCAGCATATGAAAGGGATGAAAATACTGGTAGATATAAGATCTTGGAATATTTATTTGTCTGTGAGCGGAAACCACAGAAGCTGATTTTCAGTGGAGCAAAACCAGCAAAACTGACCATCCTGCTTCCAGCCTGGCCACTAAATGGTTGAAGATGAGCTTACCTTAACCATTTTCCTGAAGAAGTTTCTTGGAGCTTTTTAAAGCCATTGGTGTCACTGTTACTTTCTTGATGAAAAAAATGTCTTTCATTGCAGCAAGTGCAAGGAGTATGTTCGTCAGGGAACAAATCTGATCTTTGTGTGTCATCGAGCACTCCCTCAGTAAGTGATGTCTGCTCCTCCAAACCCTTCTTGCTCACCACAGTGGGACTGTTCACTGTGTGTGATCCATGGTGGACCTGGACACTAACCTGGGTATTGTCAAACCCAGAGGAGGAATAGGGACTTTCACAGGTGTTTCAGTGCACGTATGGGCATGTTGAATATTTCAGATAATTTCTAATTAAAAATTGATGTCTGTGGGTATTGCTAGGAACTTGGAGGAAAAATCCTTACTGCCTTCATGCCAATTTGCATAACAATGCTTACAACAGCCTTGGGCTGTAGTTTTGCTTTTCAAACTGCATTCCCCATTCCTTCTACAGTTACATGGAAGCCCATTTCCCTCTTTGTTATTTTGTGGTCTTGCCTCCCTGTGCCTCACAGATAACTCCTTGATGGCTCAAAAGCTCTGAAGAGTTGCTGAAATCCATAGTTTTGACATCACCAGTGGCAGCACTGATGCTGAGGGGGAAACACTGTGTTCTGTCACTCAAGGAAAGGGAAGAAAGATAAAGGGCTGCTGGTAGGAACTGATGGAAGCCCATGGGCATATTGTAGGGCGGAAGGGTGTTGTTCTGCAGGTTCATTCATACCCTTGAGCATGAAATGCCATTTCCAAGAGCAGTTCTGTGAAACCGTGTATCTTTATCCCCTCACTTGGGAGGGACCAGTGCCCTTCTGACCTTGACAAGGCACAGGAAAACACTGGAGCCAAAGGTCTGACTGTGACTCCTTCCTCTCCTCCCTCCCTTGTTTTGGAGTGTAGACAAATGGCAAAACATTGTTCAGCCTGGTCTGTCCCCTTCTGGTTAGTCCTTGTTGGTTTATGCTCACATCTCCTAGCAATCTGGACTTTGAATCCTGCAATCTGAGTTACAGGCTGAGAAAGTTGGGATTGTTCAGCCTGAGGAAGATGATGCTTCAGGGAGTCCTTACAGCACCTTCCACTACCTAAAGGGGATTTACAGGAAAGTTAGAGAGGGGCGTTTCACATGTGCGTGCAGTGACAGGACAAGGGAAAATAGCTGTAAGCTGAAAGAAGATAGATTTGGATTGGATTTTAGGAAGAAGTGCTTTACTCTGAGAGTGAGAAGGCACTGAAACAGGTTTCCCAGGGAATTTGGTGATGTTCCATCCCTCAAAGTGTTCAAGAAGGGTCTGTGCAAGCTGGTCTAGAGGAAGGTTCTCTGCCCATCTCAGAGGGGTTGGAGCGAGATGATCTTTAAGTTCTCTTCCAACATAAACCAATCTCTGATTCTATGATATGATTCTCTTCAGCATTGCTTCATGTGTTCCTTTATGACCTTCACTTCCCTAAGGAACAGAAAGGGACTAAATGATGCTGCTGGGAACACATGCACCAGCTCAGACCTAGAGCTGCAAACACGACTGTACACACCAGACCAGATGTGCAGTGTTTCCCAGGTTAGGCAGACAGAGTGAATGAGGCTGAAAGAGGGAGAATAATGTTCGGTGTCATACATTGTAGCAAGCTGGTGTGGACACAGGCCTGACCCCACAGTTGTCTGCATAGCTTAAAGGAGGCAATGCACTGCATGGTACAAAAATATGGGCTGCCTGGTGAATGCTCTGTCTGTAAATGCACATTCTGTAGTGCCAATATGCTGTTAGCACACACTGATATCCCTTGCTACTCAGTTATGCTGCTGGCTGAGTTTATGCCTTATGTTACTATCACCAGATGAGCATGAGATAATTCTTCAAGAGTAATTCAGGATTTCATGCACCTCTTTATTAGGCCTGATGTAAATTCTCATCTCTCAGATGAGAACAAAGCAAAAAAAAGACATGCTTTATTTCTGAAGGAATTCTGTTTAAGAATCAAAATGCTATTTTGTTCACTGCTTTCAAAAATGAAGATGTGGTGGGAAGCCACAACATGTTCTTGGCAAGCTTTTACTCATCCTAGTTTGATCCCAGGCATTTATGTGGTTTATGGTTCTACTGCAGCAGAGAACAGACAAATCTCACAATTTATATATGAGGTTCACTGAGCTGCTCCACTTCCCAGCACCATCACTGCAGCAGTCATGCCCTCAAGAGTGGGACATGGAGACACCTCTTCTGTGTAAGACTCACCTGCCAGATGCTACTGAGGACAAAACCATCCAGCTTCATCTCAGAGGTTTGTGGTGGTGTTCTCTGTACCAGCTGAGAACTGTGATATTAGAAAGATTTTGAGATGGCCACTTCTCACCCCTTCCACAGCACATGACCCTATGTGCCATGACTGCATTCCTTGTTCCTCAATAATGGAAGCTTTGTACTTGAAGGTTGGTGGAAAATTGGGGGATCTGCTCCTGCAACCCTAAAAATTGATCTTAGTTAAATAACATCCCCAGTTTTAACCTCTGGATGGAGTCTAAGGAGTACTGCAGTCCCACTGCTACTGCTAGCAAGGCCCAAGACTTCCTGTGTGATTAACACAACTCATGTAGTCTCTCTCTCTCAGTTTCCTCATCTACTGAATAGGAATAGTAACACTTCACCATCTCTGAGCAGCACTGAGAGACAGAACATCCTCTGGATGGAGGCTGGGACAAAATACTGCAGTTATCATTCTGTGGGAGGCTGTAGTGGGATAATGGTAAATTTTCCTTGAAAATACTGTCTCAAGCTCTTCTCCTTTAATTTGTGCTGCTGCTTGAAAGGTGCCACTTTCTCTATCTTCTCTACAATTTTCAAACCAGTTTTGTCAACAAGTATTTTCTCCAAACCACTCTGGTAATCTCATCCTTGCCTGTTCATGGGATTGATGTTTCAGAGTCTCACACGTGCAACTCGTGATTAGTTTTCCTGGAGAAGGGGAAAACCCCTTTCACTCTGAAGAAGTGTGTATGCAAACTCCATTGAGAGGATCTAGAATTTACCATCTCACATCTGTGCAAGACCCAGAGGTGAATTTAAAAGGATATCAACTTTATTAACCTTCTGGTTGACGAAGATTTTATTCATCAAAATACTTTTTCTTTCTCTGTTTTTGTCTGGGAACATGAAACTGATTCTTCCTCTGGGCAGAAGGGAAGGATTTTATTTGAAAGCTTCCTTTTTCTTCAGTAAAAATTATTTTTCTTTGTTAAGTGAATATTTCTTTCCCATCTCTCAATAAAATCTTCCTCAGTTTTCCAATAACCTTCATGAAGTTCTTTTTTCCAGTCATCCATTTAACCACGTGTTTATTTTTCTTGTGATAGCCCATTGTCTTTTCATAGCTACTGTCTTGGCATGCAAGGTCTAACATAAAGCTTTTTACTGATCTGCTTCCTTGGTGCATCAGGTGACATCTTAGGCTAACCAGATTTAGCCTATTTTGCATTTCATCTGTGTCAGCAAAACACAAAAACAACCTTCCTACCAACAGACATGGTTGTACTCCTGGCTCTGTTCCTTGCTAATGCACATTTTCCAGATCACATGTAATTTCTTGCATCTAATGTTTTGGAGAAACTATCACTGAGCCATAGGAACTAAGGAGAGAGGGAGAAGGTCTTTTGATTAATGGACTGGACTGAGGATATAGGAGATTTGGTTTCTGGTTTTTGCCTGTAATTTCTAGTGTGACCTTTGGCAAGTCACTGTTTGGGACACAGAACATATAATTTGTGATCTGTTTGTATGGTGCCTGTTTTAATAGACCTGCAGTCTCAGCTAGGTCCTATTACGGTAAAATAACAAAAAAACCAGCCTGGGGATGCAGCTAATTAAAGGTCTGGGCAATAGTATTGCCACAAGTAAATATATAACAGTATCTTTTAGGCAGGAATCAGATGCTACTAAGTGTTAATCTGAAGTCTCCCTTCCTTCGAGGACAGAGCTGTTTCACTCAGCAGAGAGGAAAAGGAAGTCTGAGAAAGAAATGGCTTTTATCACACAGAGGATCAGTCCCCTGGATCCTGTAAGCACTAGACTAGTGTGTTTGTTCAATGCTGCTCTCTGTAGGATGCAATGAGTTCCATTCTATCACAAGTCAAATGGTCTATGGTGTTAACTGGTGTTAACTGGAGGTGGGGTTGGCCCAAAACAAAGAGTTCTCTTTCATAAAATAGAGATGGAAAAAGAAAAAAAAAAGGACTTAGACTTTGAAAGAAAAAAAAAAGGGACGAGGTTTCAAAAGCAATTTTCATTTTTCACTGAAGGTAGGAAAAAGAAACAAAAATCCACAATTTTTTTTCTTCAAATGTTAATGAGGATAAGAAGCATAACATTCATCAAGCATTTAGCTATAACAGCAGAGGCAGAGACGTGTCAGCTTAGCTTGATTTGAAGAAGGGATGTGAACTATGTCTTCTCCAGCTGAAGTCAGAGCCCTAAGCACTGGCCTGTCACTTAATATGAGTCTCTCTTGCTTCCTTTCTCACTTTTCTTCCTCCACCTGAACTTAACTTGTGAAACAGTTTGGCCTTAACCCCAGAAACGGTTGAGACCAAGTCTATCTGGCTGTAATCCTTCAGAGTGAGGAAGGCCTCTGCACTTGGCACAAGGATGTACTTGTTTTGACTCAGTCTTTATTAAGTCCTGGTCAGCCTCTCTGTCAAATGGTCAAAACTGTGAATGCTTCCTGCTGTAACTAAAGTGTCAGTGCAGATTGCATGGGTATGTAAAAAGTCTTATGCTAATTAAAGAGATTGAGATGTTTTACTTTTAATTAGGGATGGTCATGATGAAGTTTATGTATTTTTTTATCAGATCTGTAGCACTTTATCTCCCTGGCTCCAAAAGTATGTTTTTTTGGATATGAACATAAAATGTGGAGTTCTTACACTGAAACACCTGTCCAAATTAGATAAACAAAGTAAGGCAATAACTGAAAATAAGAAGTTTTGAGAGGCAGGTTGTTGCTCCTGCTGTATTATACTTTAAGTCAAAAGTACTCAAATTAGAGGCCCACAGTTGAAACAGTCTGAAAAAGGAAAGTGGTTTGAGGAATAGGAAGCATCTGAGGAAAATGCCAGCCACTGTCAAAGACACTAGAAAAATGCAACAGTGTTGAGCTCTAATATATGATATATGATAGAACTTGATGGGAATAGAACTATAATTGTGAAGCCACACACACTGGTAGCAAGAAGTGACACTTAGTATTTAATACAGAAGGTGGCTAGAGCTCACTGAGGCACTTCATGTTTGATGCTGTGGCAGTAGGCAATGATCCTGACCAGATATTTTGACTAGAAGGGAACTGTCTTTATCCAAGGAGGTGGGGGTCTGAAATGTCAGGTATGAAGATCCAGCAATTCCCTGTCTGTCCTTAATAACCTGTTTCATTAATTGACCACTATTATCTCAATGAACAGAGTTCTCTCCTGGGTTCACCTTGTGTTAGGACCCAACACCAAAGTGTATCTGTGAAAGGCAGAGTACCTAGTAGAGTTCTGACATGGTCAACCTTGGGCAAATTCCTTCTGCTCATGCTGCTGTGAGTAAAACTGTACTTATAACTCTGAAATGTGCTAATTCAACTAAAACCCTTTTCCAAACATTCCTTTCGGTGATTCTTTTGCAGTAGTCATGGTGATGGGACATTTGTCTTGGTCCACAGAGAAAGGAACACATTTGACCTCTGCAGATGTGCTGTCCTGTAGCTCTGGTCTATGGTCAAGCCAGCTTCTGTGTCCTTAGCATGGGTTTTACGATACTGGTTTGAGATGGCTCTAATTTCTGAATATCTATCACAGCTGAAAAAGGTGCAGTTGGCACTGCAAACACAGAGGTGATACTAAGTGTTTTAGTCTTTTGCGTCTTGTGCTAAGAACAAATCTCTTTCCTTCTCAGTGTGGCCTTTCTAAGAAAGGAAGAGCAGCTGTGCCTTGCTCAACAGTGACACCATCTGCCTGGGGAAGGGCATCAGTAGTGGAATGAACGGATGATGGAAGCTGAGAGAGGAACAGACTCTGATGGAAAGAAAGACAGGTTCTAGAAGAGGCAAAGTTCAAAGCTGCCAAAATTATGTGCCAGTAGGACAAGGCAGTTTTATATATATGTTAATTGTGCTAGGGAAGACCAGGACACCCCCTTAGCATTTTCCCCCCTACCTCTTCCAAGGAGTAGCAGGTCCCCCTAAACAAAAACTTTTAAGACTTCTGAAGTCTTCAGAGAATTCATTGGTTCATTTCAAGCCATTGCTAGCATTGACATAAGTCTAAATTGATCTTTTATCAAGAACAAGGCTTTCCCATGAGAGGGCAAGAAGATAGTAGGAAGAGGGTTGGATAACCAAAGTTAGTTGAGGGACAAATGAGTTTGTGTGAGGCCCAGGAGGCAGGGTACATAAATAAAATTAGTCACTGAGAGGACCAGTCAAGTGAATTTAATCAGGTATTTGATAAATCAGTTATCAGACTTTAAGCCTATACAATTCTCTCAGGGCACTAGGATTTCACATGGTCTGAAGTGAAACCCATCTGACCAAGAATAGCTACCACCAAGTCTGCTACCTAGATTCAGTGGAGAGAAATGAGTACTTCTGTGACATAGTTAATTTAATACATAAAATTGAGATGAGAAAATATCAGGTCAGATGACTAATGTTCTAGAAGTTTCTATTCTTTTCCTTTGACTGCCAGGAAAACTTATAGGGGCCAGTGCAGATTCAGACTAGATTCAGAAGATCTGTAGAGAAAAAAAATTGGGTGCCGAGTTTCCTAAGTTTGCATTCATACGTCTTCACAGGTATAGCAATTTAACCTTTTGTTGCTGTATTGTTTGAACAACCACTTACAGTTGGAGAACACTTGCAAAACCCTCTCGTTTTATTTTGGCCAAAAGAAATGCAGATCATAGTTCTGAGACTACTCTGCAATGCTAAACAAAAGTGCAGCAACTAGGAACAATTGGAAAATTCATCTTGAAAGTACATTGATGCTGTAAACTAAAATGCTGAGGTCTCTGAGTACAGGATTTATCTTGTGCTACAGACACCATATCACCTTGTCTTGTGACTAGAGCTTATTTCTGGACCTGCCATCTGGCTGATTGTGTTCCTGCCTGATCTGAGTGAGCTTTGGGCAAGTATTTCTGTGTTTGCTTAGAAAGTGTTCTTTGATTGAAAGAAAGAAGAGAAATGCCATAAGAATACTTCGAACAAACACATGAAGAAAGTCAATGTCACCACTTTTTGCTATGACGGCTGCTCTGAAAACAGTAAAAAAAGGAATTTAAGTAGGACAAAACATTTCGGGATGGAAAACATTTTGTTTATTTTTAAGGCGTTTTCAACCCGTTAAAACTTTCTAGGTAGAACTGAAGTAATCATAGCAATGAAATATTTATATTGTGGAGAAATTTTTTTTAATAATCATATTTTAGTCTGTGCTGTTAATTCATCAGTCTGACAAAATATCATATTGATGCAATTTTGTCCCTTTCAACAACTCTTGGCTTTATGGTTAAGTAGAGCACAGATGTACATTTCATTTCTTTCCTAATAAATGTGGTGAACTTTTTAATACATGGATGTGACTCAAACCCTCTGCACAGTCCAAACCCTAGAGTTCATTAAAAGTCCCTTCACTTTCGCACAGTCCTGTTGCAACTGTTTTGCCCTCACATGACTGGAGGCCTTGTAAGAAGACATCAGTGTTGTTACCAAAGAAAGTTTCAAACTGGGGCAGATTAGCTCTTGCTTTTTTAGGAATATGAAAGAGGTCACTGCACTTTGGGTTACAGGTCCAATCTCTCGCTATTGCAAACAGTCACACTGCTAAAGTGCTTTTCAAAATGCTCAGATCAAGATGAAGCATAAGTTCTTTGAACTGCCTGTCATATAACAACTCTCTGAGGTCATTGTAGTAGAGAAATGACCAATAGAGTTGACCATTAACACTTTGAAGAAAAACACTATTTAATAGCTATTATGTTTTAGTTCTTCTCAGTTCATCAGAAAATAAATGAGTCTTGGGGGATAATGCCTGATAGTAACAGGACTCTTTACAAAGACAAGTCACCTTGGAGAACAGAAGCAAAGCTAAAAATAACACGGGATTTCATTTCACATTATATCTTGATCCTGACTGAAGGGTCAGCTGTGCCAGAGAAATAAGAAACATGTGAACTTCAGAGTGTCCAACAACACAGATTTGAAGACTCAGTTGCTTTCACTGTCTCAGCTCTGCCCATGCATGCCATAATCATGCAATAAGTGTTCCCAAGTACAAAGAGGTCCAGGAAATTTAGGCAGCTTTCTTATCTCTCTGATAAGCTCTGGCACTCTCCCCATTACAGATGATTTCCTTTCAGACTTCTGAACATATTAAACAAAAGAGAAATGCAGCTGGTCTGACTCCAGAAAATGCACTGACACAGGATCTTCCTCTCACTCATTGGGATATCCTGTTGGTAGTAGCCATCAGTCAGATGTTACTAAATTCAGGTCACAGTCCAGTGAAAAACAATTACAAATGTTTAATACATGACACTTCACTCAGCGTCTTCAAACATTACAGCTGTGCACACATTCAAACAGAGACTGATAGTGTTTTTGGAGAAAACTAATGCCCTGGCAAAAAAAAAAATGAAGAACCAACTGTTTAGGCTTCTGAAGTCAACTATACATTACAGTTCATTCAGCCTGTAAGGCTGCATAGTGGAATCATTCTTTTAGAAAACTCATATTTTTCCCTCACAAAGAAAGATAAAATAAAAGGCCTTCAATACTGGCAGAGCTTCCCTATAAACCACTGTGGCAGTTTTTGTCTGTGCTACACACTGCAACATAGAATTAGACCCAGAGCTGAACAAACTGTTCTGAGCAGACAGCATATTCACCAGAGTTATGACATCTCCGGACTCAGTGCTACAAGTCTCAGTGAAAACCCAGTAACTATTTTTCAGGGGGTAGGGATGAAGGCAAGGAAGGAAGTTTTATCCCTGAATTTTTGCCCTAAACCTTGAAGAATATGCAATCTAATTGTAGTCTCTTTTTCTTTTAGAAGTAACAATTATTCTTTACATCAAATGGTTCACTGTAGGTGTACAGTTTGCTTAGTGCATGGAATTAGGGAGAGGAGCTACAGGATTGATTGTTTTAATCACCTGCACAATCTTTTTTTTCTGTTGATGTTACTTTTTGGGAATGTTGCTGTACTAAACAGGAAAGAGTCTGTCTAAGTTTCTGGATGTGTTTGTTTTTCTTTAAAAATAAGGTTGAAGCTTTTAAAAATGTTTATTTGGAGATAAGACCTCCTCTAGGGAATGGCAGAACAATCAAAACCTTTTCCATTCTCTCTTCCATTAAAACACCACATTTGAGCTAGCTGCATTATCTTCAGACTTTAAAAAACCCAAGTTCCTTCCTGACTAAGGTAGAAACACAGAAAATACTAGGAGCAAGATTTATTGGCTATTTACAGACTACTTTACATTCCGTTTTCTCCTGGAAAATCCAAGCAAAGTAATTGTGTTGGCATGTACATGCATGGCCTTGTTTGCGAAGGGCATGGCCACATATTCCTGTGTGTAGCTCATTTGATTGGAGGGTTTATTGACGCACCCTGGCCGTACATTTCCCACTGTACTAGAGTTGACTGATGAAAAATATCACAATACACCCTTGGACCCTCAGTTCACTGTTGTTCTGGCTCAGGTGGAGACTGTTTTGGGAACTTTTCACAAAATTAAGTATTCTGAAGCTGTTTCCCTGCAATGTTCTGACTGCTTAGATTTATCACTTTCAACCCAAAAGCTAGAACCTCTAACAGAAAAGGAGGTCAAAAATTTGAGACTGCATTTTTATGATGTCCTATCACATTTGAAATAAGTTGACTTTTTTTCTGGAAACTGCTGATCCTGTGGATCATATTCCCCTGGAAACCTCTTCTTTCAGAAAGTTTTCCATTAGCCACAATAGCAGGAAGTTCAATGTTCAGCTCATGTACAGCAATATTTCCTTTGCATGTACATTCTTATTTGTTTCTCTCTGTCTCTATGTCTAGCCCTGTCCATCTAATAGGCATCCCAAACAAGTGGGTTAGTCATTAGATAGACATTCAGGAAACCAAATTTCTGGTTTTGTCACTTGTCATATAATTTTGGTTGTCACACATCTCCCTTCAACCCGTTGCAGGAGCTGTTTATTTACGTCTCAAGCTCTTCAACACAGGGCCTTTCCTTTGTTGCCCAGTGGGTTCATAGAATCATAGACCATCCTGATCTGGAAGAGACCTACAAGAACCATCGTGTCCAGCTCCTGGCCCTGCACAAGACAAACCAAAGAGTCACACCATGTGTCTGAGAGCATTGTCCAAACTCTTCTTGAACTCTGGCAGGCTTGGTGTTGTGACCACTTCTCTGGGGAGTCTGTTCCAGTGCCCAATCACACTCTGGGTTCCTGACCTATACACCAGGACTGCAGTCTTGTTTTGACCTCTCACCACTGTCCTACAAATAACTATGAGTATTTTGATTGATCTCTTCCCAGTGTTCTGCTCCTGGCAGCACTTGTCTCTAGGGTCACTTTGTTTTGAAACTTCTCATGATATTATTTAGAGGATAACTTAAGCTTTTTCTTCATTTTTCCCCAATATGATCTGTAAACACATCGGTCTGGCAGGTGTGTGTGTTGGTGTTTGTGGGGTACAGGCTTCTTGCACAGGTGTCCCCTCTGTGCAAATAGCAGCTCCCACATGCAGGAAGGGCTACAAAATACAAGGTGAGGGAGTGCTCTCAGGACCAATGGGACAACAGGAGTGTCCTCATTCTCTAAGAAGACATAGATTTTTGTCCCTTTTGTGGTATCCCTGCCAACTGGCTATTTTCTCAGTCTTCTATTCATTCAGGTTTTCTTCATTCAGCTTCTCCTCTAGATATACACTTGTCAACTTTGCTGCCACTGTTGAGCATGAGTGCTACAGGAACAGGCACTTTCAGGTTCTCTGTAGCACTGTCTGCAACAGCCATTAACAAAATGAGGCAGATGTCTGTGCTGCAAACTTCCAGGCAGCCTCTGCACAAAACAGGGAACTCTGGTATCCCTGGGTGATCACAAACCATTTCAGAGTAAGCACTTCTCAGAGCCCATCTGACAACCTCTCTCAGCCTTGATTGCATGTTTTCCCTGCAGCAAATGCACCAACTGGTTACAGGAGAGAACAAGCAAGGCTGTGAGCAGTGGAACTAATACAGTGCAGTACCCTGCTGATTTGTGCTGCCTGGTTGTTCCCTCTGACATCTTGCAAAGTCTGAGCTCAGATCTTAACAGTTCCCCACTGCTGGGACACTCACAACATCACTCTTCTGAGCATAATCTGGTGTCTAATAAAGCCTGAATTAACAGAACAGCCTGCTTCTCAGTTGGGTGCACACATAAGCTGCATCTATACTAATAAATTAAACAATACTTGGGAATGTTCCCAAGCACTGGAACTTGACCAAGTATTCTGTTAAATTGTGAGAATACTGGCTGGCATAGTTTTGACCAGAGAAAACTAGCACCCTTTTAAACAATTCCCAGGAACTGCTTAGGAGTCAGAAGAGGCCAAAATATGCCAAAATAGGTACTTGGACATGGTCATCTTCTTTGGGAGGGTAAGAGTTTAATATTATGGAAACCGTGTTCTGTGCCAATTGGCTTCAGGACCAGAGAACAGTATGAGGCATGTTTAATTCACCAGTGTAGATGTAGCCGTAGTGTATTTTCACTCCACCCGGTTTCTGATTTTCATAACACCTGTGGGAATAAAATGTCTTTGAAATGACCCTGTTTTTGTTATGTTGGATTTAACTGACTGGTAGAAAGATGCGCACCTGCATCCATAAGCACCTCTCCATCAACACATGCACACACTCATACACACTTAAATATCTTCTTGCATATGCACCTACACACGTGCATACTTAAACACATACAGGTATTTACAGAATTACAAAGGTCATCTTTTCACTAAAAGAATTAAAAAAATTACAAAATCTTATTTCTAGCTCCCTACAGGTATGTGGTTGAGAAAGCACTTCCCAATTCACAGTGGCAGTGATTGACACTTTTTCAGGGGAAGATCTGTGCTTTTTTAAAGTAGATTTATTTCCTAGGATCAGCAGGACTTTTTAATGAAAAAATTTAGTCAGCCCAGGCATTGCTGAAGTGCATTGGAACTCTTGGTCCCTTGACTGGTTGTAGAATGTCAGAGTCTTGTGCTGTTTGGAGCTGGAGGAGCCATTGCTGTGAAGGGTTTAGGGCTAAGGACTCATGTCAGGGACCCTGGTGGATCTGAGTATCTGGTCTGAGTGGTGCAGGGCCCTGTAAATCCCTGTGCTGAGAGCTCTACACTGACAAGTGATTCACCAGCAGCCAGAAGGAGCCCAGGGCAATGTCATATGCCTTTTTTAGGCTGTGCAGGTTCATACAAGGCTGCAAAAATAACAGGACAAGATTTACAGACTCCAAACCAGGCATGGATACCATGTCTGTAGAAAACACAGAAACTTCATGCCCTAGTGAGCTTGCAATGAGATAAGTGAGCTAAACCAGTTGAAACTCAGTGGGCTCATTTATTATGACTAGACTTTTCTCTGTATTAGCTGCATAAGGAATTATTTTGAGAATCCTCGGTCACACTGATTAAGTTTGGAGGTTACCAGCTTTACAGGTTCATGCTTAGTTATGTTCTGTTCAGTATTGTTAGGCTCTCTGAAGTCCAAAAGCATGTCAAATATTTCTTGGTCAACTTGTGTGCATATCAACACTCTGCAAACCCCTGCAGATTTGTCTGTAATTCCGAGGGCTCCTGAAAGCCTGCCGTGAAATTCAGCCTGAACCAAAAGACAAGGAAAGATTGCTTGGATTTGGATTGCTCAAGCTCCTCAACCTGCAGAGAGGATTTTGTCCCTGAGTATTTAGTGTTAAAATAAGTAATAGTAACATGCACTGTGAATAGAATACAATTAACCTCCTCACTTACTGTTTTTGTAAGCAAATCAAGTTTTTTAAGGTGAGTTAATGATAACCTTTCCTCTACTGCACTCAACCCTGAAGACACCAAGTTGGAACAGATGGGTAAATCACTGGTATTTTGCAATATGTTCAGGGAAAGCTGCATTCAGAAATTAAAATAAGGCTTTAGGTGCCAAATGGCAGAGAAGGGTGTGTTTTTTTGGTTTGGTTTTTTCGTTTTTTGGTTGGTTGTTTTTTTTTTTTAAAAAGCATATGTTCTCGTAAGCAAGTAGAATTCCGGCAGCAGCCTGAAGGGGAGAAACGCCGTCTGTCAGGCAATTCCTCTGTCAGACAAAAGCCAGTGATTTACCACGTGAGCAGCACAGAGTGAACTTCGAAAGGCCTGAAGCCCCTGAGAGGTTTTGCATATGTCTTGCAGTGCCAAACTGCAACTCCAGACTATGGGCAAAACATCTGTACCCTGCCCAAACAAGAGGAATGCTGGAGGAGGTAAATGAAGAAGATTGCTTTCATTCATTTCACTACCAGGTCTAAAAGTCACCATTCTCATGTTTGGAAGACCTTTTTCTCTTTCTTTTGATTTATCTATGATATAAAATATTTTTTAACCTATGAATGGAGATTTTTGAGCCTTAGTTACTAGGCTGGGTTTGTGATGGTTTCACAGAATTCCCTTTTCCCAATCCTTGGTCAGGTATCTGAATTAAACATGAATACTTTGATATGAATTAATAAGCGCTGGAACAGGTCTTCATTATTTGTTCTTCTGTTCTTGAATCTTTTATGAAATGCTGTGTAGACAAGTTTATAATCTTCGTTATCAAGAAAAGATATGCAATGTAAAATGAAGCAGATATATTCAGAGAGGGGAACAACATTTCCATATTTTTTTTTATGTATGTTTTTGAAGAAAGCAGAATACAAATTGAAACTATTAGTGCTCCTTCAGAGGTCACTATTTTTAAAAGTTAATCAAAAAATAACTGGAAAAGGAACTGGTTGAGACAAAAATGAGAAACTGGATTTCAAGCACCTTCATGTATCTCAGGTGATCTACGTTAATACAACCAGTCTCTGCAAAAGGAAAAAAAATGGCAAATACATCCTTTGAACCTATCAGTTAAAGAATGGATATAGGAACAGTAGCAGTTACAATTTTTCAAAGTTTTTAAAAGTCTCAGAAGAATCTATGCAGGAGACTTTAAAAATAATTGAAATAGTCATGCATGAGATGTCAGACTCTTTCATGAATTTGGAGCTGTCAAAAAAGTTGGAAACAAAGAATAACGATTTCTTTTTTTCAGTGCAGCATAAAGTTAAGCACTAGAAAGCCTAAGGGGCTGTTGCAATCATGATATTCAGCTTATCTGAAATTTGAAAGAAGCAGCATGTAGTGATCAAGGAAGCAGCAAATCTGGAAGGTTATGCAAGTATTTACATAAGTTGCGTTACTAGCTGACACCAAAGAGCAGAACACCAAGGAACGAAATAAATCCAGGAGAGTGGTCATTATGATGGCTGAAGACTTTCTGTGCTTTGGCAAACACAAAGTTCATGCACTCTAAGATATATAATTTGAACTGTGTGCTGTGAGATCCTTATCTATTAAGAATGATTGAAGAATCTCTACTTCTACTGATATTTAAGGTAATTTATAAGAAACGTCTCCTGAAGATTACCTGATCCTGATTCAAGGCTTGTGGAGGTACAAAATGATCTGCCTAGGTCCCTTCCTAATATAATATGATTAGGCAGGTCAATGTAAATATTTGCTGCATATATATAACATCACTCAGAAGAGTAATTTATTATGTTAAGAGTTTTACACATATTTGAATACACACACACATCTATATATGTAGGTAAACTTTCCTGGAAAGAGGCACAGGCACACACCTCAGCACACTATTGCTTCATTGCCATCAAGTCCTTGTACCTCACATGCAAAAGAACTTTGTCCATAATTACCATTTCTTGGAAAACATAACCCTCACTCACAACAAACTCCCTGGATTACATCAGCCTCAACATGGTTGTACTCTGTTGAAATGCTTCTGCAGGGTATCTGCAGAGCACAGGACAAAGAAGTAACTGGTTCTTTTTAGCCTCCCTTTACTGATGGGGATTTTCATAGGAGAAAGTTTGCAGATAGTAATGACCTGCAGGAGAGTAATGGTGTTACTTATAACATTATAAACAACACAAAATTTATGACCTTTTATCTCATGGTCTTACCTGGACCATTTTCATGTTACAAATAGGGGTCACATTGTTAAGTCTCTATCTACAAATAGAATTGTGTTATTAATGTGCACATATTTGTAGGAATTTCTGTTCTAGATATCATTAGAAGTGCTAGTATGCAATGAGAGACACAACTCTCACATTACTGCAGAAAGCAAGACAAGCAAACACTAATATATTCACATCAATGGGTGAACCTTATTCCAAGGTTATCAATATTTCCAGGTTTTGTTAGGAAATAAGCCTGCTCAGCAGTCAAAGTTGATGGTATAGGTCAGGTCTTCTGTTAATTCAGACTTAAGTCTGCTCACATTAGCTAAGTTGTGCCAATGTGTACCAGCTGAGTGTTTGGCTTGTAGAAAAATTTTCTTGCCTTGACCTCAAGCTGTTCGGAAAAGGACTAACTCTAGAAATAGTTGTTCCTAGAGTGGGTGTTTTTCTATATTCCATTTGCTTTCTCCATCAGTTACACACAATTTTTTGATTTGTAAAGAAAAAGCTTCAGGCTTGTGTAAAAATCTCATTAGTTTTTAAGTGTATGAATCCTCATTCCTAAAGCAGCGCTGCATTTATAGAAACACAGATGAATTCTATCAATTAAAGTTAGAAAAAAAAGATTAGGAAAACATAAAGGACGTAATATAATGCTTCTATAGCTTTCCTTAAATGTGTGAAATGCTCCAGATTATTTTGAATGTTGGTGGAAAGACACCAGAAGTATTTGTGGCTCTAAGTGCGTTTTACCTTTTAGATGGATACCTCTGCTGTGACGTCTGGTGTATATGGTATTATTATGGCAGTTGTTCTGGAAGTGGTCTGGAGTAGCAGCTTCAGACAACACTCAGGTACAGCACTCTGGCTCATAGCCACTTGAAACATGCAAAATTGATCCTTCATGGGGTGAGGAACCCGTTCCCCACTCTCTTCATGAGGGTAAATCATGAAGCGTTCACCGGTTTTGACCTGCGAAACAAAGAGTGAAGCCCTACGGAAGAAAGATTCCATGGCTCTTGCTATTCTATACTGGCATCATGCTTTCCTTTCTATTTTCTTCCCGATGTTTTTTATTTCTTATTTATTTATTTCTTATCTTCTTGTAGATACTTGGCAGATCAAGAACACAGGAGAATACTCAGAGCAGCTTTCAGAAGCCACAGATGAGTGAGTGCAGAAAAATCTCTCACAGAAATCATGGAACTAGGAAAGATGAGAACTGAGGCATGGATTTATGATTTTGAAAAGCACAGAATAATCTGATTTTCATGCTGTATAGCCTTAGCCTTAAATTCATTGCCCAAGGGTGTTTTCTGGCCATTAGAACTTTATTGTTGTTACTCTTAAATCATTAGAATGGATTCTGGAATCATTTGTCCCTAAACTGCCAACTCCCAAACTGGTTTTAGACACAATTTGGATTATAAGCACATCAGAGGTCATTCCCAGCAGACTGTTTGCATGCAGCCACCATATATTGGGAAGGAAGGGAATTTCACAATATGAACACAAACTCTCTGCTTCCAGGGGATCTTGGTGCCCAAAAATGGTTCTAGATGTAGCTGTTGAGAGTAGAGACTTATGTCCAATTTACATAATTGTCCAAAATCTTTGTTGCTCTGATTATTTCACACAGAAATGAATTAACTTTCAGTGAGGATCACCCATCTGTATGTCTATCCAGACATACTAAAACTCTCCAGAAACTCACTTAGAATCCTACCTAATCTTTTTCTCAGAACCATGCCTTCAGAACTTCCACCAGTTTCTTTCAGAATTTCCTACAGAAGCAGAGGGCAGAGACTGATAACAGAGAAGGATTGCTGAGCAGATCTAGACAAAGCTCCACAGGGCTGTTTGCTCTTGGTTTTCTTTGGGGAACTTGGGTCCTGGCTCTGAGGCAGCTCAGCTCTTCACTCCATGCTCTAAATTTCAATTTTTCCCTTCTAGTTGGTTTGAAATGAGAACTCCTTGATGGTTACTCACCCTGGTGACTGGTTTTGTTTTGCTTTTAAGGCTAAACTGAATTATCCCTTTTATAAAAATTTCCCAGGAGTTCAGCAGAGCATATAAAATCTAGCAATGTGATTTTGTTTTCAGCAGAAATTTTGTTTTCAAGGCAAAACCCCGCAACTGCAAGTGTACTGTCTTTTTCTTGTTGTTGTTTTTATTCTTTTTTGCATGCTCCAAAATAGGAGGACAACCAGTCTTTAAATCAACAAATCATCAGTATTCTGTCATACTTACTTAATCTAATAATTTACTGCTCAAAGAGGCAACTGAAGAATTGTGTGATTCACTCAATGCCTACTTATACTTAAAATCTATAGGTCTACCCTAGAAAGAGTAATCTGTTTTGTGTCAATTTATGAATGATAAAATAATCCTAGTGCCGTCTTTATAATCTCCTTCCATTGGGAGTGTAAATTGCTTCTCATTGCATCAGACTCCTGTTTCTATTTATGGTAATCTCATCCATTTGAAGATGCCAAATAATCTTCTGAAGCAAACTTGAAGAACATTTGATTAAACATCTTTGTTTATTTGGATAGGAAAGTAATTGCACAAGGCACATTTGTCAGATGATGTAAACAGGGGTCCTTTTATTCACTTGAGCAGTGTCTTCACAGACCAGCATATTATCACCTTGGCTCTTACGCAGTTTAAGGACAAAATCACAAAGCCAGTGCCTATTTTTTGAGTGTCAAAGCTCAGGTTGCTGGTCTGACATTATAGCTCTAGTTCCAAATCACATCTGTTTACTCAGTGTGCTCCAACCCTGAACTGCGACAGGACAGTCTGGAAAATAATTTGTGAAATTCCAAATGCTTTAGATTTACTGTGGTCTGCCAGAAAACTGACAGGACAAGTTAAAGATAAAGAATGGTAACTTAACACAGGCATTGCTGCTGTCTTTGAAGAGACGTCTAACAAACTATTTCCACTGAAATAGAAAGTCCCAATATATAATGCTTTACTTTTCCACAGGTTGAAGAAGCCTGCACAACAAACTCAGAAGAATGAAGTCTCACGAGATGCAGGCAAGTTAAGAAAGTTATGGAAAGGTGAGTCCAGGTGTGGTGCAGATAGAGACATAGCCAAAGTTCATTTCAATGTGGAAAAGGAACTACAAGTCCTAACTCTCCATTTGTACCTCTAGGCATTCCTCTTTCAACAGGGTAACCTGAAGAGAGCTTTGTTATTCACCACATCTTTGATGAGATCAGAGGAACCATCCAATTCCTCTGGGAAAAATGAAGGTGAGGAATCCTGAAAAGACCCTTTCAATGAAGTGCAATATAATCCCTTGTCCTTGTTTTTCGAACTGACTTTTTTTTTGTTGAAAAGCACTGTTTTGTAAATGGCATAATGATTTAGAGAGTGGTAGACTTGGTATCAGTGTCATTTGTAGGAATTTTTAGGTCCATTTTGGACTTTGTGGTATGGATGAGATGAAGGGAGATGACAAACTTCCATCTCTGTTAGTTAGGAAGATGTAAATTTGTGTCAGATTTTTTTATTTAAGGAGGAATTTGACTATCCCAAGGTTCCTATTGCCTTGGCTCCTTCTCTTCCATGAATTCTTTCTCTTGAACTCTTTCTTTCACAAATTTGTTTCAAAAGTGTTTTCCACATCACAAATAAAGGTGAAATCTGTAAAAAAAAAGTCTATGAGAGACATCTTTTCTTAACACTAACATCAACGGAAGATGGAGCCATATTTCCACCTCTATTGACTGGACCACATAAAAAGTTTTGACTTTGTTTCTGACTCCCAGCTAGCAGATCTATTAATATAAGCAGGAATGCTTTTTATTTCCTGCTCCAGAAGGTCTTATGCTAAGGGATAAAAGGTCCAAACAAACAACAGAATATTTCCTACAGGCAGTGAAAATGCCATTTCAGACTCACAGCAGCATCAATAAGGACTCTTGGTCATTCTTCTATTGCTTCTTAGTTATCTTTTAGATTGTTGGCTTTTATTATGTTTTCAGTATTTTTGCCAGGCAGTGGTTTCACTGGCCCCATCAGGCTGTTGTATTTGTAAATAAGCAACTACAAAGTGAGATGTGCTGATGGGAAATGGTTTTGAAGAGTGTGTTTATCCTCCCTGTTTGAGGAAAGGAAGAATGGGCAGGAAGATGCATTAGGAATAAAGACTTCTTATAGTTTCTTTTCTCAAATAGCCATAGAATTGCAGTTTTCAAATAAAAAATCACATACCTATGCATTTTTTATGATCTGTTAATTCATAGCATATAGTCTGACCTCTTCCTTAAAAACTTAATTTTTTATTTCACATTCTGTAATATTTCTCAGCCATTTAATGAATTAGCCACAGACTATGATGTCAGTGAGATTCTTGTGTCCAAAAGTCTTCGCAGGTGATTTTAAAAGTGCTCTCAAGTCCTGGAAGGAATTCATTCATTCATCATGGCTTGGCTTCATGAACGAAGATTTCGAAGGGTTCTACCCGCGCTTGCTACAGGCGCTGATGGCTGAAAAGGCCAATGTGTGACAGACAAGTCCGGTTGCAGAAGGCACAGCAGAAAGACTCCCCAGGCAAAATCGACTGGACGCGATTCTTTCTGTGTTGTCTTTTCTCCTCAAGAGTGATCCTGAGTGAGTTCTCAAAGGAGGCAGCAGTGTTATAGATGATGTGTATCCAAGCCTCCTGACTGGAGGCCAGAGTAGACCAATGGTGATCATTAATATGGCTGAGATTGAGATGTTGTTTCAGGGAGTCCTTATATCTTCTTTTCGGGGCTCCTCTCTTGCGGCAGCCAGTGGCAAGTTCACCGTAGAGCACGATCTTAGGGAGGCGGTGGTCCTTCATCCTGGAGATGTGCCCTACCCAACGCAGCTGTGTTCTCAGCAGCATGGCCTCAATA
>VYXB01004486.1:1177376-1202363 GCA_013397135.1 Pachyramphus minor | reverse complement strand
CCTCAGGTTGAACAGGCTGCCATCGGTACAATAACGAATGTAGATCCCGTTTTCTTCATCAAGATCTACTGTGACCCTTTGGAGCATCATACTGAAAAAGGGTGTGAATAGAGTTGGTGCAGGAATGCAGCCTCGTTTCACACGGTTGGTTATCTGAAAGGGCTCAGAGAGTGCATCACCATATCTGACTTGGCCGCACTGGTCCTCGTGTAGCAGGATGATCATTTTAAGGAACTTGGGGGGACATCCTAAACGTTCCAGAATCTGCCATAGACCTTTTCTGCTCACAGTATCAAAAGCTTTGGTGAGATTGACAAAGGTTACATAAAGTGCTCTGTTCTGTTCCCTGCACTTCTCTTGCAGTTGTCTGAATTAATTGATTTTAAATAACATCACATCATTTGATAAGAGAGGCTTGAACAAGTGACCTTTCCAGGGATCTTTCCAGCTTAGGGAAGTAAGTCAGAGGCAATTGCACGAGTGCCACCTGTGTGAGGTCCGAACTCCAAAGCATCTTTCTATTCCTGGACCATGGTATAATGCCATGGCTTCTGTTCTGCCAGGTTAAACCCATTTTTTAGTTCTGTTTACAGATCTTGCTGGCCTCCAGGGACAGGTGTCTAGGTGATCTGTTTCTGTAGATTAGAGAAGTGTGTTTTATGAGTTCCCCATTTCAATGAACTGCATGTAATATCCAAAAGTTCTGGAATTATCTTTGAGTTCTGAGCAACTGAGGAAGGCAGGAGACTTGAGATGTTATTCTGTTTGCATTTGGTTTCTGTAACAGGAAAAACCACAGTTCTTTGCTCTCTGTATGGTTCTTCTTACACTCTGTCCTTGTCTTGTCATATTTAAGAGTTTCAAAATCACTTCTCATGTAAGGTAATCTAACTTTATCTTCTGTAAGCATCAGCTTCTCTCCTTTGTTTGAAAAGGGCTGATCAAAGCACAAAGAATGAGCTTAGACTAGATACTTTTTTCAGATGGTTAAAATGAGCTGAAATCCATCCTTTTTGTCTAAATTCATCCTTATTATCTACATCCAAGTTTCTGACCCTTTCCTCATTTTTACAGAGTCCATCTCCTGAGCCACTAAAAGACAATTTAATTAATGACATTCATTGTTAGCACTTAGTCTAGTGTTGCAGTGGGAGGAATTTTGTGTGAGAGTTGATGGAGAAATAGGTTTATGTAAGTGTTTTATCTGTTGTTGATTTTACTTAGCAACTGGTGGGGCTATGCTTAGTGGAGATGGTGTATAATTGAACTTGTCCCTAAGATTGTGGAACTTATGTCTATGTCTCTGCATCCCTTTAAGCTGGCCAGCAGTGTGGAGGTGACTTTCACTTGTTCTTTTGTATTGAAATGTAACTTGATAAGGGACAGGACTTCTTGCCATATTGGCCCATTCAGTGGTCAATTAAGTCATAATTCAGTTTGTAATTGACTGAGGACAATGATGGGAAAAGGTGTAATAAATAAATCCATCATCCAAGAATTTAATGTTTGGGAATCCTCCACCAGGGAGGAGTTTTTGACACATTCTCTGTCAGGCACATGGTAACATTGCACATTAAATGTTCTGTGATGCCTTCTCACCTCAGCTTCTTTTATAGTGACTCAGGTCTGAGAAGTACATGGGATAGACATGCAGGAAAGAACTTCCCAGGCTTTGTTATTCCACAAAGATGTCTTGCCAGGTTCCTGAAAAATAGTGTTAGAGAGAGGCAGAACAGAAAGCCCTGTACTAAGCAAGAAGTTTCTCTATTTTAAGCTGCATGTGTCTCTGGAGCCATGAGCAGCTCTAAATTTTCTTAGTTGTCTCCCTTATTGATTATTGCTATTTGGCAAAATGACAAGTGTGCCTGTTCCCAATTAGGTGAGGAATGCATGTCTGTAATTGTCAGGGATCTGTCACAAATGTCCACAGAAAGCACCTTGGGCATATTCTCGGCAGGTGTGAGCACTCCAATTCCAAGTCAGCTTTCTAAATATATTCCAGCTATTAAGATGAAGTGCATGATCACTGAATGGAAGTGCAAATGCAGGAGAGAATGTGAAAACAGGGAATTTTCAAAAAAAATTCCAAAAACATTTGCAGGGTTCTTCCCATTATTTCCCAGCATCTGGGCAGTATGTAAGTCAGCTAGGGTTTGACCTAATGCATATTAGTGTCAGTAGCTATCTTGCCAGTGCCTTGAATTATACTGTTTCTGAGAAGAACATAAGATAAAAAATCCTATGTCAAGCAATATGCACCCTTAGAGTGCCACTCTCCAAAACACTTGTCTTGAGAGTAAAGCCTGCACACAGAAATTGCTCCCCTGGGCCATAAACAGGGCATAAAAGGACAACAGATTGGCAGCAGATGTACAAACCTGTGTGAAGCCAGTATCAGTTTAGTGTTTCATTGGATCTCGTTCTGATGATTATGTTAGTTGGCATTTTAGGATGATGGAATATACATTTCTCAGTGGCAGAGATGTTTTCTTCAGAACAATTTTTGTGTCAGTGTCTCTGCCAGCCCAGCTAGCAAAGCAAACAGAGTAAGATAGGTTTGCTGAATGAATGAATTCCTCATTGGTTTCACAAGTTTCAAGTGGATGCAGTAAATGTGCTTTAATTGCATATTGTGTTTCAATTATTGCTGTAAACCTATTTAGAGCAAATATAGTATTGCTGTGCTGAAAACCTCCAGCCTGTATTTGCCCAACGTCAGTGGCAGCCAACTGTATTTCATTAACTTCTAACACTCAGCACATTTGCTCACTGTTTCAATAGTGCTGTTTGTTCCTGCCTTGATCACTTGCTTACTGTGATCTCTGGGATCAAGTTGGCAACAAGATCCAAACTTCAGGTTTGCCCTTTGCTACTGACAGTATCACAGCAAGGAACATCATTAAGGCATCTGCTGAGGAAAAGCAAATTCCTTTGGGATCATTTTCTTCCAGGTGTTCAGGGAAACACATTTAGGGAATGGACACTTCACTCAGTGAATGGTTTCCTCTGCAGTTTATGGAGATGTTGAGCCAGAGATGTAAATCCAAACCAATACACAATACAGCTGCATTGTCACCCAGAAGCAGATAGGACCTTTGCACTGAGCTATGCAAACAGAGAAATGCAGGAGAAAGAAATGGTTGGTTGGCTCTTCCATGTTCTCCATTTTATTCTGTCTATCACAATTCTTACCAATCCCAAATACTGGGCTTATGGACCAGCTGGTCATACTGACCAGTTTAGTGGTCACGAATTGATGGCACAGAGCCAAATCATGACAGTACTACTTTCTCCTCTGCTTTGGAGCACTTAGGGAATAATAAAATCAGCACTTCTGCTCAAATGCTTAATCTCATGCATTGGCTGGTAGCCCAAAAAGGGCTTTTTTAAGTGCCTGTCTTGACACCATAATAATTTCCATGTGCAGTGTGGATGTTCCTTCTGCCTCCGTGTCACCTCTCACCCAAGGTGACATTATACAGAGAGTCTACACCGTGGCCGCTTGGGGGGGCACACCTAGGGAGGCTATGAAGTGCAGTCAGCTTTGCTCTCAACAATGTGTAACTTCTCACAGCCTCTCTTCAGTGCTGTCTGAAGCATGGCTGTACCTCTAAAAAATGTGTGTATGAGTGGCTCCATTATATATAAACCAGATGTCGTATATTTTTACAGTCTAAAATTATACCACACCCCAAAAGGGTCTGAGAAATGGAAGGAAATAGATTATGAGGAGCTGTGCTAGTAATTCATTTTTCACTAAAAATAAAATAGAAATTAGAGACCAGGAATGCTATTACATTTGAAATGAAGTAGAGAATTTTTGCCAAAGCTTTCACTCCAGATTTGCTTATTTTCTTGTCATTCCTATGCCTCAATTGAGTTTCCAGAGCATCACTGATGTAATTTTTTTATTGAAGATGTGCCAACCAGCTCTACAGTCATTGGGACAGTGGGGAATTCTGAGCATTCACCAGCAGCCTGGAGTCTAAACACTCTTGTTTTCTGTGTGTGTGTTCGCCTGATAAATTCAAAGCAGACACAGTCTGTCTGATTTTCCCAAGCAGGCCCCTGTATATGAGAACCAGAAAGCAAAACGAACCTCAAGCAGGGAGCAGACCTTGTCTGGAGAACTTTCATATGCCTCCAGATTAGAGACTTGTTTATCTAGGTTAGTTTTTTTCTGGTTGGAATAGCTGTCTGATGTGGAACTTGCTCCTCCTACCACAGTGATCATGCCATGATACAGAATAAAACCAAACAAAAGCAAATAACTGAGGAGAGAAAGAAAATTCCTTGTAAACCAGAGTAAGGAATAAACGGGAATTAAGTTCAAAGCAATGTAAAGTGATTTGCATGGACTACAATTTGGTTAAACATGTTTGCTGGTTCCACATAGAGTTCAACTCAGATAACTGATAGGTTTGTGTGATACCATGGATAGCTTTCAACATTGCATTTAAGGTATTTATTTATTCATTCAGAGAAGCCAGAACCTTCTGTTTTCACACAGTTGTTATTCTACCTTCATTCGGAGAATGACCCTGCTAGTGATCTCTTTCAGCCTGATCTTTTTTAACATTTTTAACAAAAATCCAACCAAATTCAGACATTGGGAAATAATACATTTATAAAAATCCAGTCGTGAAAACAAAGAAAAAGAAAATCTGTCCCCACATTTCTGAAATGAGAAGGTGGGGAAAAATAAGAGGTCTAATATTGCCTGTTATATACTAAGATACACTGAGTGTTGCAGAACAGCCTCATCAAATCCATCTATGCTTGACCTGCTCCCAGAAAGTAGCACACCAGACCTTGCACCATGAATGTCTTCACCCAAAGCAGCATAGCTGGGACATCATCTCTGAGGAGAGCATAAGAGAAAGGGGACAGGGATGAACACAATTAGCTTGTCAGGCAGGGAAACTGAAGGTCAATAAAAAAGATGAGGTCTTCTTCTCTGTGTATGCAGTAGGGCAAAAATGCTTCCATCTGAATGTTTCTAAGGGATTTGAAACATCTCATTTCAGATCATGTGGGTGGCAAGACTTTTCCCACTTCCTTGAAAATTAGCGTAATTTAATTCTGTGAAACACCTTGAGGTTTGTAAGGGGTATGTTGTAGGCATTAATAATGATAACAATGCTAGACTTATGTAAATTTTAACCTTTCAGGCAGAACCTTTTGAAAGCCTTTTTTCTTCTTTTGCAAGAAGAAAATTTCATCTTTGGAAAATTTCATGAAATAAATTAAAATAATTTATTTTAGAGTTTTGATTAATCAAAAATGTCTGGAAGGAGCATTATGGGCCAAATTCAACAGTCCACATATGAAGAAAACTGCTAAAGACTCAAAGTACCTTAGGGTAAAGAGATGAACGGTGCTAGTTAAAGTTTCCTTTAGCATCAGAGCGTTCACTCAGGCAGTAACTATGACCACTTCTTTCTTCTTTCTGTGAATATTTGCTGCAGTGAGGTTTTGTTCACAGAAACATTCATGAAAAGAAGGCATGAAGGATATTTGCAAGCGTGTATGTGGGAATGTGTCCTTGTATGTGCTTAGAATGTTTACACTAGAAGTTTTCCCATGGACACCTTGAAGGTGTAGGGTGGATAATAAGCAATCCTCCTTGGGAATTCATGCAATGATGTGGGACCTCTATGCCTGAGCCAGTAGCTGCTGGAGGATTCGTCCACACAACAGGAGTTGGGAAAACTTTCCAGATCCTGGATAAAAAAGTGTTTTTCAAGACTCCATGTTGCGATGAGACACAGATATTTGCAAACGTGTTATCCCTGTTCCAAAACTTGGTTCCCATGGAAAGGGAATTCTGCAGGCTGAAAGGGACACACAGCACATCTGTTATCTCCTAAGATATAAGGGAAGCAGAACTCATCATGGGCTCCTGGTACTATAATCATTAGCTAACTCAGGCTTTATATTTCCCTGGTGAATTTTCCTAACACCCGAAGTGCAGATCAATTTCCAGGGATTCTCTAGAGTAAAAAGATGTTACTTCAAACATTTCATTGGAAGTGTACATTCATTAAAATGAAAAAATTATTAAAAAAAAAAAGAAAGAAAATATAAAAAAGGAAAATAAGCTAAAATAATTGTTTATTTTTTTCTGACTGCAATACAGAATGAGCTTTGAACCACCTCTGCTGTAAGGACAATGGATGCAAAGTATCTGAGTTTTTCCCTCTCATGATTCCCTAGTGGGTTTGCTTGTGTTTTACCTAGAGAGGACTTCTTTTCCCCCACAATCTCTATGGAAAAGCCTGCGCTGCCTAAGAACAAACCTGGCAGATTTCCCAAGAATCATCATGAGTAAATGCCATGCAGAACAGCTGGGATTTTACCTTTGCTCTAAGCCCACAAGCCCTGAGCCCTGCGCCTGCACATATCCCTGCTCCCAGCTGGAGAGGCACAGGAGTGTCTAGGTGAGAGCACTGGAGCATGAAAAACGTGGGAATATTTCTGAGAAAATCCTTCCAAGAAAACACTTCCTCTCATTGATTCGAATAGTTTCAGCGTTGAATGATGCCAATAAAAATTCTCTTATTAAAGAATCTAATTCAACAATATTTATAAAAGTTTTTCTCAATTTTTTTCAGTATCTGGACTGATCTCTCTACATATCCCAAACAAATGGTATTGTCTTATTTCTTACCTATTATATATTGTTACATCTCTGAAAAATTTGTTTGCCTCCCATGACAACCATCATTTTATTCTGAGTCTCAGCAGCTAAAAGAGGATTTCAAGGACTTTAATTCACAGAATAAAACCAACAACTTCAATGAATTGTCAATGAAAAATATGTATGTGCATGTGCAACCAGTATATTTGCACAAACATCTATCAGACTCTCCAATCCATACTCAACAGCAGAGCGCAATGCTTCATCAAAAATGCAATTTTTTGAAAACATGCACTAAAAGAGACAAATCGTAAATGTAATTAATCTGACTAATTCATTAAGAACATATTTTCTTCTCGCCTTGAATATTTATTTTTTTACTGCTAATGAACCAAATCTTTCAAAATAATTCACTCAAAATCAGACGTATTATGTAGAAGAGATAACTCTCATGGGCTTTCAGTTACATTGTGTTGTATTACTGTTTTTAATGTTGATGCCTCAGAAGCCAAGCACTGTTCTGTCTGTACAATGCAATACAGATAATACTGGATGTGTCTCTGCTCTTGGTCTCATATTTCCAAATCTATAACTATCACAGGCATTGAGATTCAGTTCAATATCTTTTCTGATGCTAGACTCCAGATTTCCTCTTTCTCAGCAGCTGTGAAGTGGCAATCCATCAACTCCCATAGACTCCTGTTACACACGCTACAGCCTCTGTACAGTGACTTCCTAAAGCAGTTCCTTCTATTCTTTTCACTCTTTTATAGCCCTGTCTTACCTCAGATTTTCCATCAGTTTTCTAATTTCTTTCAGAGATCTTGATCTTGTCTATGTCATGGGTTAGGATTTCATCTCTAATTTTACTCAGCCTGTTCACCTCCTACCTTTCCTTTTTTTAGGCTTCTTCTGCCTTCAATACTTAGTCAAACAGATGCATTTTGGATTCTCTCATCTGTGTTGTTTCCTTCAGTGGTGTGATTGCACAACTTTGAGGTAGGAAGCCCACTCTATATTGAATAATTCTGTCTGATGTTGTGGTAGGTATCACTGTGCATTTGAGATGAACCTGACTTGGGACTTCATCTATATTTTCTGGAATGTAAAATTATTCAGAGTGGAGTTGAAGAAGAAAAGCAGGACCAGGAATGTAGTCCATCACAGCATGTGGGATAACAAAACTTGGTCCTGTTTCTACTTATTTAACCATGTGCCAAATGCCTCACCCAGTACCCTGTTTCTGGTGCTGTATTCTCTCCTTGGTCTTCTGCAGGAACTTCTGCATGTTCACTTTTTTCTCCCTTTCTCATATCACTTCTCTTTATCTGTTTTCCTCCGGACATTTTGATTGTTGGCTTAACATCTCTTAATTCAAAAGTTACCCCAAGTTTGGCCCAAATCCTCAGCCTATTTAAGACAGAGTGAACCTGCTGGAGTCAGTAGCATCATTGTTGTTGTCAGCAAAGAACCTGTATTTTCAAATTTTATTGCCCTTGAAGGATATATATATTTATTCACACAGTTACTAACCTTTAACTCAGGACAAATATGTCTAAGATCCTGAGGAAATAGAAATATCCTAATCTGCTCACTGGCTTTAAAGTGCTTAGAGAGTACCACAAGGTAAAAATTCTGATTTCCTTATTTATTTGCCATTTCATTCACCCTGGTTTGGGCTACTATCAGTTCTGCTGATGAAGACCAAGCTTTCAGCTACTCACATACTACATTTAAGGAATGCCTTTAGCCTGAATACTTAGCGGTGGTTTCAGCCTTTTCAGATCCCCTTAAAGTATCCTCTCTCTTTAACTCCCTGTACCATTCTTTGTCTATATTGGTGTAGTCTTCATAGTCATTGCATCATCCCTGCTTGCTGCAATTCCAAAAAACTCATAGGAAGCAGAATAAATAAAACTGCTGGAATAATAATACTGCACAATGACATCTGCCAGCTGCTACAAAGAGGTGTTGGGAAAAATTGATTGTATAAGTCAAAACGGAAAAAAAAATTGTTGTTAATATTGTTTCATGAGGCCTTTTCCTAAAAAGGTCAAATTTAATTTTAGCTTTTATGATTGTTAATACCTAAAACTTCTGAAGGGACTGATAATGGTTTTCTACAACACTTCATAAAGTTGATAAAAAATTAATAGTTAGATATTGTGTAATTCTGCATGTCCCACATGTACCCTTTAGTTTAGTTAGATGCTCTAGCTTTGGAAGTAGTCAGTGATAAACACAGTACACATGTATTTCAGGTAAATAAGATAATTATAACATATAGCTTTTTCTGGTATTTAGGAAAAAAAGGTTGTACTCTTGCTCTCACTAATGGCAGAATTTTGACATATATATTTTAATATTCATATTCAGATATGTGCATAATGGTGGCATCTGGCAGAACAAATGCAGGGGATTACCTCGTTTTTAATATATTTGTCACTCAGACATTTGCTATTAAAGTTGCTTTATTTTATTCTTTTTGCTTCTTGTATAGCTGTTACTCCTTTTCTGGAACTCTTTGGACTGACTGCAGTATAAATGCATAATAATAATAACAAAAACAACAGTAATTTTCTTTAGTGCCTGATGAAGCTTTTGTTAGTTTAAAAATGATGGGAGACCTTTAATCAGATGAAGCCCATTATGTCATTTAAAGACATGTTGTCTTGTTTCTGCAAATATAAACACTAGCATATTTTTATTTCTCAAAGCCATTAAGTTGTCATATGTGTTTTCTGACTTTCTGTGCTGCTTGTCAAGCTTTTTGTGTATCTGTATCTTGGAGACCAGCGACAATGAGAACAGAAACACAGGAAAGAGGCCTGGCAGTTTAACGAGGCCTGGGTAACATATTCCTCACCAAGGGGATCTCAGGCACTTTCATCTGAGTCTGACCTTCCCCTGCCTGCTCCCAAGGCCAGGGCACAGTCTGAGCACACTTTGGTTATGAACACATCATCAAGGAAAAATGGCCAAAAGTTGGCAGAAGCGGGACAAGAAATAGAGATATCTATGTACTAACCCCTTGTAAAAGGGAGTTGTAGACATTTGTAAATTGAAAGGGGTCAAATCTTGCCAATTCTTGTCTTCCTAACCTCTGAAGAGTAATGCTGGGATTGAGCCTTTCACTACAAAGGAGATTTCTTCTGGAGGGACTGAGTTTACTCAATAGTGAAGAAATGTATGTTTTGTGTAGGTGGTGAGGATGCCAAGACCTAAGATTGAACCAGTCAGATAAAATATTTGACACAAATAGACACACCCTGTAAACCATATATTTTCCATCTGTGTTAGTGCTGTGGTCTGGCTATGGAGATACTCCTCCAATGCAAAAGATCTACTTCAAACCTGTCAGTAGTAATCTTCCAGTTAAATCCACTGATCACTGTGTTTGGGCCCAGGCATCAGGTTCTAGGTATAGCTTAACTTTCAGATTAAGAAACACAAATCGTAGTCCAGGTGCTTCTGTGATGCACTCGTTGAGTACCCAAGAAATCATTAAAAATGGCTGGCAGAATACTTCAGTTCCAGGACCTGAAGTTGCAAACATAAAATGTGTTGATGGGTAGATAAAATACTCATTGAAATGCATTAAAATTACACAAAAGTAAGGTGGCTGGGTTTTTTTCTTGAGCATGCTGTGCCACATGAAATCTGTGTATGTAATCACTGTTTTAGCTCTAGTAATGTAGTTTATTTTGCCTGGTGTTGAGATGCTGCAGAGCAGCGCATCACACAACTACATCTGCATATTCTGTATGTTAAATAAATCGGTCTTTCAGCTGCAGGGTGTTTGATGTCTGTAATTATATTTGATAACAGTGAATAATCTCTTCTATTATTAATAAGCTTTCAATTGGTGAGGCTCTGCAGGCTCTTCACTTGATTTTCCTGACCTTCTATTTTACAGACAACTGAATCCTGTATCATATTGACTTTTAGGAGAGGTCCTTGGTATCTTTTTTTTGATTTAATGAGCATGAAAGAGCCATTGCTCCTTGAAACATTATGTTTAGGGGCATCTAAGCATGCTTTAGGGACACCATTACCTGGCGTTGAGAGCCCAGCCACTTTCTGGGGTGGTATTTTTTTAAATTTTGTTTTGTTTTGTTGTTTTTTTTAAAAACATTTGGAAGATACCAGAAGATTTCATTTAGAAAAGAAAAGGAGAGATACTAAGAAAGGTTTGTACTGGTAGGACCTGGTTTGTGTTATCGAAGGCAGCTGTAGCAGCCAGGCTAACTCCCACCTCCAGACATATGTACCCATTGAAGAGGGTTGTCAGCTCCTTGGGTAATAATGTCTCTTTGTGTTTTAAAGAATCTCATGTACGAGCAAAGTATTGGTACCACAGTTAGAAAACCATCTATCCAAGATTTTCCAAAATGGCTTGTGAGACTGAAGTCCTCACATCTGGGAAACTTGGAGTGAGACACATTAAAGTGTCAAACCAGCTCGAGACCAGTATAGTGTGTATGTCAGCCAACATCTCCAATGTTATAAAAGTTTTTCCTTGTCCACTTTTGAGTTAATAGAGGCCCAGTTTTTCAGAAGTAACTAAAGGAATTAACAGTCTATGTTCCGCTGACCGTCAGTAAAGTGGCAAAGACAAAACACCTTCAGGGATGTGAGTTCCTAAACTCACAGGATGCTCTTGAATCTCTGAACATGGCCAATGCAAAAGTCAAACTGGTAACTGATAACTGTCATAAACAACTGCTGCACTGTCATGAAACTTCCACAGTATACAGTCACTTTACAAAAATGCAAATATTTACCAGCTCAGGAGTTCAGACTTTAAATCACAGAAGAGGCGCTGAGTGCTCTGTTCTTCCATTCTTGGAACACACTGTCTCTGTGCCTTGTGGGAGGCCTGTAAAATAACAGCTGCACTTGTGAAAAAGAGCACAAATAATATTACTGAGACTGGTTGACTTCCAAAATCAAAGTCTTCTGCACTTTATCAATAAGGAGATTATAGCTGTGGGTTAGATAAATGGGGCAAGAATTATTTCAACCATTTTATGATCAGTAAAACTAGACATCGAGCTATTTCAAAGGTACCTGAAGATTTTTCCATGTGTCAGCTTTTATTTGCTCAGTTTGAGATACTTTATGTTGAAAAGTGCCATCAAGTGAGATGTGTAGCTGAGTGAGAGCTGATAGCACTGAGCAACTGGGGCATCAGAGTCAATCTCAGGGGTCCATGTTCTATCAGCCCTGCACCACGAAGAACAGAGTGGTAAGCTTTGAAATCATACATTATATGTCTTCTCCTTGGTGGCTGCCCAACAGGTAGACTTTGTAGTCTGTGGGATTCCCTACAACCATTGGCTTTTGGATCCAGTACAAAGCATTGATTTTTCCATATAAATCCCGTCACCCCACTGTGCACAGATGCACAGAGCCATCTTGGAGCAGCTGCAGCTTCTCCACATATGAGCTATGCAGGTGGTATAACCGTAGCTATTTGTTTCCCAAATGTCATGGCTACTCCCTTCCAGGAACTGTAGCACAACTCTTAAATCTTTGCCATAATGAAGTGGTAAACACTACTGTCAAACCTCATGAATATTCACATCAGAATAATTCAAATGAAGTCCCGAGGGACCAAGGAGCCAATTGAAAGCACATATACACACTTGTCTGTTTAGATGATGGATCTGAACAATACTTCACCATCCAAATGACTCAACATGACATGTAAATAATTACTTATGATTGCAACATGCACCAAAGGTTTAGTTATCGATTCTTTAGCTTGCCTGTTGTCGTTGGCTAAATATTATAGGAAGCTGTCAAGCAGATTTCATAGAGTGTGTCAGTATATATGTGGGTGTAAAAGAGCCTATTTTTTGGTTTCTTTCAATAAAGCAGACTAAAATTGGATTTTTGTACATTAAGTGCAATTTTGGTTGCAGCTGAATGCATGAAATTGCTAAAAAACAATTTCTTACAACTTTAATTAGAGTTGCATGACTGCTTTTATATATCAATTCTGACTGTTTTTATTTAATTAGTCAGTAGATCCTAGTCTGCCATAACTACTGGATTAGGGTATGATCTGGTAGTTAATGAAGTTGAGACTGACATCATCAAAGAACACTTCTTTTTAATATTTAATTGAAGATTAAAAAGACCCTCCTCCCTTGTAACAACTACATTTGTTTTTGTTTTTCAATACATGGTATAATAGGAATACATAATTTGTGACCATGCAAATAACATTCTGGGAAACATCTACATTTAAGGGCATAACACATACACATTTCCCTCTGCAATATTCATGCAAATTAATTCAGTGAAAAATTCAGTGCACATTGCAACACGTATCTTACCTTCGGGCAGAATTATACAGCTGTCATATCTTTTTTTTCTTCCATTTCTTCTAAAAACTTGGATTTTTTTTTTTTCATTTTATAGGATGACAGATTTCATTCAAAAAGTAAGAGCGAGCAACTCAGTCTCTTTTTTTGCCTCCTCTTTGGGGATCTTTGACAAAGCTCTCAGAAGGGGCACCAAAGACACATGGGATGTTCTTTCCCTTGGAATTTTCTCTACAGTACTGCTACTTCTCAAGGGTACTGTGGGGACTACCTCTCTACTGCCTAAAGAAAGCCTTGTGACTCAGAATAGCCACATGAACTTCCAGAGGGCAAGAAAGAAATGCTATGGATGTCATCACTTAAATGCCTTCATTTCATGGTGGTGGGGTGTGGTTTTCTGTCATCCCAATGGCCCAACATACTTGTAAGCAAAGCAGAAAAAAGAACATAGTAGAAAGATAAGGGTATTAAGAAATAAAAGGAAACAAGGCAGAAATAAACGGTTCTATTGTAAGCAAAATCTGCCGTAGACACAGTTGTCTGCTACGATTATATCCCTTTCTCCACTCAGGTCTGTAGCTCCAAAGCAATAAAAAGGAGATTTACTTTTATCGGTGCCTATGTGTCATGGTCCAAAATGGGCCATAAAAGGGGCTCCTCAGTCTAAAAATTCAGTGTAAATATATGTTTTCCTGGCAAAATACATGTTACAATAACACTGTCATTGGTACGGGGTATCTTTTATAACCAATTATTATACTTGCCTCAAAATGTATGTTGAGGTTGATCAAAACAGCATGTGAATGGTTTAAAAAGAAATAATGTGATGTGACATTTTATTTCAGCCTTTTTTACCAATTTGCTACAGCAAATGACACAGTTGGTTTGAGTCTATTCATGTATACCACACACCATATTCATACCAAAAGTAAAAAAGTGTAAGTAGTAATTTCCTTGTAATCTTGTACCTCTGTCAAACGGGTCACAAGAAAGGGAGAGTCAAACCCACTGGTCCAGATTAAGCTTTTGTAAGTTGCTCTGTTCAGATGTTTCCTGGGTAGCCAAGGATGAGAAAGAGCCACTGATCATCTGAATTTCTCTCAGGAAGTGTCTATTTCTCCTTTTACAGGAAACCTTCCAACATAAACAGTCAGATGTTTAACATAAGGAGAGATGGATCTCTGTCTTGGTGGCTAGATTTAATTTAATAACTCCTCAACTAACTTATCTTCAAAGTCTTAAAATGTTTGGCCCTCCATTAACACTACCTTAGCACCTCTGGCTTGCTAAATTAAAACTACTGGTTGAGTGATAATCCACTCTTGCCATCACAAAAGTCTTCATCCCTTTTGCAAGAAGCAGTAGAAAATCCTCTCTTTAGTGTGCAGCTGTTGATTTATTTGTGTATCACACCTCAAAAATGAAGCTGTATATTTGTTACATGTTGTACCAGATCGATGTCTCCTTTCTATCCCTTCATTTATTCAGTGTGCATGTTTGCTAAGACCTCAGTGCACAGGCATGTTACATGCTGGAGGTTGAGCTGTTGGAAAAGGTTTGGAGACACACAACATTTATATATACTGTTGAGTCCATTCTGTGAACTACACTCACCAAGTATTGGCATGGCTTCTACGGCTGTTGCCTATAGACATGTTACAATTTTTAAAATAAACTTATTTAGGAAAGAGGTTTTAAAGACTGTAGCTTTTTGCAGATACCATTTGGTAGGTCTGACTTAGACATGGAAATTGTTATATTTTGTTCTGAGTAGACTCTGGTTTAACCTTATCACAACAAAGCATGATACCGTCACAGGAAGAAAGTGTACAGCTGTTGTCTATCCAGTACAGTTTGTTCTATTGCTCATCTTTACTTTTAAAATGTGAAACAACTCATTGATTCTAAACAGGAAGAAGTAATGCAACTGAGATGTTATGAAAGACTTATCATAAACATGTCATGTCTTGGAAGGGGCTTCTTTCGTGCATCCAACTAAAGTTAAATTGTCATGCTAAAATGCATTCTTCTCTTAAATTATGCTACAGGAATTTTTTTCTTCTCTACCCCTGTGCCATCAGATACACCCAGACTCTTTTTTCAGCCTTTCACATGCGACAATAATCAGATGATAACTCTATGTTAATTTCCGAGGGAAAATGGACCAGATGTCCACAATATATTAAACAAACCTTGGTTCCTTATTTTGTTTGGAGCTCACATTTCTATTGCAAATATCTATGGCAAACTGTCCGCCTGGACCAATCTATCATTTTAAAGAGAGGACCAAAGAAAATAGATTAATCAAAAGGCCTGCAGTTATTGTCTCCCCCTGTTAGCTCCAATTCATATATCATTAGAGAAAAAAGCCTGTCAGCACTGTGGGATGTTATCTCTTTGGAAAAAAAAAATCTTCAGCATAATAATTCATTTTTTTCTTTAATCTGATAACAATACACAGTATTAAAATACTGGCTTTCCTAACATTTCTATATCAAGGAAAGCCAAGTCAAACAGTACAATACAGCACTTTCAGACATCACAAATACTTTGCCTAAACAAGGTTGCAGCACATACATGCAGTGCTGATAATTTCATACAACACTGTTCATTTTAATGTAATGTCAGGACATAGACAAGCACAATATAGACTACTATGGAAACCCACAGGGCTTTGATAAAGTGAAACAAAAATGGTAAAATTTAGGAGCAGGAGCACAGAGAATAGCTTCTGAGTGGCCTCGGCATTGAATTTCAATCGTTTTTTCCGTAAGTGCACTTTCACTTGACACTTGATCTAAGCCCTTTGAAGTCCCTGGCTAAAGTAATGTTCTTTGTTTCATGTACCATGGTCATTAACATGAGAGGTTGCATGTTTCTGAAATGAATCTGGCTCTTTGTTAGAAGAACTAAGCGGGAAGTGCTGGACTTTCAGCTTTGTGTGGCACACAAGCCTCCTATCTGTTAGACCCATCTCAACCACCTCCAAGTATATCAGTGCAGACCAACTGCTGCTTCAGTACCTCCATCCAAGTTTTAAAGTTATTTGGGATGAAGGTCTACACCACCTCCACAAATGGAATGGCCATCTTCCATCTTCATGACATCTGCTTCACATAGTGAACAGATCTGTCGAGCTTTTTCTCAGAGTTATTTGGGATTTCAGAGGGCTTTTTAAGCACAGGAAACTTTTGGACAGCCTGTTCTATTTCATTTATGTCCTCACTAAGGGGTTTATTCCTGGCCAGCAGAACACAGGCTTTAGCTCATCTCAAGCTTGGTTTTTACTGCAGTCTTTGTCTTTTTTATGACACTTGTTCTTCCTTCTGCTGACATTACTGCTGGGTTGCTATAAACATAGTGATCTTTCACCCATGTGCCAACTCATATAGAAAGTTTCCTCCTATGGCAGTCTTCACTTTCATTTTGGATATTACCACCTTATAAACTACCATTAGCCTGCTCATTAGCACCTCATCAACACCTGCCAGATGCCTGGCATTCTCTCCAGGGTGAGAACCAGTTTACATACAAACGCCCTTGCAACCAGGCTGATGTTTTTAAGTTTTAGACCAAGGGTTCTATGGAGAACTCTGGCCTCTTGACTGGATGGCTCATTTATCTCAGTATGCCAAAAAATGTTTTGGGTATTACAATTATATACTGTTGAGTCCATTCTGTGACCTTTAGTAATCAGTTGTGGAAACTAATTTTTTACCCATTTACTGTTAAACAGTGAACTCCCCATGGCATCGGTTGGAATGCCTACTCTTGGACTATTCCTGTCCTTTGAAAGAGTCTAGAAGGTTCAGCATTGTCTCATATCTTTGCAGCCTTTCTAATCCCACTTTTTTTCGAGCAAAATTCTGCATTTCACTAATCTAGTGGGGTAGCATAAGGTTCACTCTCTTTTCAGTGTTCCTCCAAGCTCCACTGCCTTTTAATCACTGTAGANAGATTTTTTGTCCTTAATAAATCTACCTTTAGTAATCAGTTGTGGAAACTAATTTTTTACCCATTTACTGTTAAACAGTGAACTCCCCATGGCATCGGTTTCTATGCCTACTATTGGACTATTCCCATCCTTTGAAAGAGTCTAGAAGGTCCAGCATTGTCTCATATCTTTGCAGCCTTTCTAATCCCACTTTTTTTCGAGCAAAATTCTGCATTTCACTAATCTAGTGGGGTAGCATAAGGTTCACTCTCTTTTCAGTGTTCCTCCAAGCTCCACTGCCTTTTAATCACTGTAGAACTGCTAGAACAAAACCCATAGTGATAATTCTGTCCCTTCTGGTCAAGAGAGGGCAAATGTGTGATGCCAGATGCCATGTTTGCATTTTCCTGTTGCTTTTGATTGTGTGCATCGTGAGGTGTCAATTACAAAATCCCACACTTGATTCCCATTGGTCCAAAAACAGTTTTATAGAACATCTTCCCTAAAAGGAATGCTGGTCACTGGTGCTGCACTGACTCCACAGTTCAGACACAAATCTAACCGGTTTTTGATCCAACAGCTTAGCTGTCCTTGACAAGCACTGGCATCCTTCTCAGCAGCATAAGTGGCTGTCCTTTTCTTTCACTAGAAACCATCATGAAAATTCCATCATCTGTGTTCTTAGCTGACATATTAAGACATTATGTTGTCATTTCCCAATTTTTTGCACTGCTACTGCTGGTACAATTTGGCTGTTTGAGTTTTTTGAGTTTTCCATTTATTCTGTTTTCCACACTTGTGCTGATGGACTTTTGTACTCCCACACAGCTCAACCTCAGCGGGTGACCTCATGTTTGCTGTATGATTCTCTGCCACCCTAAGTGTCTGATGCGGCTTAACTTATTTTCTGGATACATTTGTTTTCCTTGTCATCTTCAAATGTTTTTTCTAGAGTAAGATCAGTGTCTTTCAATTCTGTCTGCTATTGGAGGAGGTGATCCTCCAGCGATCTTGTCTCTAATGGGGACATCTTTTATGTTTCCAGAACTATATGATATCCTTTCACGTCCTTTGTAAAACATACTGAGATGTACAGTTGAAAAGTTCTGTGATGGGCGCTTTGAGCTCTCCTGTTGTACTTCATGTTGAATGGGGCTTCTCACACAGTCAGTGTTCACGTTTCAGCTGTGGGGTTGGTAAAATCAAGACGAGAATGTGTTAACTTCTTAAATATTCTCACTTGATCATTTGTGATGATCTGTCCTTTCCCTTCAGTTTTTACAGCTGTGGTACTATCTGCTATTATGCTTAGTTACAAAGTTACGTTCGCTTCTTACTCTTTGCCTCCTATGAGGTAGTGAAACAAAAGTTTTATTTTCTTAGTTTAATCTCCCTAGGCAGTCTTCCACACAGGTTGGATTCTTCTTTCCAGTACTCTAAAGCTTTTATAATACTGTTTTGCCTGGAAGTTTTTCATTCCCATTGATCTGGATTTTTATGTATCCCCTCTTCTAGGCACTATTTTGCTAATCTGCCCATCACGTGTCTTCCTCTGCTGGTTGTGCAGTAATCACCTGCCAAGTGCAGATGCTGGGCAATAACATGTCATGGGTCTTTGCTTCTAAAACCAAGATGGCTTTTTACTGCATGTTTCCTGTATCTGCAGCTACCGTTCTCATCATCTGCACAGAGTGGCTTCCTGAGAGACCCTTTAAAGTCCTTCCTGTGCCTTCTCTTTGTCTCGGAAAGGCCAAGGCAGGTTACTGGAAGCCAGTTCTAGGGCTAAAATGGGAACCCGCTTGAAGGACTGAAATCTTAACAAATGTTCTTTGTTTAGCCTGCAACTCTCCTGTTTTAGTAATAAACACAAAACTATACGAAAATTACTCATTATATATCTTAAATGAGTTTATGAGCTTTGTCCAGGACAAAGTGATGAAGTGCCCATATCACAGAAATGAGCTGTAATTGGCACTGTGGGGTTGTTTGCAGTCTGTGTGGGGAAAAAAAAGCTGCTTTGGGCAGCTTCTTTTGTTCATTTTTTCATTTGTGGCAGGGATGTAAATCAGGAATCTGGATAGTTTCTCTTGGAGAGAGCAGTAGAGAATGTGAAAGAATAGCTGCGACCCTCTGCCTGCAGCCCTTCTGCTCATCACAGTCCCTCTGTCTTCAGGGTTCAACTCTGGCATTTTCCATCTTTGAAGCAAGAACAAGAACTTCACAGTTCAGACTTTGGTCAATCTGTAGCTGGAAGCATGTGAAATCCTGGGGCTTATCTTTTTCTTTTGATACAAAACAATAAATTGGCTCCAATTCATTCATAACTAGCCTCAGATTTAATCAAAAGACTCAAATCTTTTGACAAAACACGGGCTGGATACCACATCTGTAGCAAAAGCTGCAAACAGCTGAATTTTACTTTGCTTCGGGTTTCCTAACAAACATTTCACATTGCTCCAAAGTGAGTTGAAGGGATCATCCTGAATAAAGGTTAAGGGGAAAGAGATTATATGACAAGCTTTGTTACCTCCTGCCATTTCTATTTCTGTTTGTATTCAAAGGCAAGGGTGAAAGGAATAAATGATATAGTAAGACCATATGGTTTCTAAAAGGAATCCTTTTAGAAAATAATGTATTAGTTAAATAGTACTGCATCTTGCCAAAATGACATTATTATAACATCATCCCTTACAATTACTAGCACAGCTGAATCAATAATGTGGATAGTATAAAGAAAAACTGGCTACAATGGCACTATAAATCCTGCAGAAATTATTGTAGCAATTTTCTAGTGGTTTGGAATAAGCTTCCTAAACCTCTCAACCATTTCAGCAGATTGTTTGCCCCATGCAACAGTGCTGTTAAAACTATCATTTGCTTGTGGCAATATTTTTTAGCTAGTAGACACAAACCAGGGGAACATTTGCATCCCACAGAAATATAGCTATGTCAGGGAAAGGTCACTTTTGCCTGCAACTTGTATCTATTGGCTTAGAGTATCCTAATAGAGTTAATCCCATTTTTCTAGTTATCTGGGTCAAATCTGCATTGTGTGACAGATCTTTAGCTTACAGGAATTAGCAAAGAAGAACTGAAATTAAAAAGAGTAACAGCACTTAACTCTAGCTGAGGAACTATTCCTTGTTTTCAGCTAAGTGCTATTTCATTTCTATTTTTATGCCACAGTGAATAAAATTTGGAACATATTAAAATTAATTGCCTCAATATATTTGGTCTATAAAGTTAGACTGACAATATAGTAGTTCTTTCCAACACTTCTTGTGGTTAATTGGCGTGCCCATAGCTCAAAGGAATAGTATTTTGTTGCATTTACTTCATGCATAGATAAACCCCGAATACAAAGGATTAAATAACAATCAGTTCCAAAGACATGAATGGTTTTAGATCTGTAAAGAAACTGATTTTCTTTATGAGATTGTATTGGGCTGGTTCAACTAATAGCAGCACACACTGGCTCATAAATAATTGTGGACTAAAAAGAGTGAGAAGACTTTCAGTTAGTGCAGAACTCCATCCAGCTCCCTGTGCTTCGGTGGAGTTGCAAATGCTCAGCACCTGTTTCATCAGGCCAACAGATGGTCATAATTTAAGGAGACCCATAGGCGAAAAAACCTTCATTTGTTGCAGCTCTCACCGTGTTCACATTTCTCTGCTTGCCTTAAATGTTTTGTGGATGAAGAAACTATTATGTGTTACATAAAATAAACAATGTATGCTTTGTTAACAGATCAGAGCACACAGATTCACTGCACTTGTCATAGGCCTAGTTAAAAACCTGTTGAAACTGATAGAGAGGTTCCCAAGGGCTTTAACTTGGATCGTGATTTATAGTCTGATCCAGCTTTAATACTGGTTTAGTTGATGTCCCTTCTCATTGTAGAAGGTATGGACTAGATGATATTTAAATGTCCCTTCCAACCTAAATTGTTCTATAATTCTAAAATATTGGTCATTTTAGTCTGTGGGCTTCATGAGATTCAGCTTTTTTTGTTGAAATACCAGCTGATATCTGGGTACCATACCTTCCTCTCTGCTTGTTTGTTATCCTACGGGAAAGCAACAGCAGTTGTTTTTTGTTTGGTTGAGTTTGGTTGGGGTTTGTTTTGTTTTGTTTTGCTTTGCTTTTTAAAGAAACACATCACACTGCAGGTACAAAACCACCGTTCAGTAAAAGAGCAGGGATGAGAAAAGAAATAGATAGTACCAGGAACAAAAATCGACTGGAAAAAAACCCAACTATCACATAATCTTTTACTGAGCTTCCCTGTTTCTGAATGGAACAAATTTACTCAGAAGTAAAAACTTTATTCAGAGAGGCAATTCCATCTGCTGACATACGGTTATTCCATAATGGTATACAAGTACCATGTTTCCCATTTCTTTATTTCATGCCATGAGTAATTATCTACAATATAACCCCTGAAATCTTAGTCAGGGATATCTATTGTATGATTATCTGTACAGCTTAGAAGACATAACTCTTTTACTGTAGAATTAAAGTCCTACTTATAATTCAGCTGAACCTGGGCCATCATGAATTGTCAAGGTTGAGTTCTTCCTGCTTCTTTCATGGTGTTTAATTGACATGACTTTTGACATTGTGGTAAAATATGCTCATATTTTGGGACTGAAACAAAAAGGACAGTGGATCTAGTGGGTGGAGAAAAAGCCCTCCAGTGGAGCAAGTCTCAGGATTCATTGCACTCTATAAACAGTGACATTTCTGGATCAGCAGTGCAGGAATGTTAGGGCATATCGTATATTTGTCTGCTGACATGAAAAGATTAGACTCAACAATCAAATTAAAGAATTGTCAGTGCCACAGTTCTCTGTTACCCATGGATATAAGAATATAATTGTTTCTTTTCTTACACATTTCCTCCTGAGCCATCCATCTGAACACAGCAGAAAGATCCAAACAGACATCTTTCCACACTAAAATATAAACACATAAGTAAACAGCACAGTGCTCCACATATTGTTTGATATTGATTTATATTGGTATTAGTGGGAATTCGTACTTGAGAAAGGGTATTGAAAAGCTTTCTTGCACTCACAGGAGTCAAATAAGGAGTCACTTCACCTCAGGCAAAGCAGTTTGATTGGTGAAAAGAGACATTGCTCAGCAGGACAGACCACCGCCTGCTTTACAAGACACCCTGGAAGTCCCAGTCAAGATAAGGATCTGGATACTTGTGTGACCTGATGTGGGTCAGAGACACCAGAACATGACCCACAAAGGTCAGAGCTTGTAGGAAGGAGGTGTCTGAGGATGTTGTAGGAAACCTACTTGTCTAATTAGAGAGTTTCTGTCATGGTGCCCAGTGGCTCTTGCAAAATGGTAAAGAAGAGGGTTTTGATTCCACTGATGGAAAGGGTAAAGGACAGGTAGGTGTGAGAAGACTTGCAAAGATGCCTGAACTGAAGGAAAACATTGAGGCCTGTTCAAAGGCAGGGCACCTATGTTTTCCCTTAGGGAACCAGGAAACATGTTTGACTGATATTTGGACAATAGGATCCACTGAAGCAGATACTAAGATATTTCAGGGTCATCATAGTGTAGGTCAAGTTCCTATAGACCTAAAAGTGACAGAAGCAGTAAATATTCAAAATGTGGGGGTTTTTTCCTGCTTTCTTAATATAATTTTATAATTCCTTAGAAGCTAACAGGTGTGGACTTGAATTAAATTTCTACCTGAGCTTAAAGGGAAGAGTGGCTGGAAAACTGCTTGGTGGAAAAGGACCTGGGGAGTACTGATTGACAGTAGCTGAACATGAGCTAGCAGTGTGCCCATGTTGCCAAGAAGATCAATGCCATTCTGGCTTGTATCAAAACTAGTGTGGCCAGCAGGACTAGGAGAGTGATTGTCCCTCTATACTTGGCACTGGGGAGGCAGCACTGCAAGTACTGCACCCGTTTTTGGATCTCTCACTTAAAGAAAGACATTGGGGTGCTCATTGGAGCAAGTCCAGAGAAGGGCAGTGGAGCTGTGGAAGGGTCTAGAGAGTAAGTCATAGCAGGAACGCCTGAGGGAGCTGTGGGTGTTTAGCCTGGAGAAGAGGAGGCTTGGTGGGGATGTTATTGCTCTCTACAACTACCTGAAAGGAGGGTGCAGCAAGGTAAGGGTTGACCTCTTCTCCCAGGCAACCAGTGACAGGACGAGACAAAATGGTCTCAAGGTGTAGCAGGGGAGATGCAGGTTGGACATCAGGAATAATTTCTTTACTGAAAGGTTGGTTAAGCATTGGAATAGACCATCCAGGGAATTGATGGAGATTACCATCCCCAGAAATGTTCAGGAAATGACTGTGCTATGGTTTAGTTAACATAGTGGTCAGTCAAAGGCTGGACTCAATAATCTTGGAGGTCTTTTATGACTCTAATGATTCTATGATTGTCTCTTTGTTACTGTGATGACAATACGGACATCTGTATTTTAAAAACATAATTATCCAAAAGTGAGTACCAGTCTAGTATTGTATAAGACTAAAATTGACATGGTATTTTCCTCTGAGAGGGTCTTGATAAGCCTCCTAATGAGACAAGGTTAATTAGTCTCCTAATGAAAAGTTCTTAGTGAATCTTGAATCTTAGCAAGTCAGATGATATGTGCTAATATCCAACTAAATTCTATCTGTAGTTTTCAGTTAAAATTATCTTTCAGCTTTGTGCATACTCAGACTGGTCAGATGTTATGCTGAAGTTAACTTCTGAACTGTTTTACGCTGGCACAGAACTTTTGTAGAATATCTGTTAGGATTTAATATGTGCCCTTTTCAAAGAAATCATAAGGATAACTGAGATATTGTGTAGACCAGGAAACCTACGACAATGTTTCCTTCCTATCACACATGCACCCAGAAAAACACTCAGTTTCTTTTATGAAAGCAATCAAACACTTAGTTTTCTACAACCTTTTTAATTTTTACTATGATTGGAATCAAAGATGTTAATAAACAATAAATACTAGCTCTATTAGGGATTAAAGCATAATTGAGAAAATTATAAATGGGTCTTTTTTTTTTCAGGACTGAGGTACAATATCTGTTGAAGTTAATAAGAAGTAAAGTCATGTTGACTTCAGTAGACGTGGGATCAGACTGTGAATATTTGAACAATGAGTCCTCAGTGATAGAAAATGTTATAGAGACAATGGGCAAGTGAGACACTGATCAAGCAAACTTTCCGGAATCTTGCTGTCACCTTTGGGACCCCAACATTTCCAGCAGAACTACTGTGATTTACAGATTAGACAATATTTCTTCCTTCCTCTAAGTCTGGATTTGTCATGCTCTTGTCCACAGAAAAAGTTTTTTCTCATGTTTGAAAGGCTCCTTCAAGATATTCCCAGACCTTTTCTCAGCCTGATTAGATTATTGGATAAGCATATTTCATAAGGACAAAGGGAGTGTTATGACCAGCTATTGTGATGTTATGAATAATACAGGAGAAACAATATTTATTCTACAGTTCCTGCATAGACCTTAAATATTACTCTTGTGAATATGTCTCTACTCAATCTTTTCTGGTATGTCTTCTAAGGAGAGGTAGAAAGCTAAAATATGTCTTCCATTAGTTATGTCTAGTGCATGTAGACACAATAAAGAAGTATCTCTACTCATGTCTTGTGTGTCAAGAAGGAATTTCACCCAGAGAAAATACTTCCAGCAAAATAATTCTATTTATTAAAATATGCCTTCCAAGTCAATCACTTTTTTTTTCAACATTGATGGCTGAAATTATTCCAATTTGCTGTACTCACTTGTGCATCAATTTAGTAAAAAGGTATATTGGTTCCTGTCCTGCCTGGCCTTTTATTGAAGTAAAATTAAACAATTTCAGGATTCAATTATTAATACCTTCCATCTATAAACCATGTCTTCATCTATAAACCATATTGACATTCAGTCTAGACATCTCAAGGGGGGATTCACTTCATGAATATCAATAAACAGGTTGTAAGGAGACTGGGCATATTAAATTATTTCAAAGCGTTTGACAGTTGACAATGTTAATACAATAATTAAAAGCTCACATCCCTTAAAAAAAAAAAAAAAAA
>VYXB01004486.1:1145131-1177369 GCA_013397135.1 Pachyramphus minor | reverse complement strand
AAAAAAAAAAAAAAAAAAAAGCTGCTCAGCATTTCCATGTAGGAAGCAGCAAAGTCCTTAGAAGGTGAAAATCAAAACTGCTGTGCTGCCAGTACAGGATCTGTATGGATTTCTAGCAACTACCACAGTACCTTCACAAACAAGGAAATATTTTTCCTCAAAAATGGCTTCAAGAGCTGGCTTAACCTCAATTTATGACAGTTTGGCATTAACTTTTTAGCTAGAAAACAGTAAAAAGTAATTTGAAAATGTAAATCCTATCTTGCACTAGACCACTGCCCTGAAAAGGAAGCAGCAGACAATCCAAGACACGGCAGACCTGGCCCCCACCTGAGAAGCAGTTTGCAAAGCATTGAATTGGAGAGAAAATTGTAAAAATTCACAGTAGAGTCTTTCTGCCTTTGTCAGCGCAGCTTGTGTAAAGCTTCCCTGGGTAGGAATCCATCAGCTCAGAAAAATCTAATGATGAAAGACAGCAGATTTCTGTCAGGCATTTGTCTTAGCAATGACCTTCTGTGAGAAAATAGAACAATTGACCACTGGAACACAAATCATGTTAGGAGCTTCTTTGAAATTGCTTCTTGAGGTGGCTGGAACCTGATATCAATACTCTATGTGTGTGAAAATAAGGAAAGTAAAAAAAAAAAAAAAGAGCATTTAGGGTTCTCAAAAAAAAAGCTAGTGCAGTAAATACAATGCTGTGGGTAGTATCACACCATGTTTTAATTCATTCTAGTAAGATACCACTACCTTAACAGACATACAGATTTGCTTGTGTAACGGACTGCTGAGGTGGTTCACTCAGTGCATCCCTCTCCCTACTGCTTGGATTGGAGGCAGGCTAATAATTTGGCTGTAATTTTCGGACAGGAGTTGGGCAATGTGCTGGTTTTGGCTGGGGTAGAGGTAATTTTTTTCCATGGTAGCTGGTATGGGACTGTGTTTTGAATTTGTGCTGGAAACGTTGTTGATAACACAGATATATTTTAGTTATTGCTGAACAGTGCTTACACAGAGTCAAGGCCTTTTCTGCTCCTCACATCACCCTCACCAGTGAGGAGCCTGGGGATACACAAGGAGTCGGTAGGGGAGCCAGAACAACTGACCCCAACTTACATAAGGGAATGTTGATCTGATAGAGGATAGCAGTGCTCTGCAGAGGTATCTGGACAGGCTGGATTGACAGGTTGAGGCCAGTGGTGTGAAGTTCAACGTGGTGCAGTGCTGGGTCCTGTGCTTGGTTCACAACAACCCCATGCAGCACTACAGGCTGGAGACAGAGTGGCTGGAAAGCTGCTCAGCAGAAAAGGACCTGGGGGTGCTGATTGACAGCAGCTGAACATGAGCCAGTGTGTGCCCAGGTGGGCAAGAAGGCCAAAGGCATCACGTCCAGTATCAGAAATAATGTGGCCAGCAGGCCCAGGCCAGTGACCATCCCCTATAGTCAGATGTTCTGCACCTCTCACTTCGGAAAGACATTGAGGTGCTGGAACGTGTCCAGGGAAGGGCAACAGAGCCTGGGAATTGTCTGGAGCACAAGTCTTATGAGAAGTGGCTGAGGGAGCTCAGGGTGTTTAGCCCAGAGAAAAGGAGGCTCAGGGGAGACCTTATCACTCTTTACAACTACCTGAAAGGAGGTTGTAACCAGGTGGGGTTCAGGCTCTTCTCCCAAGTAACAACTAATAGGGCAAAAGGAAATGGCCTCAAATTATACCAGGGAAGGTTTAGATTGGACACCAGGAAAAATTTCTGCATGGAAAGGTTTATCAAGCACTGGAACAGGCTGTCCATGGAAGTGATGGAGTCACCATCCCTGGAGGTAAAATACATGTAGATGTAGTATTTAGGGATAGTGATAGACTTGGCAGTGTTGGGTCAGCAGTTGGACTCGATGATATTAGAAGTATTTTCCAACCTAAACAACTCTATGATTCTGTGATGTTCCATATAATTTAACATCATATCATATAAATGTGGTCAGCATATAAATCTGGAGAAAGAAGAAAAAGGTGATGTTTGGAGTGATGACTTTTGTCTTCTCAAGTCACTATTACACATGATAGAGCCCTGCTTTCCTGGAGATGACAGAACATCTGCCTGCCCATGGGAATAGGGAATGAATTCCTTGTTTTGCTTTGCTTGTGTGGGCAACTTTTGCTTTGCTTATTAAACTGTCTTTATCTCAACCCACGAGTTTTCTCACTTTACCCAATCCCACCAGGGAGGGGAGTGAGAAAGCAGCTGTGTGGGACTTAGTTGCTAACTGAGGCTAAACCACAACAGGCAACAGGATAACAAAGATTCAGAATGACTATTGTTATACTAATTAAATCTTGGGAGAAATCTTCAGCCTTAGGTAGTGATTAAAATATTCCCCACTGCAGTAGGATTAATTAAACTGTCTTTATCTCTTTGGGTGAACTGAGAGCTTTTTGGCCCTTACTATTGTAACCTGAACTTGTCATTGTACAACATGTTAATTAAAATTGTGTCTCATTTTTGCCATTTGGAACATGATTAACAAATATTAAGACTTATTTTGCTTATTTTGCACATAACCCACATCTCCTACAGAAGACAGCTGATAATTTCAGCTGTAACCCACGGGTGCACAAAAGTGAGCTGAGTTGTATCCCTAAGCTGATGGCACTTTAATAATATATGGAAATAACCTGCAGTGTGAACTCACCCTCACGAGGGAGACAGCTCAAACCCAGGTCAAAAAGTGTGCTCAGGCTCACCTGTGCTGTGAAGTCAGTGTGCTCCAGGTTCTCACTGCTGCTTCTTCACCCTACCACCGGCCATCTGCCACTGCCCCCCTTGTGTTTCCCTCCTTCTCCTCTTTTTCCACCGCACCTCCACTTCCCCATCAGAAACTGTGGGAATGCCAGTACAGAGCCCAACCCAATCAATTTAGCAGTTTTGTTTCTGCCCAGACCCCTGTTGATGAAGTTGCTGTGTCCTGCAAACGAGGGATGTCTCAGGACAACCTGATCTAGCCAGAATTACACTCTTTCAAGAATAGAACTCCCACTGCCAGCCCCTAGAAGGGCCAGCAGGAGAGCAGTCATGTGATGTTAGTGGTACCACTAGATCTTGTCTGGGGTGCTGGTCTATCCTGCCCCTTTCCCTTCTGTAGCAATGGGATGCCAAGAGAGCACCACTGGCCCTGAAGCTGTTTTCAAATGAAGGACTATATGCATCTCTGTTTCCCCAAACTCTTCAGGGGATTGGTTCAGATTTCTGTCTTATCAGGGGTGATTTTGAAGAATTATTGGTCCTCTATAGTTGAAACAAACTAATTACTGTTCTGACATCTGTCTTCACTGCAGACAAATTGTTTTTCATTGTGAGAGAAATGCTGCCCTCCAGCTGTCAGGGCAAGTTATTTGTAATCCTGACCAATTTTATGCTTTAACAAATGAACTTTATAAAAAGAGGAAAAAAGTATCAGTAAGAATAATGAACATTGCTCATAATCAGTAATTAATCAGGATTAAAAATTATTTTCACTAAAACATTCAGGGTGTGATATTGACTTTCAAGGTGACTGAAAGACACCATCTCTGGGTACACTGGTTTTCCGGTAGAGAGTGAATGTAAAATATTCTCAAAAATGTCATTGTAAAAAAGAGTTGAGGTATATTTAAGATTAATATTATGGTAGTTGTAGAGGGTACATTTCTATTTTATTCTGGCTGGGATTGTCTCTTTTGCTGATTTTATTGGAATTAGGGTGAATGCTCATCTTAGAAACAAGGATATTTTCTTTTAAGAAACAGTATCCAGTGGAGCATTGACATAACAAATGGGTATGTGCTTGTTACAAATATGTCTGCTTTTGCACATTTATTTCAGATCTGATAGACTAATAAGTGCCCCTTTTGTCTGGTGTTGGTAACTGTATGTATGGGTATAGATGATGCTGAGCAAGGACATAGGCTGCTAAAATGCAGAATTGTATCAGAAATCCTTACTATTCTTCCTGCACCACTCCCCTTTCTTTTGCATGCACTCATTGAATTAAGCATGGAAAAGCACATCCTAGGAGTTATTTTGATAATTTAGGAACTGTAATACTACCGTATAATTTTTAAGCCATGTTTTTCCTACTTTGCATTTCCATATAAGACAATAATTTTAAGAATAATTTGTGCACTTAAATACTTTCCCCTGTAATTTACATTTCCCCTTAAACAAGGCTGATAAATCACTCTGTAACCAGTGGGTATCTTCTGCCATCAGGTCCTTGTAGCTCTCCTACATTAACAAAACCAATATGTCAAGGTGCCTGTCACTCTTCTTGGCTGTCGTAGTGTATTGACAGCATTTAAATGTCTCCTTGGATTGATGTCTGGCATGCTTGGGGCTGATGAAGAGCTTTGCTCAGAGTGATGGGGTTGTTCAGAAATCTTTTGAGGAGCCTTTTACGTTCTCACCTTTTGCAGTATAGAGAAAATTGTCTTACAGTGTAGATCAGGCCATTTTACTTACAGTCAGTAAAAAGCTACCAGCTGACCCTAGATTTGGACCTCAACCATGGTATTTATAAGGTTTTTTGGAATGAGGAAGGATGATGCTCAGTGGTATTGAAGGTGGTGAAGTTCCCAGGTTTTGTGCTGCTGTAATTGAGCAGGGGTGAATTTACACTTTTTTCTCCACTCCTTCTTAGGAGACACAGCTCTTCTATTTGCTGTGATATTTTGAAGCATATTGCTAAAACATCAGAAGATTAGTTCCTCCCTTATTTCCAATAATTTTATATCAGCGGGTAAAGTCCCAAACAGGCAGAAATTCCCTGTTAGTTTACATAACTTGTACTCCTTGATTTGCCATATTTGCTTAGACTAATATGTAAGATGGATACAAATAACTTACTTTTTATTAATACAAAATCTTATTGTCATTAACAGGTACCTGTGTTTCTCCTTGCAAAACACCTCTGAAACTGATGTTAGAGAGAAAGTATAATTTTAGGAATGTTAAAATCTATGTCTCTATTAGTCATAAAATTAGCACCGAATACCTTGAAATTAAGAATTAGACAGTAAGTGAAGCACATGTTTTGGTATGAAGCAGCAATTTTTTGAAATGTTTTAATTCCCAAAACACTTTAGAAAACTGTGAGTTGTATCCCAATGCCAACTCCATGAGGGCCAGCTGGACTAGCAGACTTTGTATGTGACTAAATTTTCTGGAACCTATAAAATTTTCAAGACAGTTTTAATTGCTCAGAAGAGGAAGAGAAGTAATTGGGAGAGAGAAGGCTCGCTCATATTTTCTGGAGGTGAGTATTTTCTCTCTGTCTCAGCAAATCAGAGCCTTTTTTTTTTTGTCTGTTCAAACACTCTGCCTTGGTTGGGAACAAGACAGTCAATTAGGGTAGGTAGGTAATCACCAGGGATTAGATCCACTTGTAATTGGGAACGTTAATTTGACAGTGAACGCTTTCTTTAGGGGAAAAAGGAAAAAAAAAAACAAGAAAGAAAGAAAAAGAGAGAGAGCTGTGTTGAGCTTTCCAGTGCCTGGAGCAGAACTTGTCAGTGTCTCAGTTCCAAGGGTGGGGAAGTCCGTAAATCAGAGGGATCACTGCTTTCTGTGGGAATACTGAACCTGTTCTTTGGTGACGCATCTGAGAATTAAAGAATCCCAGAAGACTCGAAACCATTTTCAAAAGGTGCACAGAGCTTAATTACTAGAGGGGTTGTTCATTATCAATCCTGAAAGGCTCTCTGTTGATCTTTTCCAGGGCTATAATGTGAATATTAAGTGTCAGACACCCTGAATATCAGACTGCCAGACCTTCTGGGCAAAACATGTTGCTTTTTAGCAAGATGTCTCATTGAAGGCAGGTTCTACCTTGCAGTTTACTGTGGGTACCTGTTAACAACTGAACTTTCACACTGTTCATGTGAGTGCAGTGTGGTGCATTTTCACTCCAGGGCTTGTCTCCTGGAGAAGTCAGTGGGCTGAAAGGTAGGATGAGCATCTATAAGCCACAGTCTGGAAGAGGAGTAACTTATTTCACACTTTCTGTATATAACAACATCTACACACAGTGTAAGTGCACTGTAACTGGCATGTGGGAATTCCCAGACTCAAAGTACTGCACCAGCTCTGAAAGAGCTCTTTATGAAGACAGGTTTGCAATGATGTATTTGTACAAAGTCTTGAGATCAAGTGGTGCAAACTTTGCCACTCTGCTACAGTTCATAGGCCCTTGGCAACAAAAAGATTGGGCAGAAAGCATAAAATGCCCAAAATACCGTGACCTTCTTATTTAAAGATACTCTTCATTTTCTCTGCCAATGAAGCCAAATGGAGCTCAAAAGCACAGCTCAGAGCCTGCACTCCTGGCCTGCAGTAGGCAGAGTGTTGCCAGCAGGTCAAGGGAGGTGATCCTGGCACTCTGTTCTGCTCTGATAAAGCACATTTGGGTGCTATACACAGAGCTTGGCCACCCACAGCAGAAGAGATGTGGACATATTGGAGATCAGAAGGATGATTAATGGAATCATAGAGTATCTCAGATTGGAAGGTACTCATAAGAATCATGGAGTCTAACTCCCTGCTCCTCGCAGGACCACCTAAACCCAAACCAGACAACCACGAGCCCTTGACACCTTTTGCCATCTTGGTCACCCTCCTCTAGATATGATAATTTGGTGTCCTTCTCATATTGAAGCACCTAAAACTGCACACAGGACTTGAGGCGGGGCTGCACTAGTTCAGTGTAGAGTGGAACAGTCACCTCCCTTGACCAGATGGTGATGCTGGGCCTGATGCACTGCAGGACATGGTTGGCCTTTTTAGCTGCCAGGGCACACTCCCCTTCATCTTGCCATCAAGCCCCAGGTCTCTTTCCACAGCGCTGCTGTCCAGTCTCTCTTCCCCCAGTTTGTAATATAACTGGGGTTACCTTGTCCCAGGTGCAAAATCCATCACTTGGTCATGTTAAATTTCATACTGTTGGTGATTACCCAGCTCTCTAGTCTACCCAGCTCTCTCTGTAAGCCCTGTCTACCCTCGAGGGAGTCCTAGTTTAGTGTCATTAAACAGTAAAATGTGCATTCAATTTTGTATACGGATAATTCATAAAAACATGAAAGACCTCTGGCCCTAAAACTGAGCTTTGTGGATCCCCATTGGGAATTGGCCACTAGCCTGATGTAACCCCAATTGTTAAAACTCTTTGAGCCCAGCCTGTCAGACAACTGATCACCCAAAGTATTATGGACTTGTCTAGTTGTGTGCTGGTGGTTTTGTCCAGGAAGTTACTGTGAGAGACAGCATTAAAAGCTTTGCTAAAATCCCAAACCACCACATCCACTGGCTTCCCTTGATTAACTAGATGAGTGACCTTGTCCTAGCAGGAAATTAGGTCAGTTAATCAGGACTTTCTCCTAATGAACCCATGCTGGCTGTAACCTATGACTGTGTTGTCTCAATAACTCCCAGAACAAGCTTCTCTATAATTTTACCAGGCACAGAAGTGAGACTAACCAGCCTGTCATTACCAGAGTCTTTTCCTTCTTACCCTTCTTGAAAATTGGGTAAGAAAAATTTGCCAGTTTCCAGTCAATAGAGACCTCTCAGACTCCTAAGACCACTGACAAATAACAGAGAGACATCCTACAATGACATTGGCCAGCTCCTTCAATAACCTGGGATGAATCCCATTGGATCTCATAAACTTAAGTGCATTCAAGTGGAGCAGAAAGTTTTAAACAAGTTCAGAGTCAACTGTGCGTTTGTGATTCCCCAGACATGATCTTCCAAAACAGGGTTTTAGGGGTATCATCAAGGCCCATCATCAGTGCTAAAGATAGAGGTGGATAAGGCAATAAATGTGTTCACTTCTTCTACAACCCTATTTGTGAGGTAACTGACCTCATCAGGTAACAGACCAATGTTATCACTGTCCTTCTTGTTCTGTTAACATATTTTAAAATGTGCCCTTTTTGTTACCCTTCACAGTGATGACCAGCTTGAGCTCTAAATGAGCTTTGTCCCCATGGATTTTCCCCCTACAGCAACTAACTGCATCCTGTAGTCCCCCTGAATCTCCTGTCCTTGCTTACAAGGCCCACACACTTCCCAGAAGATCCCTGCTAATCCAATCTGGCCTTCTGGACTACTTGGGGTATCACTCATAAAAGAGAACTCGAGAGAGTTGAGACTGTTCAGCCTGGAGAAGAGAAGGCTCCAGGGGACCATTTCTATGTTAGTAAATATCTGACCAGAAGGAATGAAAACAAGAGACCCAGACCCTTCTCACTGGTGACTATTGACAGGATAAAGAGCCAGGGACACAAACTTAAAAAAAAAAGAAAATTATGTTTAAAGAAAAATAAATCGATTTTCACAGTGAAGGTATTCAAACACTGGTGCAGGATGCCCAGAGAGGTTGCAGCATCTCCATCCTTGGAGATATTCAAATGCAACTGGACATGGTCCTGGACAAATAAATCTAGGTCACCCTGTTTGAGAAGAGAAGATGACCTCCAGAGGTCCCTGATAACCTCAGCTGTTCATTTTGTGATTGTGAATTCATGATTGAAGGGAAGCCCTGCAACTCCTGTTCCCAGATGTCAAGGGCTGGTTTCCTCCTGACTTTTCTCATCTTTTGCTACCACAGGCCCTGTCAGCATCGTGCTCCCACGACGTCCCTACCATAGTGACCTGGCAGGTGCTGCTACATGCTATCAAGTCTGCTGGGTTACTCTGTCCTACCAACTTGCCCCACTTTTAAGCACTTTATATCTTCCTACAGGGTTTCACAGAGCTGAGTGAAATGAAAAGAGTTCCCCAGCCCCAGCCTGCTCTTATAATCCTTTGCTTAACCTAACTGAACCTAAAAGGTTCGTGGCAATAAGGAAATGAGGAACATGTACTTTTTTCCTCCATTCTCTGGAATGAGGGGGGAAATACCATTTTCCCTAAAGATAAATCAGATAGGTGTGCGTTACCTTATGCAACACTGAACTGCTATCTTTCCTTGTGTTAGAGGTGCAGGATGTGATGATGAGAGTGTTTAACCTCTTGAGCTAAAAAATATCCATCTCTGTAGATGATAGTTACCTGTCTTGTGTGCCTGATTGGTCTGTGAATATGGCTGGCTCCTGCTTGCATCCTGGGGAGCTGTGACTCAGAGCTGGGAGTGACAGGAAAATCTCCCCTCTCTGAGGGAGAAAGGTGCCACCACTGAGAGGTGGCAGGAGATCCAACCTGACCAAAGGAAGAGATGGTACACGGCAGGTGAGCAAACAACAACCATAGGGGGCACAGTAGGTGATCAAAACAACAGAGAAGCAGACCATCCTATTATTTTCAAAAGGATGCCAGCAAGGGTCTTGCACCCCTCTGAGGCTGATATTGGAGTTGAGTTAAAGGATTATGCCTGCAGCAGCCCTTTGCTCAGAATTCTTCTGCAAAAATACTTTCAGGCAGGTTCAACAGCACAGAGGTATATATTTCATTTACTCTATTCCTGTTAACTGTGTGCTGGAAGTTTCTTCATTTCTACTTCAGTTCCATAACAATGAGTACAAGGTGTGCAGACATGAAATAGGCATTTGCAAGAGTTGTCTAAAAGGATGGGGATCATGACTGTTCAAACACCCCCACAGCCTGGAGCAGGTGTGAGCATGTGGCTCTGGGAACCTGAATTTTCCAAAAACATTTTTGGGGAGCACTGACGGCAGGAGGAATGTTCTAAGACAAGATTACTGTTCCTGCTTGCTTCACATTGATTCAAAGCATTTGGCAGGAAACACTGTGAATCACTAAGCTTGTTGCTGTGTAAGAATTGCACTAGCATGATTATGCCTGATGGTTCTTGATGCTATTGTTCCTTTACAAAAAGTCTCCTCCCCATATCAAATACAAAGAAACTTAAATCCATGGTACACTAAATGCGATGAAAGTGAGGATTGGAAAGTGGTGCCTTAACAAGAACGAGAAAGAGGTTTGTGGAGCAGTGGAGTCTGTTCCCTCAGGACAATCTTGCGTTGCAACACAGGTTTTATCTCTTGCTCCAGATGCTTCTCTGCACAAAACACAACATGTCTCTGGTGTGCATAGCATTTGCTTAGCTGCATGCAAACTATTCCAAAGGTGTAGTTAAAGTCTGAGGAAGAGGAAATATGGTTTAAAGCCTGAAGCCAGAGGACTCAGAGTCCAGAATTTTTGGTGTTACAAGGAAAGGGGAATTCTTGGTGGGAACAATCTGCTAGTTTCTATAAAACAGGATAATTTCCTCTTGAAATATCAGTAATTCAACCCCTGTCTAGTAAAATCAAAACATTTCTAGTAAGATTCCCCTAGTAATCTAGTAAGATTAAAATGTTTTTAATAAATTATTTAACCTAAATCAGAATTTTTTTCAAATAAGCCAAATACTTTGTTTTGTTTCAATGCAATAAATCATTATCTTTCATTTCCCTATTAACATACTGATTTATGTGAAGTGTAATCCAGGTTCGCCTTCAATCCTACTGCTTGAACTCCCAGTAGCACTGTATTTACCACAACAGGCTGTGGATTTCATGTGACTCATTGGTGTTTACTCAGATTTTGTGGAAGAATAAAAAATTAAGATTCCCAAGAACTAGATACTTCAAGGCTAGTTTACCACTGTGGAAAAAGATAGTGGCAAACACAATAACTGGGAAAAAAAGTATTTAATGTTCAGAAAGTAAAAGGAACATATTTTATGAACATTAAAGATCTCATCTAACCTAAAATATCATAACAAAAAAGCTGAGGTTATCAAAAGCAATTCTGAAAAGATATAGCCACAAAACTTCTGCAAGTTTCAAAGTTTTGCTCTGATATGACACACAACCAAATTGGATGCTTGTGTCCTGCGGGACTGGTCCATTGTTCAGTTGCTCCTTGCTCTATTTGCTGATTTGAATGCTTGTTCAATCACAGAAAAATCACTGGGAACTCATGAAACAGAAAAATTGCAAAACATGTGTGTCCAGAATAAAATGCATTTCAATTTGATATATTTTCAATGAGTTTATAATCTAGATTTTACACGTCTACTACTAATTAGATAATTAATTGTTTTCAAAATATTTTTGTGAGAAAGATATACCTTAGTTTAAACATATGATATTCTATCCTTCTAGTTCCAAATCTTTCTAAATGTTTTTTTCAGGAGTAAAACTGCTTGCCCTTTAAAGTTTTTCACTTGCTCTTGAATGGCTTTTCCCAAATTCTTTACTGGAGAGAAGATGACCTGCTTTGCTAAACCCATCTGCCACATATACAAATAATTTTAATTTGTCCAGGGTGTAGTATACTAACAGACACAAGTTGGGTTTTGCCTTTATAAACCAGATCAAAATAATTTCATAACTCATTAGGAAAGCATATGAGAGCTTTAAACAATTTCAGTTGTAGAATAGTTCCTTTGGTCATGATGTTAATATGATCTGGCCTGCTACAGACAAAAAAAAAAAATGAACACCTGAGGAGTGTGCATTGTAATTTGATTTGTAATTGTGGTATAGGCAAAACCAAGGGGAGAAGAGCAGGAGCGGTGTTCGTGCTGGTTGTGGGGTGCCAACCATCATGGAAGAAATTTTAGGTGAGGCTAAGGTGAACTTAGGACACCCTTAAGAATCCATCTTACATGTTGCTACTTGCTGTTCATTATATGAGAACACTCAGTTCCTAACTTCTGGTGCTCTTTGTGCAAGTGAACAGGGCCACTGCACCGAAAAGCATCCTGAATACAAAGAACATAGAATTATCTTTTTAAGACATTCAACAAGTCATTGTCCTGTCTGGTAGAGCTAGAAAGTCATCTTGTAATAGGACCAGGGTAGTAAATCTAATTGAAAATACCTTAAGAACATTGCTGATTTATGAAATTCAGCCTCAGCTCTACCTAGCATGTGATGTCTGTTTTGTTTGACCAGGAGAAAATGCCCATCAAAGCAACACACATTTTTAGAAAAACAAGAACAAATCCTGTATAAATCTGAAATGTATTAATCCTTGCCAAGGTCTGCCATTAAAAGCACAGCCTGACAAGATTGGCATTGTCAGTGTAGAAATGTTAGAGGAACAACTTGAGATAACTGCAGAAGGGACAAGAAAATTGTTACTGAATTCATTTTCTGTCTCATTTACTGTGTGAACTCATTATGATGAAAGCTCACTTGTTCTATCTAAGACATTAGCATATCTTATATGGACAACCAATCAGGCTGCATGTTACCTGCTAAAAATCAAATAATCTTGGAGAAGAATATGCTAACTTCAAAAATATGTGTTTTCCTTTACATGGACTTACTGTCATAAGACTTACTCTTTTCAGTACCTCACTTGGCTTTATTGTAGTGTTCTTGATAGTATATGGTGATTAAACTGCAGGATCCACAAGTGGTTCAGCAGCAGGGTTATAGAGTACTAAATTATGAAGGACACAGTGTTAAATCTATCAAAAGATAAAGGAGTAAAAATATCCTTTCATTATAAATTAACAATGAGATGTTAAACATTAGAACTGCCTAGAAAAGCAAATCAGGCACTCTGGGAAGCATATTAAACAGATGTAGCCCACTTTTATGCAGCTCTGAAACATGGCCACTCACTGTGTGTTCTTTGCCTGGTAGGGAGTCTGGATAACAAATGTAAATGGGAAAAATGCTAAATTTGCTGTAGTACTGAAAGCTGTTTTTAAAATAAGCTTTAAGACAGATAACATTATTTCTAAACTGGAAAATATTTAATTTAAATTTTCAGCAACAGGTACGGATCACGGGCTGTAGGTGTCCTGTCAGCATCAACTATAAATTCAAAGCAAGATGAAACAGTTATGTCTCTCACTCTGCAAATACTCATATACATGATTAAGCCCACAGACAGTCCTATTTGTGTCAGGGAAATTCTCAATCACATTGGATTGATAATCAGTAAGATCTTCATGAAAGAGATATAATGTCATGCAGTCTGATCTGTAAAAACAAGGGATGTAAGTACATCTTTCATAGAAATACTCTGAAACATAAGATCACAGTGGAAATCTCACCTGAAAGTAATTATTTGTTGTTGACATGGTTACTAATTATTGCTGTAAAGTGCTATAGGAGATGCAAAGGTCAGAGAGTTTAGAGAGAATCCACTCTGAAACAATAAGCCTTACTTAAAAATAGGGATAAAGATGTTATATATGTTTCATTCAAGAGGTTTTGTTTTGTGAGAGTTAATCTACATTTGTGGTCTTATGAAAAGAATGTCAAGCAACCCAACAGGATACAGCCTTGGACCGTTTGTGTCCAAAACCAAATATTATCTGTGGGTAGGAAATTTCCTGTCACAGTATTTCTTACTCCATTATCTGACCATTTCATTGTAATATGAACTGTATGAAAAAAAATCACATATTTTTAAAAATATGTTATTATAGTTTCACCCACGCACATAATTAGACCTCACTTTATAGAGATAGACAATTTGGCTACTCCAAACAGATTGCGTTTTTCCCAAGGGAAATGAAGTTTCTATAGATTTATATAATTGTTTCTAAATTAACTCAGTCATTTTGAAGCCTATAGCATTAAGATTCTCAGGATAAGGTGTTTTGACTGCAAGTTGCCAGTATACTTCTAGGGGTATAAATGGCATAGTGTGCTTAATAAGAAAATAAAAAATGCTGGTTTCCTAACTAATATTAAACATTTCTAAAGATTTTATTTGCAGACCTACTTAAAGTGTGATTTCTCTTGGTGATGGAAAAATCCCAGCCTAATATCCATCTCTTTTAAATGGGTTTGGAAAGGGTCCAAGAAAACTTTTGGACATCAAATTCAGTGCTTTGAAGTGACCTGTTCATTTATCTCTTCCACATCAGCGGTCCTGAGGATTAACCAGACATACACATATGATTGTATTTGTGGTGGCTTATACATAAAAAGGTCCATAATGTTTTAAGTTTACAAGCTATTTGTGTAATTTGTAGTTCAGACCTTGCATAGGTGACCTCTTTTGGTGACATCAAATTCAACATTACACTTATGCCCTAACAAAATGAGATCTCATTAGAGTTTTAATCATGATCATTCACAGTGGAAATTGATTGGCAGAGAGCAGACCAAACTGTCTCAACATGCAAACAAATCAAAGAAAATTAAGGCTCTCTAAGAGAGGAGAATTGCAAAGGCAAAAATAAAAATTACATTGCAGTAAGAACACACCAGCAGATCCACTCCCCATGCTTGGCAATTAGAGCAAAGACATGCAGAGGTAACACTTGTTTCCTGGAATGGGAGCATGATTCTGGTTAATGTTGCTGACATGCAGAGCTTTGGTTCATGCTGGACTGAAACTGAAGTATTTTAATATTTCGGAACAAACTTCTGTTCACATTAGTGGCTGACGTGTTACGCAGACATGCTCTGTTGGATGTTCTTGTATTTTCATTCTTGGGGGAAAGGTGGAGGTTTAAATCTCTGTGGAAGATACTGTAACTATATCTCATGCGTGATTGCATATGCATAGAGTGAGTGAGAATCCCTCTTGCAGAGCAGAAATTGAATTGAGAGGGCCACCTAATAAAATTACATGTGATTATTGCAATCTTGAGTATTTAATTACAATTTTTAACACATGGGCTCTCAGACTCCCCCAATGGAGCTATAATGAAACTGTGTCTCTAGTGGGGGGGGGGGTGAAATCCAGCATTCATAACAAAAAAGATGACTGCAGCAAATGACGGTGGTTTTTACAAGAAATGCCAACATGAAAGTGCTTGAGGCTGCTATGGCAAGAGATAAACATATTGCACAATCAGGATGACTAAGTGCTTTGGCTATTTCTTTCCTGCAATGCATGTTACTTTGTCACTCTCTTTGGTTAAATTTTGTTCTGGCACAATTCGGATTGCAGGGTTGTTAGAGCTATGGTCTGATATCAAGGCCTCGTCCAGGCTACCTTGTCTTTTTTGGTTGCAGGTGATGGGCTCAGGTTCTCTGGAAATTCTCCTGGGGTGTGGAGCCAACGTGCTGTTTCAGTCTCCAGGCTGATATCATACAGGCTCTGTGGATGCTAAAGCAAAAGCAAAGATCAACCATTTTCTGTGTTCTTTCCAAAAGATTGGAAAGACATGAGGACCCTTCCTAGAACAGCAGCACCTGCAAGGGAAAAGGAACAGTTAGTCTTAGACTGAAAAAGGCAGAGAGGAAGAAATAGCCTCAGGCAAGTGTTACAAAGACAGAGAGGACATCAAACAGACCATCAGGGAGACACTTGCAGACAAATGGGAAATCCAGTTTTCAGTTCAGAGGTATTTTTTGGCGGGGGGGGTACTGGGGAGGGGAGATGGGAAATAAAAAACTCACTACATCTTCATATCCCTGAACTTCTCTGGTAGAAAAGCTTTTCTATTATTGACCTATTGTTTGGCTTTAGCAGCTTCTCATTTCCGATTGTTTTTCCGCCACTGTGTAGGATATGATGATGCACAAAACACATTTTCAGTGCAAAAGCGGGGAGGATGCCAATCCCACAGCAGATTCTTCACCTGCAGCAGCACAGACTTTCTGGGAACCCCTTTGCTGTGTTCTTAAAAATGCAAGAACAGCCAACACAAATCAGCCCAAGGGTCTGCCTGGCCTCTTCTGGCTCTGCCAGTAGGCAGTGGTAGATACCTCAGAAAGAATATAAAAAGCATAAATTCTCTAGAAATACTTCACTGTACATGTTCCAGCACCCAGTAATCTACCGCTCAGGCACTTGCTGAAGCAGTGCTGATGCCTGTATGTGTAACAGTCCGTGCCAGATTTTCCAGCTAAGAAATCTCCACTGTTATCATGAACCTTCTTTCCCCCCTCTCTTTTTCATTGGAGAGAACAATATTGTTCATAAACTGCCACATAGGGTGGCATGCACCCACAGGATAAAACCAGCCTTACTTCCATCCCTGAGGCTGATTAAATTACAATGACTTACTGCCTTCTAGACTCTAGACACAGTTTTGGCTGCCTGAAGCAGACAGTGTATTCAGTCCTTGAAGAGAGACTTCAATGAGAGCATCTGAGGCAATCTCAATAGAAAAATCTTTGCTAAAATAAAATCTAAATAGAGAAATAGCATGCCTTACACAAAGAGGTTTCAATGAATGCTTTTGCAAAAACATTTATTTCTAAACTATCACAGGTTGTCTGATGAAAGTGGGATTGTGTAAAAGAGACCAAAAAAAATCAGTTTGACAGGTAGGTACACTCAAACCCTGGAAACTTAAACAGAGTTAGGACTGTTTCATACACTAAGGATATTTATGTTGGCATTAATCTTCCTAGACATCTGAAAGTTAGGATGTTTTACTAGCTACCTTCTTTACTTACATCACTTATCCCATAAAAGTTGTGTTTGCTCTTTTCTTTATAATGTACACTTGCTTTCCTTTCTCTCTTTCCATCAGACAAGAAAAAAGTACTAGTTGGGGAGCTCTTTGTACTTAAAGTACACAAAGACCTTTCCTGATCAATATTTGACATTTCTACAGTCATTAACATTTTGTGTTCATTGTTCTCATAGTCTTCACTTGTTTGTATGTGAAATAAAGCATGTTTTGCCCATAAGACTGATAAGTTAAGTTTGAGCAGTGTGTGTTATAGACTGGTACTAACTGCCTTCAACTCAGACTATGACATTACATGACCACCAGATAAAATGTAATCATCTGTGTTGTGTGTGTGTGTGTATGTTTTCATTTAAAAAAATCAGCAGTCAAAATATTTGCTAGACAGTAAAAGGACCATTTCAACACATGGAGATAGTCTGAGAGTCTTTTCAAGAAGGGGGAAATGCACAGATTGGAAAAGAATAAATTATTAAGGAAAAGTCAAAAAGGATTTGCAGTTTGAAATCAGTGTTAAACCTTATTTGCCCTTTCTTTGTATGTGCTTCTGAACTGAGGAATGACAATAATGCAGGTTTTTGACGCTGCAAAATTATTCCTCTTCACATTTTGCACACTAATTCAATGGATATTCTCATATTACAGTTACTTGTAACACCTACCTGTCTGGCACTTAAGTACTATGAAAAGAAAAAAAAAATGTCCACTGTACACTACCTGTTAACATGAAAGCTTTTAGCTTTTTTAAAACTAAGGCTTCTTCCTGAACAGATTAGTTTACCCTTGGGGTTTACTCACAATGCTTTAATTTATCCTTCCACTCCACTGTTTGTATATATGCATTTATCCATGTATATTCTTATATATCTGTATATACTCCCCACCTGCAGTACTGCTTTCAGCTCTGGGGCCTCCAGCATTAGGAGGATATGGACCCAGAAGAGAGTGATGAAGATGATCAGGGGACTGGAGCACCTCTCCTGTAAAGACAGCCTGAGAGAGTTGGGGCTGTTCATCCTGGAGAAGGCTCTGGCAAGACCTTACAGCACCTTCCAGTACCTAAAGGGAGCTACAAGAAAATGGGAGAAGGACTGTTCACAAGGGCATGGAGTGATAGGATAAGGGGGGATGACTATAAAATGAAAGACAGTAGGGTTAGATTAGATATGAGAAAAATTCTTTATTGTGGGGGTGCTGAGGCACTGGCACAGGTTGCCCAGGGAAGTTGTGGATGCCCCATCCCTGGAAGTGTTCAGGGCCAGGTTGGACAGGACTTTGAGCAACCTGGTCTAGTGGAAGGTGCTCCTAACCCAATCCCCCTATTGGAACAAGATGATCTTTAAAGTCCATGCAACTGAAACCATTTTGTGATTCTACATAGAACTGTGAACATGAGAAGGTACCATCTCTGTGAGAGTAACTAGGCCTTAGATTTGGTCAGGGACAAATGTTTCAGAATGGCTATCAAGAATATTTAAAATGGTCTTTTCCTTAATATATTTCTATCTTCTAAAAAACTCCAAAAGTGTGATATGTTGTACATACTAGATCCTTATGTTCATGCACTTGCATTAAAATTTAATGGTTTAACAGAATGAAAACCATCTTGAAAAGAAGACACAGATTTTGTTATTTCTTTGGGCAGTTACTTAGAATTAGTAGTATTATTTCACTGACTTTTTGGGAGCCTTCCATACTTACACGCAGCACAACAAAGTATTATTTGCAACCTGTTTACAGTACACAGACAATACAGTACACTAAGCAGAAGGAAGCAAACCACTGTAGCTGATTAACAAAAGGTAACAGAGGACAACCTGAAACTATTTTTGGACACTTCTATGTTTTTGCTCTTCTTGTTCTGATTTGCCACACAATAATAATAGCAATAAGTAACTTACCATTTCCATAATGTTGTTCTTCCTTAGCTCAGAATGGTTCTTTTCAGGTTTACTTCAGATAAAACAGGTCAATACCCAGCAGACTGAGGGCAATCAGGCCAGAACTACTCATTCAAGACTTCATTTTCAAGTGTGTTCTTGATGTTATCAGTTGCACACAACCCTACTTTCACCTGCTCTTAATTCCTGTGAGTAAATGGAGCAAGAGGAAATTTCTAGATTGGGTATGAACTAGCTCTGGGAGAATATCCTACTGACCTTTTGTTGATGTTGTCTTTAATTTATCATTTGCTAATAGCTGATTCTGTAGGTTAACAACCAAGCAAAGAGAGAGCCAGTTAAGAAGTAGAATGAGCAGATAAACTAAGTTTTAGAAAATATAAACCATTGCTTGCCCATGCAAATAATATGTGTGCATCGACCACTTTACTCTTAGGCTGAAAAATCTTCTGCAGCACAAGTGCAAATCACATCAGGTTATTCAAAATTATGTCTGATTTAACTATTTTCTTGTGTTCAAGGTGTTTGCAATGCAACTGGGTATTGCTATAACATCTGTCTCACAAGGCTTCTATTGAACTTATTGATAAAAATTTCCTTTGGCCTTCCTGGAAGAGGACTGAGACCTATGCTGGGGGCTTTGGAAAACCTAGTAATCTGGGGATTGCATACAAGTTTTTGTAAGTGTGCAATTAAGTCTGAGAGCACTGAAACAAATAAGATTGGGCTTACGGTGAGTTTGTGTCATGGTCAGATAGATCCTTGGGGGTTCTTGGCAGTGCAAGCTCAGAATTTCTCTGCTTTTGGCAGAGAAATTAATGTTGCAGCATTTTCTTTAGCTGTCACATTAACAGGCTCTCTTCTATATGGCTTCACATCCTCCCATTGCTATTAATCCTTTAGGGACATCACAAGTCTCAGGCTGTTAACTTGCTGACAAATACAGGAGAAGCAATGGGGCTGCTAAAACAAAAAGCAAGATCCCATAAGCCTTGTTTCTTTAGGAAAACAGGAGTTAAGAGCATATCTACTGAACTTGTCTACTTCTTGATTCCCTGGATTTAACTTTTGTCAGTAGGCTCAGGACAAAATACAGACAATCCACATAAAGTTGCATTCTGTTGATTGAATTGCTATTCCCGATCTAGTAATTCTTGGTTAGAGGCTCAAACTTCTGATTCCTCAACTGGAAAAATTTGACTTCATCATACCTCACATAACAAGTTCTTAGGACACAGCTGATGTGCTTGGATCTAGCTTCAGATGTAGAAAAGGATCTGAAAATGTTCTTACAGTCAAAAAGACAGCCTGTAGGAACACAGCCTTTGCAGGATCTGTGCTGCTAGCAGGGGGAGACAGCAGAGCAGGAAAGAGTCTTGGAAGGAAATTGGGAGTTGATGCATATCTCTTGCTTTAGCAGGTTGAACCCATAGGAATTTCAATAGAGCAGCAAAACCTGTTGCCCACAGCGAGATAACTTTGAAGAAACAGTTGTGAATGGAAGCCTATGGGAATTTCTTGTCCTTTAAGCAGGTTTTTCCTGTATAGGGAATAACCTGGCCCCTTATTACTACTCTCTTATTCTCTCCCATGCCCACAGAGGACATAAATATTGTTGAAATGTCAGTCTTGATCATCATCAGCTGTTCACACTGTTGGAGCTACAGACTGCATTTTCACGTGCAACCTCTTCTGATAATATCCCAGGACATTTCACTGAACTCAGATGTGTCAGAATAACATCACAGAACTGACAGAATTAAAGGATTAAAGGCAGAACTGTTGAATAAATTGTATTTTCTATAAAAAAATAAAAAAGAAAGAAAGAAAAATCTGTGTCTCTATTGATTTGAATTCGAATCTCATTTAGGTCCCAAATAGAAACAAATGCATATTTAAAAAAAAAATATATATTTCTACTGAGCTGGACAAGAAATAAGGTTTATGGTATCCTAAAAAAAAAAAAAAAGTTGCAGAAATATTTTTTGTATGTGTGTTATTATTCTAAGCCCTGAGTCAAGTATAAATCTTTCCAGCGTTTTCCACTGGAAATTCCTCTTTCTGTCAATGGCACTTGGAAATTTTGAAATAAAATAACGCAGTTACTACCTTTTTCCTGAATATTTTCATATTGAAACATTTATCAGTGTTACCTTTGCCTGTAGCTCAATCAGTTCTAGAAACTGGGATTTTCTAATAAAAACCAAAACATCAGTCATCGCTCCCCTCTCTTCAAATGATCAATCAGCTTTTCATCTCAAAATCAGCTTCTCATCTCAGTTATGACGAGACCAGCATCAAGAGCTTAACTGACTCTGATGTTATACGGGTTGGGCATATCAAAGTTTTGAGTCCACTATAACTTTTGATCATTGGTGACCCCAAAATACTGTCCAGCAATCAAATGCAGATGTGAAACTTCATAACTTCACTCTGTTTCAGTCAAGAGAACGAGTTCGGTTTTCAAAGCTGCTCTTTATGAGAATCTGTTCTCTTTGTGATTTAGTTCTACTTAGTGCTTTCTAATAAAAAATTCAGAATTTAATTATTTCTAATAAAGACTGAAGAATTAAATTAGCAAAAGGGTTAGGAGGAAGGTCGTTGTATAAGCTTCTGTAAAATAAAGTCACAACTCTTACACAATAAAATTATTTTCTTGCAAGTCTATGCCCCTTGTTTGCTACTACCATCTTTAAATCTGCTCCACTGAAAGAAAACAAAACCTGTGCTGGTTTTGGCTGGGATAGAGCTAATTTTCTCTATATTAGTGGCTATTTTGAGGCTGTGTTTTGGATTTGTGCAGAAAACAGCACTGATAACACAGGGATGTTTTAGTTGCTACCGAGCAGTGCTTACACAGAGTCAAGGCTCTCACCCTTCCCCACTAGCAAGGAGGCTGGAGGTGCATAACGAGTTCAGAGGGGACACAGAGGGGACATGTGAGCCCAGCTGACCCAAGGGACATTCCAAACCATGGTTCATCATGCTTAGCATATAAAATTGGGGTGAGAAGAAAGAAGTGGCAGGACATTCTGAGTGATGGTATTTGTCCTTCCAAATTGCCCGTGATGAAGTCTTGTTTTCCTGGTGATGGCTGAACAGCTGCCTACCTATGGGAAGTGGTGAACTAATTTCTTGTTTTACTGTGCTTGTGTGTGTGACTCTTACTTTACCTGTTTAACTGTCTTTACCTCAATCCATGAGTTTTCTCACTTTTACACTTATGATTCCCTCCCCATCCCACAGGGTGGAGTGAGCAAACAGTACTGTGGGGCTGAGTTGCCCACTGGGTTAAACTACAAAAATCTCAAGTATTCAAAAGTAACACCCATCATCCACATATAGAGACCTACATCCCCAGCCATATTTTCAAAGACTTTTATTTCCAAGTAGTAATATAGAGGTGCTGAACCAAAATTCTGTTGGGAGAAAGAATGGAAAGTCATCTTTTTGATCTTGAGGTTCAATCATACTTGAGGGGACTTCAAGAAAATGATGGAGGATTTTTCACAGTGGATTTAATTGATGAGTCTTATTAAAAGACAGTTCCAGTACCTTGCTTCACTTATGTTTAGAAACTGTTTATTTCTAGCCTTAATGAGAATCCAGATAACATCATTTTATTGTGATGCCACTATTTCTTTTAGGATAAAAAGCCCTTCACAGCTCTTATGCTGATCCCCAACACACACTTATAACCACCCATCTCACCTCATCATAGTGTTCATTTTGCTAGGAAACATAATCTTCACTAAATATCACCAAGATTTGTCCCTACAAGACTTAAATGCTCCTCACATGTACCATGACTTGGTTTGATGGTTGAATTGCTCTATTGTTAGCATGTGATAAAGCAGGAATAAGTAAATCTTGAGTGTGTATAGAAATTTAAGGGAATAATATGCTGCAATTTCTCAGTGATAAAGACTAACTTTGTTGTCCAGTGCATCATAATCATCTGACTTTTGCATTCAAAAGCCACAAAAGTTAGTAAGCAAGAGAACTAAAGATCATAATCTGTTTATATAATAGTCATAGGAATAAATTTGGAGTATTTTAGATTTCTTTTTACAATTCCATATAATTAAACATAATTTCAACAATTGCTATTTATGGTTTTATGCTGTAAAAGTAATGAATTCAACATCTTTTGTGTGGACAAGACAGTAAATGTTTTTGCAATTACTTATGTGACACAGCAAGCTTGGGTCTCTTGGTTGATTTTAACTACATCTAAATAGGAAAATAATGCTTTGGAGAGAGGTATTCTTTGTACTGTGTATAAAAGTTGGTAAGTACTACTGATAGAAGAAGTATTCTCATTTTTGTGATCTCTAGAGAGAAACTATATCTCAGAAGGATAAATCAGCAAGTTTCCTTTTTAGACAAAGGAGATTTTGTAATGCATTATTACTAAATAATAGATTTTTATTATATTACTAAATAATAAATACATTTGGTATATCTTTGACAAACATTTGACAGACAGATCACATAGACATCTGGTGAATATCTCCAGGTTTCATTCTTATCTCTTTATCTTGTTCTGATCTATCTTGGTGAAAGTGCAGTGTGACCACATTTATAGCAGTGGGGCTGTACCCAAGCACACCTGAACAAGTTACCTATGAGCTGGATCTTCAGGCTGTTGCTTCTTGTTTTAAATTTTAAAAGAGGTCTGGAAAATTCATACTTGATTTTACAATTGCATTCAATACAATTTCTGTTCAAATGGAATACACCACAAATGTTATGTGGTTTCGACACAAATCCTGCACCAATTCCAGTTTCCAAAAAAATCACTGTAAACTTTTTTAAGTTTTCAAGAATTTGTATCAGAATAAAAATGTCAATATCAATACCAATCAACAGTGTCACACCGTTCCTGGAATAAGTCCTGCACATCCTGCTTAAATATGATCTCAACAGCCATCTCAATACATTGTCCTGTTGCTAGACTCAATGAAAATCATGTCAGGAGAGGGGCTAGGTGGCCTAGTTGCTAAGTAGGACCCGTAGGAGATGGTCACAAATCCCATTCCAATAGTTTCTAACTAACCATTTGCACATTGAGGCTGCATCTTGAAAGTCTTATGCCTGAGTCAGAGCTTTCCCATAAGCTGACTGAAACATCTGTAAGAGCATCCACAGCTCTCAGAGAAGAGAGTGAGAAATGAAATTCAAAGCCTCTCTCCATCCCTGTGTGTGCCTTGGAATCCAGGCCAAGGATTTGGCTCATTATTGGCTATAGCCATAACAGTGATTTCTTTTGCAGAGAATGACACACATTCTGAGCACATCTAAATCCATTCTGCCTTTGCCCTGAAGGTAGCTTATTCTCTTCTTAAACCTGTCTTTGGATAGTTTGAACAAATAGTAGTTCAGACTAGTTATGACCTGTTCTTGCCCTGTTTTAATTGTCTTGCCAGTTATCTGGGCTTCTAAAATTTTTCTCACATGATTCACATGTCTTTCTTCTGCCCCGCATGCCAATCGTATGTGTGTGGAAGAAAATGTATGGCAGGATTTAGCCATGCTCTTTCCCTTAACAGAAAATTGTAATATTTCAAAGTTATATGACACTTGTCATTACTACAAAACGGTTTACAAAATTACTGTATACAAAATTACTACAGCAGTGGTTTTCTTTCTCATTTCATATTGGTATTAGGTCTTTTGCATCAACAGTGTAACTGTTGCATTTATTTGGTGGGGAATTTAGTAGTATGGCAGTTTCAGATGGCATATCTTCTTCACTCAGGGCACATTGGTATCTTACTGATAATAATTGGTACTTTACAAAAGGGAATTTTTTACTGAGTAAAAAGCAATGGAAATGGAACAATATCTCTAAACTAAATCTAAGCCTAAAATTTAACTGTGATAGTGTATTAAATTAAAGAAATGAGCAATCAGCATGACTATGGACCCCTAAGAGTTTTCTATTAGCGATGCCATGTATGGAGGACCATTCTGAAAAGGTGACATCATTTTAAGTATTGTGCTAAGTATCAGAGTTCTTAAGCCAACCTACAGCCTAAATGGAGTAGTCAGAGGATGATAAGTAAAGTGATTTCTCTGATTAAAGTCACATGAGGGGGTCATGGAAGACCCAAGAATAAGAGCCATGTCTCCTAGATCCTACGCAGTGATTCACATATTGTCTTTCTGTACCTTTTAAGGTGGTTTCCAGACCCCAAACATGCTGTGTACACAGCTGCATCTATGCTGTAACCACTTCAGGCTGTCATTCCTGAAATGCAACATGGGTGCACAAAGCAGCACCAAACCAACACGCCAAGCAGAGTGTTAGGAATTAAGGACAATTTATGCATGTGGCATTGGAAAGTCCTCAGTTTTTGCAAATAGTAAACTAAAAAAAAAGGGAAAATATCAGGTTCCCAGTGCACCATTCTTTCCCTGCAGAATTGCAGGGAAGAATTGCACAAAGATTTGGAAGGGAGTATGAACTGTTTGGTATGGAATACTGCTATTATGCGCACATGTTAGAATGAACAGGAGTATCTGGAAGCAACAAATAATGTAACATATTCTCTATTACATCACTCCATCATCCACTTAAAATTTTGAACTATTAAGGGAAGAATCAGTGGGATAGTGTCAGGTTTCAGAATTTGTAAAATATCTTCTCCTGACCTGTTTCTCAGTAATAAAATAATGCGTTGTATCTGAACAGTCCTAGCTCAAAAATAGAGTTGCCATTAAGAAGTCATTAACCTTGTTCGAAGGCAACAGTCATCCCTACAGGACAGTTCCAAGAGAAGTAATATCTGATATGGCTATGTATATGTCTAGAGCTCACATGAAAACAATCTGTGTGTCAGTAGATAATTATTTTGTACAAGTTTTGGATGTTGGCCCAGATAAACAAAGGCATTTAGCAGTTGAAGCTACAGTTGTTTACTGCTGAAATGTTTTACAAAGCGTTTTCCAAGAGCTGTCAACTCTTTCGGATTGACCTGTGGCAAGCTGAAATAAGATGGTGAATGTTTTATTTATGGTGTTTCATTTTTATCTGTCCACATATTCATTGTTTTGATAGACAGTGCAATCTTTGAAGGATTTTTGTGGAAAGATGCTTTTCCATTACAAAATTGCTTTTTGAAATGCAATCTGCAGCAATGGTCAGATGTTGAGCCCACTCAGGAGAGTACCCACAGAGTGAAAAGGTCTCACTAATAAGAAGCTCTGCTGTCTCTAACATTTGGATGTGACTGCCTTTTACCCTCTCCTTGTTATCCCAGGAAAAGGGTGGAGATTTTCTATAGTGAAGGTTGCATAATCTAATCAAAAAGGGGAAAGGAATGAAACCCCATTTTGCCACACAGAAGTAGGAGAGAAACTCAAAAGAGGCCTCTGTGTCGAAGAATTATTCCTTTGGGGAACCAGAGATGTGAGGGGTTAAAGACTCTGATAAAAAGAGAAAGGTATTGCAGACCTCAGAGCCTGGAAAGTACAACACCTCTGTACCACCCTGACATGATAGTAATCTGACATCAGGTGCACAGAGAGTGTGCCAGTTCTGAAACCTATCTAGGGTAATGTGCCACTGAAAAAGATTTCAGGCACCTCTAAGAGATTTGTTTTCTACACTATACTCACAAATACATTCCTGGTACTGCCAACATAGATCTGCTAAATCCAACCAAGACCTTTAGGGCTGTAAGCCCTTCATTCTACTACTTAGGAGAGAAACAGGATTGCTCCATTGCTTCCCATCTAGCAGACACATGAGGCAGGTCTGGGTGTAGTAGGCAATCAGGTAAATAGAACACAACATGTGGCAAGAAGGGCACAACTTTCCTTATGTGTAGAGGAGTAGTAAGGATGCAGGCTGTTTCCCTTCAGCTAAAAGTCAGATGGATCTGTCTCCTCAGCAATGAAGTTTCTACTATTCCTAGCACAGAATCCATCCTTTAAGGAATTACTCAGTCCTTAATGGGGAGAAATGCAGTCGTTTGGCCAGAGCCACAATGGGTTTGCAGTCAGCTCGTATTTTAGCTCACGCAGCGAAAAGAACTGGGGTTTATGACTTTGGTCAAGGCAGCATTTAGAGGGTCAGAGATGGGATAGGACCTCAGGCTTCTTGTCATGCATGTCAGTGCTCAGGCCTTGGGGGAAGGAGGTCAAGTGGTAATGATGGAGACGTCTTCACTTGGATATCTCCAGGACAGTCAGAGAACAGGGAAAAGTTACAGGGAAAAAACGGGAAAAATCCAAAACAACCAGGGAAAAGTTAATGTGGAAATTTACAACTTTGCAATGTGATCTGCTTTGTGGCTTCTTCTCTCCCCTGTGTCAAGCCACATTCACTTCTCAGCTATCGTGGTGGAACTCCAGTGTAACGTTACTGAAGTCCTTCATATTAATTCATGTGTGCTTTGGTAAGAATTAAATTCAAATACAGCTCTCAAAAGTTAGCATCTGCATATCTCACTAGAGCAAATGAATTGCACTGAGTCACCATGAAAATTGACTGGGTAAGCTAAATGCATAGTTTGGCTAGAGTCAGCAAGCAGGATACTTTGTCTCCACTCCCACAGACAGAAATCCACACCAAGATTTTTTGGTGTGCAAATGAGCCTGATTTACTTTGATTATAAAACAGACTCATAGCTTAATAAAAGAAACCAAATTGCCTTAACTTGCATGTGCATGTGGAACCTCCATAAATTATGGTCATATATAATGAATGAAATAAAGCCACAAAAGTTACATGAAAGCAAATGTTCCAATCAAACTTATGCTATGGTGCAAAGCTGAAGTGACTTCACCAATTCCAGTGAAGTTTCCCCGAGTTTACATTGGCTTAGCTGAAAACAGATTTTCTTCATTAGCATTCAGCTGAAACTTTCACTTGACAAGCAGCATTATGAGGCTGATTTTTAAAGGTGTAGCTTTCTTCACATCACTTGTAAGATTCTTGCTCCTTGTGCATCCTGAAAATAACATCTGGGGAAAATGTCACCTCTGAAGGGGACTCGTGAGCCTTTAACATTTTGTGTCATCATATACTTCTATATGTGTGCTTGATGTATCTACCAGTCCCTTTCTTTGGGTGTAAGATACCCAGTTCCAAGCATTGGTGAATATCAGATTCCACCTGGCTTTCTGCTTCCAATATTTGTTTCAGAGAAGGCACATAGTATCTCCACGAAATTATGAGTGTTTACTTTTTCTACCAAGAGTTGAAAGCATCTCTTTCAAACTTCCTAAGGCAATATGGTTGGAGCAAAATCACAACCCTCTTTTAAAATTCAGCATTCATCACAGCCATTGTTCAAAGTCTCAGTCTGACAAAAATGACAGAAAATCTGTGAAACTCGAGCCACCATATATTTAACATGCCAAGTGGCTGGCACTGCTGCCATGTGCTAGAGGTTTTCTTCCCAAAGGGAGAGTGAGCATTTACAGGGAGACAAGTAGGTGCTCTGGCACAAGTGCAGGAGGCAGGAGGCTGATGTAAGCCCACCCCTGCAGCAAGCAGAGCTGAGAAATAACCCCAAAGCTCATCACCTGGGCTGATGCCCCTTTCAGTGACTGTAACACTGCAACAGCTCCAACTGCGACTGACACGTTCTTCAGTGTATGAGTCACAGGGATGGTTTATGAAAGGTGTTTATGTATCTGGCACAGAAATGATTTCTGCTGTTGACTTGTGAATTAAGTGAACTCACCAGCACACACCATGTTCATCTCCTACCCATAGTTTTTGATTCTGACGTTTTGAGCCCTTCTGACAGGAGAAGATAAATCTTAACTCCAGTTTCATGTCTAGGTCTGAGCAATGGCTATGCGTGGGAGTAACCGCAGGCAGAAATTTTGACCAGAGTTAGACCAAGTAAAGTCACTTCAGATTCACTTTTCTCACGAACGGGAATGCTCCTGTAGAAGGATGTTGTAATGAGGGTGTGACACATAGGAATGTCAGGAAAAAAATGACCTGGGTGGTTCTGTTTTTCTAACATATAGAGATGTAGGGTAAGGGTTCAAAAAGCTACTGTTTTTTCCTGATGCTAGAAGTGGAGAAAACTATTTCTGGGAGCCATTCTAACCTCAGAAGAAGCTCCCAGATCTCATACCTCAAAGGAAATTTTAGTTGCTGCCATGAAAGCTGGTCCTCGGTCACAGCAGCTGCCTTTTTGAGAAGTGAAATTCTCATCCCACACAGAGGTGAAAACTTCAACAGGAGGCAGGAGCATAGCAGGAACTTGACAGACTCAGCTTCTTAAATAACCAAGAAAATTTAACACACAAAATCCGGGAGCCAGAAACACCTGCCCAGTGTTGCCGAAGAGTGCTGCCACATTCCCTCTGTGCTGGGTCTGCAATGGGCAGCCCAAGCAAGGAGCAGCTGTCTGCCCTCGAGGGAAAACATTGTGAGCAGTGCTTGTTCGCACTCCTTTTACTCTCAAAAGCATCTATTTACTGATGTTTAAAAACACACAATGGAAGGTATAAGTGACTGCCACATCCTCCTTGTTTCTGAGCACTGCTTTTATCACAACAGGGGCTGGGTTAAGGTTGCCATAGCACAATGGGGAGTGCAGGGCTTCATTCTTTAGAATAGCTTCATTAAGGAAAAATATAAACAAACACCCCCCTGGAAAGCGGTAGGCTTTCTGTTTACTGTCTCTCCAGAGTTTCCAGCTGAGAAGCAACTTGAACCTTACTCTGTTTTGTGGTTTAATGCTGTTTTCAGTGAGCTTAGCATCATGAAAGCGGGTTTGAAGCTGTTCTCCTCTACCCTGAAGTCATGACTAAGACCCTTTTCCAGTGCTGAGGATGCCGTTGAAGTAATCAACCCAATTCCAAGGTAAGCACATGACGGGCACTATCACTTTAGTCTGCTCACCAGTTACAGACATGAAGAAACAGCAAAGAGGAGTGGCCAGGAGGACTGACCCTCCCTAGAACTTAAAATTCATTCTTCCTGAGAAAAAGAGGATAATCAAAATTCAGGTGTTCATATACCAACATACTTTTCTTCTCCTTCCCCACAGGACTTAGGCTGTGTTGTGGATGTCACTCTTGGGAGGCAAGGTGGGCGCAGACAGCAAATCCCGTCTGACTCCCAGCTAATGACAAGAGACTGTGACCTCCCTTTGCACCCACTCACTGACAGAGGAGACACGGTGGGATACCATCATCTCCAACTGGAAACCGTGCCCAAACCTATCATGTGAAAACTGATTAGGAAGAGGCAGGAGGACAAGGGGGCTAGGGAACATGTTTTGAGCTGAAACAGTTGAGGTAAATTTGATAAATAAATTTTGAATGTCAGGCCAAAATATGAGCCAAGTAAAAGTAAGGGAATCTTGAAATGAGGGACAACTTGGATTTCTTGGTACTGAGCCAGGGAGGAGTTTGTACCCAACTCTACCCTCTTCTTGACAGAGGGCAGCAGTACACTGTGAGCTGGTCAAGGGATCATATCCTGCTCTGTTTCACAGTATGAAATATTTGGGAGCTGCTGAATCGGGCCAAAATAAGAGCATAGGTGCAATGAGGAGTTTTTGTCAGACATGCTCCCTAATAGTGCAGTTTCGCTACAGCAAAAATATCTCATCGACAAGTATAAGGAGGACAGGCCATCATAGCAGCCTTTTACACCTTCAGGAAAGTCATCTCAAGTGATTCCTGGTGATAAAACATTTCATTTTCTCCAGTTAGGGTCCTTAGATGATCAGATCAGATTTCATATAGATAAATTGCAGCCAGCTAGATAGAAAACAGTAAAATACTTCACTTGACACTTCCAATTTCAAGTTCAACTCAATATCACAGAAACAGCCTTGCTTAGAAAATATCTTTGAATCAAGATACTTAGTGCTTCAAGTACATCCAACAAGATCTAGCTAAATAGCAGCATTAACAAAATGATAGTGTGTCCAACCTCTCTGTGCAATAAAGAAGAAAGCACAGAGATTTTCTGTTTGGCTGTGTTAAACTCTTTGATGAAATTTTTCATCTGTAATTCTAGACTTCAGGACACCCAGAAGTGTGCGGCAAACTCTGACTCACAATGTATAAGTTTCTGCAGCAGTTTTAATGTGCTGCAAAAATTGAGCTTTAAAACATAACAAAGAAAAGCAGTGAGTCCCGGTGCACAGGACCCAAACTGTGGGTTTACAGGCAAGTAGAGAAAGCCTCTCATAATGGAAAACATACAGTAGCAACCAAATTTTCATTTAAACAAACATCAGATACTAATCACCTCACTCTTCCAGATAACATCCATGACTTGGTGAACTGTTGCAAAAACACAGTCATTGTGTTGCTAAAAGAAAGTGAATGTTTGGTTTAAACACAGCTGCAAAAATATCTGGGAAGAAACCTAGAGCTTTGAGTCTCATATCTTTGTCAAAATGAAGTGTAATGGCAAGGAGGGCCAACCACATAAAATACTTTCACACTCTTCTCAATCACAGTGTTCATTCTACGTGTAAACAATCATGACACTTCTTGTTTTGTAGCTAAATCTTACCAAACTAATTGTCCATAAATTTACAATGTAGGAACGATTCAAATAAATTTATGAATCAGGCTGCTAGTGAAGTTTACCCTTCTGCAAATCAAAGCCCTCAAACCTGAATAGCCATTCTCAGATTTTAACCAGGAGTCTCAGGCACCCTTGTACAGTAAGTTATTTCTACTTCATTCAAAGCCAAACAGACTTTCTGCACTAGAATGTAGGTAGAGTTCTCTGAAATGGAGGGAAAGACTCTCCATCTGAGATTAGTTCAGTTGGTTAAAACTTGGTGCTAGTAATGCCAAGGTCATGGGTTCCATCTCCTGTATTGGCCACTCACTTAAGAGCTGGACTCCATGATCCTTGTGAATCCCTTCCAGCTCAGAATATTCTGTGATTCTGTGATCTGTGCCTGTGTTAACCAATAAGTTGAGAAAAAGTGAAAACATAACAAACCTTATCACTCGTATGCTTTCTGTCCATATTAGTGGCTTGGGCTTGGCTTTAAGTACTTGTGACTTCATTTCACATGAGAAATATATGGGACTAATTGTATGTGTCTCAAATGAAGACATCTGCATCTGCATAAGTCATCTCGCTTGCTGTCACAGAGAACAGAGAATTAACCAATGCAGTTTCCACAGACTGCACGTGATGCAGCTCAAGCAGAGGACTCTGTTTGGCCACATGATCTTGACTGTATTGACACAGTCCCTGATAAAAGGCTAGCAAGTACGGTGGATAGGTTTGGGCAGAAGGATGCCATCCAGAGGGAACTGCACAGGCTTGAGAGGTGGCCCCACGCAAACCTCATGAAGTTCAGCAGGCCAAGTGCAAGGTCCTGCATCTGGGTCAGGGAACTCCTCAGTGTCATACAGGCAGGGTCATGGATGAACCGAGAAGGACTTCAGGATATAAGTAGACAAAAAGTGGGTATGAACTAGCAATGTGGGCTCACACCCCAGAAAGCCAACTGCATCCTCAGCTGTGTGGGCAGCAAGTCAAGGGAAGTGATTCTGCCCCACCACTCTGCTCTCCTGAGACTCCCTCTCAAGTACTGCATCCAGCTCAGGTCTCCAGTACAAGAAAGACATTGACCTGTTAGAGAGGGTTCAGGGGAGGACCACAAACCTTACGAGAGGGATGGAACACCTTTCCTATGAAGAAAGGTCGAGAGAGTTGGGGTTGTACAGGCTAGAGAATGGAAGGCTTTGGGGAGGGCACCTTGTAGCCTTTTGATATATAAAGGGGCCTTATAGAGAGATGGAGAGAGACTTTTTACTGGGACCTAGACCAAATTGACAAGGAGTAATGACTTTAAAGAGTGAGAAAACAACATAAATAATTTTTTACAATTAGAGTAATAAGACAGTAAATGAGGTTTCCCGGAGAAATTCTGAATGCCTCATTCCTGCAACTGTTCAAAGTCAGGTTGGACAGATCTTTGTGCATCTTGATCTAGTGAA
>VYXB01004486.1:1020515-1145094 GCA_013397135.1 Pachyramphus minor | reverse complement strand
CCTTGTAGCCTTTTGATATATAAAGGGGCCTTATGGAAAGATGGAGAGAGACTTTTTACTGGGACCTAGACCAAATTGACAAGGAGTAATGACTTTAAAGAGTGAGAAAACAACATAAATAATTTTTTACAATTAGAGTAATAAGACAGTAAATGAGGTTTCCCGGAGAAATTCTGAATGCCTCATTCCTGCAACTGTTCAAAGTCAGGTTGGACAGATCTTTGTGCATCTTGATCTAGTGAAAGATGTTCCTGCCTGTGGCAGAGTGGGGTTGACTAGATGATTTTTGAAGGTGCCTTCCAACCCAAACCACTATGTGATTCTATGATAAGTAGCTTAGATGTAGGAACTACTCTAAATAGTCACCTACTGCTAGGAGAAATGGATTCCTTCCACAATCTCTGTGCTAGGCTGAGAACTGTCAGGGCTGAGGCACCTGACAGTGTATAGGTCTATAATGGTCAAGACAGTTGAAGTCCAGGCTGTGTGAAAAAAAACTTGAACTCAGGTATTCAGCATGCTTAGATTTTGCATCTATGAAAGGCAGGTTTGGTTTGACAAAGGCTTAGGGGTTGGATAGGTCCTACAACTTCCCTATGAGGGGAAGGGGAAGGGGCAGACACTGATCACTTTGTAGTGACCAGTGACAGAACCTGAGGGAATGTCCTAAAGTTGTGTCAGGAGAGGTTTAGATTAGATATTAAGAAAAAGGTTCTTCACCCAGAGGGTGGTTGGGTGCTTTTCCAGGGAAGTCGTCACAGCACCAAGCCTGACAGAGTTCAAGAAGTGTTTGGGCAGAGTCAGAGCTTTCCCATAGTATTATATAGTATTTATCCAGCTGACTGAAACATCAGTCATCTCTCAGCATCAACTCTTGGGCACATGGTGTGACTCTTGGAGATGGTCCTGTGCAGGGCCAGGAGTTGGAGTTGATGATCCTTGTGTGTCCCTTCCAACTCGGCATATTCTGTGATTCTGTGAAAGACTTGTTAGTCCAGTCTTAAGCTACCAAGTACACATGGTCTCACTGTCTTCAGTACACTCCTGAGCAGATACTAAATGCACACAACCAGTCAAAATAAAATTACATTCTTCCTTTTTGGCATTACCTAATTAGATGTTTGCTATTCTATCTGTATTGTCTATACGTGCAGTAGCCTTATAAATCTGTTCTGATCCCTGTACATGTGAAGACAACTACATTTTCAACACAGCAACACTATACATGACTGCCTTGGTTCCTAATGCCAAGGAATAGTAAAGCTTTGAGGAATGCTTGTCAACACATCTGTTCCACTCCTGAGAACATAATCACCATCCACCTTTACATCAGAATTAAAGGACAAAATTGCGTTCGTTAGGAAAGGAAGTGAGTGGGTAACTACTGAAGTAGCTTCTGGTTACAGTGGGCAGGACAAGAATAATGAGTTCAGCTTGTGGCAAGGAAGATTTGCGTCAGACATTAGGAAATACTTTCTAATGATAAGAACAGCAAAGAACAGGAACTGCCTGAGGATGCTGTGACACCTCTACACTGGAGGTCTTTCAAAACAAGTCAGACACACATTTATCAGGAGTGGCCTGGGTATAGGAGATCCTGGCTTGGGTATCTGTACCTACCAGATAACCTCCTTTCAGCTCGATGCTGATACCGTTCACACTAGTTCCCTATAACCTTGTTTTGAGGTTGTGGAACTGAAAGAAGAAATAAACTAATTAGACTCTTTGATATTCTTAGCAGGAAGCTTACCAGAAAGCAGGGAAGTCTCTAAGATGATCTCAGGATCTTGAAGCCCTCATCAAGTCCCTCTAGCCAGCAGAAAATTATAATCATATTCCTTTTACTTCACTCAGGTGAGACCCATGAGGTAGGGCCCATGACCCTCAGGTCATTCAGTCACCTGATGTTAGAGTTCTAGGACATTACCAAGTGGCATGCAACAGAAAAGAGTGGAAAAATCTCTCAGGCATATTTCAGACAACACATAAGGAGTGCAGTGATCTCTCATGGGCTACTAATATACCAAACCTGATACTGCCTGGAAAATTCCGCAAAACGAAATGTCAGTGTTTTCACCCATGAATGGATGACAGTTATACATGATAAAAGGCATCATAAGCAGCACTGTACTTAGGCATGTAGAGGCAACTATGGGAAATTTTATGCTATAAAAAAATATACATATATAAAATCTAGTCAGCAATAAATAACATTCCGAGTGCTTTAGCTTTCTGCCTGTCATTCCTCTGCCAAGCAGGAAGGACTTCTGGGACTGATACAACTCAGCCAGACACAGAGTTTATCTCTAGATTCTCTATTTCCTTTTGTAAAAGGATAAAGAACAGGGCTTACATGTCTTCTAATTTTTTAGTCTTGGTTATTTCCTACACACATATACTTCCACTTCTTCCTTCACCAGTAGATAATTTCTTGCATCAAGTTGCTGAAGGGCTCTGCCAAATTATAAAATTTTAGAATATTTTAAAATTAAAAAAAAAAAGAGAAAGTAACATGCAGTTCCAGTGGCCAGGAGGAACAATATACACACTGACTTCTGATTATCAGTGTCTTTGGTGAGTATGTGTCATATGTAATTGATGACCAGTCTTTGGTCTGGATTTTACTCACAGAGTAAAATAACATTTTTAATAAATTCAAATAGCAAATAAAGATATAAATACCAGCTTGTTTCCAAACTAGCCAAGAAAAATTGGAAATTATCTTAGACTCTACATAATTTATCCAAATGTCTAAAACCAAGTTTTAACTTGCTTTAAAATCTGGACTAATCCTATGAATGCCACACATAGAGAAGAAATTGCCAAAAACTCTTGACTCCCTCTCACAGATATTTATAGGAGGATCATCAGAAGCACTCAGCACTGGCAAAATACTGTTCTACTGAAGTAAACAGAAGCAAAAATTCCCCACATAGAGGTCTGAAAAGTCTCATATAATAGTTCTGTGAAGGAGAATTAAGCTTAAGTGACATTTTCATTATCACAGTTTCACAGTGCTTCCAGTGAAAACCCCAGACCATAGTGCCATAGGGAAAAACAGAACAGGACTTTTTTCCCTCATACCATACCTAGTGCTTACAGTAAGAATCACCTGTGTTTCTCCTTTGCCCTGCACTTAACATTTAATACACATTGCACAAACATGGGTGGAACATTTTCTGAATAAAAGGTTTTTCAAACATAAATGGGCATAAGCAGTAAGAACCCAGAAGAATTGTCCATACTAGAGCTCCATCTAGCTATTAACTCATCTATATCAAGCACTAGAAGCAACCTTGCAGATCGCTCACCTTGAAAATGCACATGGTTATCATCCAGCTGGACCAAAAGGAAACATATTCTCCTATTAATGTGCAAATGAGCAGTATCTAATAGTGCTAATCAATGTTGCCAAACCAATACATGTCCTTAAAAAGATAATGGTAAGTAGCTGATGAGCAGAAAGGTTTTTTAGTGACTAGTTAGTCACCCCCTGTGCTGCCCACTGATGCCTCTGGACAGTTGTTTCATTAGGAGAAGCTCCACATTAAGCCATACTGCTTTTTCAAATAGAAAACTATCCAATTAAGAATCTTATTTCTTCTGAGCAGTCAACTATGTAGGCTTAACTGAACTCATGATGATGACTAAATCTTTTCAGCCTTTGTAATACATTTTTACTGTGTGCCTCTGTGTGAGACGGAAATACTTAAACTGATAATGGCAACAGGGTGGGAGGGTATGTGTCAGGCAAAATGCTGTGACTAAACTCCTATTTGCAGTGAGGCAGCAAGCTCAGGCACTGGCAGGAAAAACATCTCATTGAATCAGCACTTCCCAAACCAGTGTGTGAAACTGAAACATGCATCAGTATTGCCAAGTTTTGCAGCAGAGAACAAAGGATGTCTGAGAGTTGAATTGGATCCTAGTGCTTAAAATCTTTCAGTATAGGATGCTGCCCTACTTCTGATTCTTCGGTTAGCTTATGTTGCATTGGCTTGGGTATCTCCTCCACAACACTATTCTACATAGTGCAGACAGGCAGACTCCTACTTTTTTTGTTCATCAATTCTCCCCACATTTTACTATTCTTGCACTCTTTTATCCATTTTTAGGATAAGTAAATACACTCTGCTTAGATCCTATTGAGAAGCAATAATAGTCTAAGCCATGGGAGTGGGAACATTTCCCCATTTGTCTTGCCATGTTTTGCAAGGCACGCTGCTGAAGAGGAAAGTGCTTGTAGGGAACTCAGTGGTCTTGGCTTTACTCAGAGAAAATTCCTTACTCACTAGGGAGGTTTTGAGAAAAGAAATAGTTCTGTGACCCTGTTACTGAGAAGCTTCAGGCTGGTGTAAAACTATACCTGCCAATCCTTTGCAAATGGCAGCCACTCTAATGCCATTTGAGAATATGCTTTAAGATGTTCCTCTAGGACACTGCACATGTCCTGACTGGTGAAACAATGCAGTTATTACAATTGACCTAGACTTAACCTTTGATCCTTGGAGAAGAGCTCTTAAGTCATTTTTTATTAGTCATGCCTTCTGGGTCATGCCTCTGCATCTTCCTCTGTCACAATCCTTTTCTAACTCACCTCCAGGACAGATGTTGGTTGGCTTCTGGCTGTATATGCCAAGGGAGAAATACACTCTACCACTTCTGCTAATACCCCAAGGGCCCCACTTATCTTTCTGAAGGAAGCCTGGGAAAGTCTAGCAAAAGCAGGCAGGGCTGTGTTTTATACCTCTGAAGCCTTTGATGAGAATACGGATTGCAGCATGGAATACAAAGTTGACTTAAGGAATGCCACAAGGCAGATGACTCTGGGGGCAATCCAAGTGAGTAAAGCTCTGCTTTGCTTGTTTGCTTAGACACAGCAATCTCCTGGTACAGCGACACCCTCGTGTTTGCACAGTGCCTTGTGGACTGGGGTCATTCCAGCCTGTGCTTGGAGTTGCAGGGGATAAACTAGTCAAACCAGGGTGGCAAAGCTACATCCATTGCCATGTTCTGTGGAAGATACAGAAAGAACTACCCAGGCCCTGAGCTCAGTTTCCTGTGTCTTTTTCTGTGCTACTGCCAGCATTTCTTTACAAATCACAGTCTCAGGTATTGCTACTTTCTTTTTGATTACAATAAAGACCCCACTGGCTTCCCCAAGTTTTTTTCCTTCAAAAATACTTTTGATATGGTACAAGGGTGAACAGCCTTCACAACCCTGTATGTACCTATGTACCTATGTCTTCAAACAGCCGTGGTGGGTTGGCCCTGGCTGGACACCAGGTGCCCACCAAAGGTGCTTTTATCACTCCCCTCCTCAGTTGCACGGGGGAGAAAAAAATATAACAAAAGGTTCCTGGGTAAAGGTAGGGACAGGGAAAAAACACTCACTAGTTACCAAGGGCAATATAGTTTAATTTATTCACCATCAAATCAGAGCAGGATAATGAGAAATAAGACCAAATCTTAAAAGCACCGTCCCCACCCCTCCTTTCTTCCTGGGCTCAACTACACTCAACATTTTCTCTCCCTCCTCCCTCCCAGCAGTAAAGGGGGATGGGGAATGGAAACTGTGGTCTGTTCATCACTCATTGTCTCTCTCTCCTTCCTTCCTTCCTTCTTGGGGGAAAACTCCTCACATTCTTCTCATCTCCAGCATGGGGTCTCTCTCATGGAGACAGTTCTCTGTGGACTTCTCCAATATGAGTCCTTCCGACAGGTTGCAGTTCTTCATGAATACCTCTAACATGGTCCCTCCCACAGGGTGCAGTCCTTCAGGAACAGGCTGCTCCAGTGTGGGTCCCTCATGAGTTCACAAGTCCCATCAGCAAACTTCATCCAGCGTGGGCACCTCTCTCCACAGGGCCACAGGTTCTGACAGAAGCCTGCTCCAGCACAGGCTTCCCCTGGGGTCTCAATCTCCTCCAGGCATCCACCTGCTCCAGGATGAGGTCCCCCATGGGCTGCAGGTGGATCTCTGCTCCCCTGTAGACCTCCATGGGCTGCAGGGGCACAGCTGCCTCACCATGGCCTTCACCACAGGCTGCAGGGAAATCTCTGCTCTGGTGCCTGCACCTCCTCCCTCTCCTTCTTCTCTGACCTGGGTGCCTGTAGGGGTTTTTCTCTTATATTCTCTTTCTGGCTGCTGTTGAGCAGCAATTTTTTCCACCTTCTTAAATCTGTTATCCCAGAGACACTACCACCATCAGTGATGTGCTCGGGTGTGGCCAGTAGTGGATCTGTCCTGGAGCTGGCTGGAACTGGCTCTGTTGGACACAGGGAAAGGTTCTGGTAGCTTTTCACACAAGCCACCCTTGTAGGTCCCCACTACCAAAACTATGCCAAACCCAATGCAATAGCAAAGGTCTCAGACATAGACAGAGGAGCTTGCAGGGCTGAGGAGATGTCCTGCGAATATCTCACAGGACATCACATCTCCTGAGAGGACAGGATCATGGTGAAGTGCTGCAGAGAGCTGCAAGCCCCAGCAGACTTTATTAGTCTGCACCTTCATGTGTTTTGGGATTGAGCACAGTTCCCTGCCAGCCTCCTGATGGTAGGCCCAGCTCAGGAGCCTCAACGTGCTTCCTGACAGCAGGTCATCATCCATCACTGCCATGGCATGCTCTAGGCAGGCATTGCCACATTTGTGTTCACTTTAAGAAATGAAATTCTCCCCAGGCTCTTTGACTGACTTTTCCCAGTAGTTTCCTAATGAGACCGGCCCATTGCTGCTCTTCCTACCTTGGGAATGTCCTCTGGGGATGATTAAGAACATTTAGCTTGCTATAATTTTCAAATCAAATGCATAAAGCCTGGTCAATCCCTAGTAGTGACTCCGCTCAATTTCAGCACTTGAAGATCTCAGAATCTCAAGAGTGCATTTTTTAAGAGCAGCATTATCTTGACTGCCACAGAACACACTGGGAGAAGAATATGGAAAACACACCAGGCATACAGCAGGCTACAGACACAACTGTAGCATTGTGGACTGTGATAGACCTAATACATAAACTGTACAGGACTAAAGCACACGGCACCTTGACCCAGCTGTTAATGGAACTGGGATCCACAACACTTGTGACATGGGTTGTTATGTCAAAACCAAAGAAATAATTCATCACTAACCATACACCACTGGTCTTTTGTTTTAAATAAAAGGGATGAGAAACACTATTAGGTAAACTCTACTGTCTTGACTTTTAACACAGTGGATTCCAACCTAGATCTGCTCAAGACTTTTCAGAGACCAAACAGACTTGTGTGACCCATTAGAGACAGGTGAGAGCTGTCTTCTCTGGTTGCAAGAGATGGATGTGGTAGGGAAGAGGCTGAGCAGGGATGCAGGACCGTGCCAGGGGGATGCAGCTGAGGTGATGAAATGCACTGAGGCAGCAGTATTGCTTTTTCTCCCCCTCCCATGATTCCAGCTTGCCTGTCCTGTGTCCTGATGTACAGTGACTAAGCACAAGCATCATTATCATTTTTGCACCTAGCTGTCACTGCTTTGCTGTGACAGTGCCTGACACTGATCCTGATTCTGACCCACGAACTGTAGTGGGAAAAGCAACTCCACCAGCTGAGGCAAAGCACAGAGTCTGAGAAGCAGAGGTTTGATCTAGTGCCTGTTGAAGTAATAACAAGGATTCACACTGGTCTTGGTGGATCAGTGAACCAATTCCCATGTGGAAGCCTGCTTGTTTTGAGTCCATCCCTGGGAGAGTAAATGATAATGTCAGCTGCTTTGGGGTTTTTTGCTTACTGTTTTTGTGGGTTATTTGCCATGAGAAACAATCTCATTCATATCACAAACATATGCATAAGACTCCCAACCCACTCACACAATTTGTTTAGTTTTCTCAAAAACAACAGAGGGCAAAGAGCTGCCCTATTTTAATGTGCTAGGTCATAGTCAAAAGAGTCAACTAATATTTCCCTGTAAGGGCTAGTATATGAACCAACTATCAAATTAATCTGACAAGTTAATACATTAAGCTAACCTTCATCTAATAAATACCAAAGAGAACAGATTCCTACTGATCTTAACTGTCACAGGGACTTTGGACTCTATAAACACAGTACCGCCTGTAGCTAATGGGACCATCAGAGAAACCCATCACATACGCTGTCTGCTTTCTCATGTCTTATAAATAAATCCCTGAGCTGTTCCTCTTATCTGCCCCAGCCACATCTTCATTTGCTTATTTGTTTATACTTATCCTGTGCTCTCACACTGAGTTCATCCTTGAAAAACTCCGGCGAGTTGTTTTCTTCTTCCACGTGATTTACCCCACCTAATCTGATGGTACATTCATAAAGAAGCTGTATGAAAAAATAGGTCTACCTGTCTCCTGTGGTCACCATTTCTGGGCTGTCAATGGCACAAGATGCAGACCTAAGCCCTCATCATTATTCATGTAAAACCTCTTACCCATTTCACTGCAAATCACACTGTGGCGGATCATTTCCTCACTGAAAGGCAGTACAAAAAAGGCAGTATGGGCACAGCAGAATCAAACAGAAAGTAAAGCATCTTCTGGTTGCCAGCAAGTGCCCAGTTTATAACAGAATTATACACTTTGACTTTAGTTTGAAAGCAAAAATTTCATTAGACATTCCCTACCAAGCCTCAATACAGTGTTCTACCCGACAACAGACTCCCCTTAGCTTTTGGCATGTCAGATTTGGGGAAAAAAATAGCTTCTTAGGCAGAGCTTCAAAAGTTGTTGCAATGTGGTAATCAAATTTCAAACTGGGAGGAATAGCAGTGGGTGGATTAACCCCCATGTAGTGCACCTTGGCTTTGTAATCCCACCTCTATCTATTAATTCTGTTTGATTCTACCAAAAGAATTTCCTCTCTCAGGACTTCTTACCCCTTCTCCCACCCACCTTCTCCATGATCACTCCCTCGGTTGCTCTCTAAATTTTCGTTCATATGTGCATCCATCAGGGTTTGAACCATTTCAATTGCAGGCTAAAAGAACAGTGACAATACTCACAAAGAAGAAAGCAGCTCCCTTCTGCTTCCCATCAGTCTCAAGAAAACCACATGCAAGTTAGATTTCACATTATTGTTCTCTTGAACTTGCATTACTGCATTCCCCTTAACAGGCAGTCTGAACGTGGTCCTTGCCACATGCAGCTTGTGGAGTGTCTCAAGCCTCAGTTTCTTTTGCTCTGGCCATAAAATCAACCTTTTGATATTCTATGTGTAAAAAAATACCCAAGAAGCTATGTCTTCTTGATCTTTTGGGAAGATTTATCTCACACCTTTCCTTTTAAGTTAAAATTTTCACCTAGCTCCTAATTTGTAAGAGAACAGTAAAGGATTCATTATTACCATATTGACTTAAAGCTCAGATGTTAGAATAGACAAGCTTAGAAAGTCAGTGCTGACATCACAGCATTTGTAAAGGTGTTTAAAATCTTGGAAGCATCAACAACAGCTTGTTAATAAAGGTAATCAGTGCATTGGGTTTTTTTCTTTCCTTATTAGAAGAATGGGATTTCTGTTCCAAGTGTCCTTCTCCATAAATGTAATCCGTCCCATTATATTTGCACTGCTATAGAATGGACTTTTTTTCCTTTTGTTTTCTTTTTGTTTTTAACTCTTTTGAAAGGAAAAACATCACTGAAAGGAAAAGGGAAGCTACACCAGAGCATAAATGTCAGGGGTATAAAGGAAGCCATCCTCAGCCACCCCTAGTGACTAATAAATGCCAGTAAAATTCATTCCACATCTGGAATGTGGTCTGCAGAAAACCTGACAAGTATAAATCACCACCCTCGATCAGAATATAAATCCTGACATGATGCAAATAATGCATAGCTTGTATGTTTGTGTATTTTACTGCGGTATCAGGAGGAGGAAGGAAGGGCCAGGTGACAGGATACAGGGAAGTTAGAAAATAACTTTGTCCATTTTGAGAAACAATACACTGCTTCCACCGGAAGAATATTTTTTAGAAAGGAAATTTACTCTCTCCTGCTTTGCCACTGCAAACTCCCCCTCCCCCAATTTAGAAGCCTCCAGCAAAAAAGAAATTACGATATCTTGAACTCTGCAATCAGAAGGTCACGAAATACCAGCTTGGCTATGCTGGCTGCATTCACTTTTCCTTTGTACAGCAGTTATTCGGATCAGATGCAAGTACATGACCTGCTTCATCTCCTTGGAATATTTGCTCCTTCCCCCGTGGCTGCAGTTCACCAGCAGGTCACGCCAGCAACTTCTCACTGATTTTCAAGAGACTGGGTCTGGCAATGGTGACTGTCATCCAGTGCAGTCAAGCTAACACTGTCTTTCTCTATTTTTTCCCCAGGAGATGGTAAACTATGTATGGCACACAGGCTTGATCCAAAGCCCTCAGAAGTCAACAAAAATGTGAAGGAAAATCCCCTGTAAGGGTTTCTTGTATCAGTGCATTGAAAAGGGAGACCTTTTCTACTTTGACTCTGAACATGGAGCTGTGCAGCAGACAGCAACTGCTGTATGGTAATTGACTCGGACTCAGCCTCTCTCCTGTGGATTTTTATGTTTGTTGTTTTCCTCACAGCTCCTCATTCACCTTCAGTATTCTAGATTGCCACAGGAAAAAAAAAGCTTATTAAAATCTCATGGTTAACTGTTAAACTGTGGATCTGGGATGTGTAAGCAGGGTCTCCCCATTCACATTGCTCATCCTAAACATACAAAGGTTCTCCTTTGTGTAGTGCCCTCCTCACAGGCAGAGGGGCTTCCACTCATGACGATAGTATAAATCAGAAAAGCTCCACTGAAATTTTTACACAGTTTCTGTGTATGTGATCTAGTGAGAGAAAAGAGATTTGAAGAAGCATGTGACCAACATTTCTCACACCAACAGAAGACAAACATGAAGCATGCACATGAGCCAGCAGTGTGCCCAGGTGGCCAAGAAGGCCTATATCAGGAACAGTGTAGGCAGCAGGAGCAGGGAAGTGATTCTGCCCCTGTACTCAGGGGCCACACCTGGAGTACTGTATCCAGTTCTGGGCCCCTCAGTTCAGGAAGGACATTGAGGTGCTGGAGCAGGTCCAGAGAAGAGCAACCAAGCTGGTGAAGGGACTTGAACACAAGTCCTATTAGGAGAGGCTGAGGGAGCTGGGGTTGTTTAGCCTGGAGAAGAGGAGGCTCAGGGGAGACCTCATCACTCTCTACAACTACCTGAGAGGAAGTTATAGCCAGGTGGGGGTTGGTCTCTTGTCCCAGGCAACCAACAGTAAGACAAGAGGGCACGGTCTTAAGCTCTGCCAGGGGAGGTTTAGGTTAGATATCAGGAGGAAGTTCTTTATAGAGAGGGTAATCAGGCAGTGGAATGGGCTGCCCAGGGAGGTGGTGGATTCTCCGTCCCTGGAGATGAGACTGGATGTGGCACTTAGTGCCATGGTCTAGTAACTGTAGTGGCAGTGGATCAAGAGTTGGATTTGATGATCTCAGAGAACCTTTCCAACCCATCTTATTCTATGATTCTATGATTCTATTTTATACACAGATATGTTGATTGGAAAACCAACACAGGCAAGAAATGCTTAATTGTGTGATTTTTCTGTGTTTCTGCCTTCTACCCTTAAGCATGGGATATGAAGCTGTCCTTGAATGAAAAACTAAAGCAAATTTACCTGCAGCTTAAGTACTGTGATTCAGTCCAACACATTTTAAGTAGTCTAAAGGGACCCCCCAAAATACTGACAGTGTGAACACTGAGTCCCTGCTACAATCTGTCACACTGTCCAGATCTGCTTCTACAATGCAGCACTAGTTAATATTGCAGGCAGACCGCTCTGCAGTTTGACTGGATGCTCTGCTGGGAGGAGGTTCCTGTATTTTACTGATAGTACAAGAACTGCCTTTGCTGTCACAGCAACATTGATGTATCTTGCTCATCTCTACAATAAACTCCAATCCCTCTCTCCTCTTGCAAAATTTAACCAGGTTTTTGGAGGTTTGGGGGGAGGTACTATTAGTATTATTATTATTTCAATAATGCATTCCTTTGCCGTGATTTCCGAAGGAGACCTTTTTTGAGGAAGAAGTTATGACATTGCAGGTATCAAGACCTCCTTGTGTGCTGTAAAACAACAAAAAAAGATCTCTTCACTATTTCACTTGAAGAAACAGAGTTCAGGTCAGCCTCAAGTGTGTTCCTGCTGGTGCCAGGTGTCAATAGAAAGCTCTTTAATGACTCATTTCCTAATTAAAGGCTTCCCTCCCTTGAAAAACAGATCACTGCATCTTAACTATTCAGTGCACAAAGCTGAATAATTTGGCAACTACCTGCCAGCAGTGTGACACCTAGAGACTGGAATTGTCAAAGGTTGTTTTAAAATCTGTGAGGCTTAAATTTATTTTTTTAAAGCACCAGTGTTCTAAATATAGAAATGCTATGAACCTATGAGTTGGATGTCACTAGATTTTACACCACTAGATCAATTTCAATGAATAATTCAGGAGGAAGAAATAAAACCCAAGATTCATCCCAGGAGTGGGTCCTCCAGTGGCAAGGGATAATTTGGTGAGAAAAGTGTGCTGGAGGACAGGAGGAAGAACAGGCTTTTTTGATTTCTATGGAGTAGTTGAAGTAAATTCCCTATTCTCTGATTTTTATCCGTAGTGTAAACTACCTTGTGAGCTACTCATTCATTAAATATGATCTATAGCAACTATATTTTTACTGACTCTGCAGTCCAAGATCATAAGTTCACATGAGCACCCCAGAACCATAAAATTTGAACAGGTGTTTTTTTCTGAAAGACTACCAGAAAAGATGTTTTTCATTTTGAATTTAGCTATAGACAGTCACAGTGTTTGAGTCACTGTGGTTTAATGAGAAGTCACTTCTCAGCAGAGGAGTTTAAGCTCTTGTAGGACAGGAAGAAAACTTTCACTTGAGCCAGTGGTAGCCATCCCACAGTCATATCAAAACATCCAAAACACATGACCTTCCAATAAGCTTTGGAGTAAGTCTTTCAGCTACTGGAATTAATGCAAGAATTGAAAGAATTTCAAGCAGGGACCAAACTCCACCATCCTCAAATTGCTACGCCTGTGAACAAAAAGGGCTCTCTCCAACTCTAAACACAGCAGTAGATGGATACAGATGGGTGAGTGGAGGGAAACAATAGGAGATTCATATCATCAAACAGCAGCAGAGGAGAAGTTAGCCATCTAGTCTCGGCACAACTGTTTGCTTGGCTGTACTGTGAACTGGAATGGGGAAGTAATCCAGCTTCTCCAAGCCTGGTTTTCTGCAAGCTCCCAGAGCCACTGCACAACTACGCAGCCTGGTGCCTTACCCCAGCTGAGAAGATGCTGTGCTCAGGTATGAGGCAGGAATACATGGTGGAAAAAAAAAATACTTCAAGCTGATCCCATTGGTGAAACTGGATACTGAAACAAGTGTTGCAGAGTGTTTGCCTCTGATAAGGAGTGTCCTGGCTCACCAATTGACGTAGGTAATGGTGCAGGACTACTGTGTCCATCCATGGCTAACTGTGTATGTTTTCCATGGGGACTTTTTAGCTGTTAGACCAGCAATTATTCTGTCTTTGAGATAGCTTATGCATCGTTAATGACACATGCACCTGAAACAAGGAGCTCTTGCCAGAGATGAATAAGTGGAGTTATGATAAGATTTATATTCATACAGAGAGTAAGAATATCCAGAGCTATAAATATTGTTAACTGATAACTCCTAGTTGTTCAACCTCATTCTTCAAAGTTTAAGCCAAAATCTAAACATTACAGATCTAAAACAGACCTACTGGAGTAGAAGAGGGGAGAAAAGGAGAAACATTATGCCTTACCTCCCAGCTATGCGGATCTTAAACTTTTCTCTAGACATCCATCCCCATACTTTGGTGGGGATTTGGAACCAGATGGCAGATGGGCCTTTGCTCAGTTCCAGGATGGCAGCTCTTGTCTTCTTGCTTTCTGTTGACTATATGGATTTCTGTTGGAATGCAGATCACATAATTAGTGCCACACTAATGGTGAAGGGATTCATCATGATCATTCCTGAACCCGACAGGGTCTTCAAAAAGTTTCTGAAAGAAAACAGGAAGCTGCTAGAAAGAAGTGGACAACTCTGGTCCAACAGTTGGCTCTTTTGTTTGAAACCAAGAAAAGCACCATTCAGGACTCTAATTGATTAAAACTGAGTGCAATTGCCAGAGCACCAATAATTGCTGGAAGAGGGCAACGGTCACCCTAACGCGTTGTCACTTCAGAGGAAGTTGAACACTAACAACCGATCAAGCGCATTAGTTAAAAGTAACCTTTTAATGACCCCTGATTTCTCCTTGAGGAAATATCTCCTACAGAATTTGTATTACTTTTTTCAATCCTAGTGCATCTGTCTTTGAATACCTTATTTTTTTTTAAATTGTAAAATATGCAGAATTCTTCACTACTCCATTCTGTCAAATCACAACCTTTTGTTGTGATTTTCAGATAAAACCCAGAAATTCTGCAGATCACCTAAATTTGTCCCATCCTTGCTGCCTGTTTGCAATTAAACTACTTCTTTTCTAACTTTTCTGCAGCTGCCATTACTTGTTTGGTTTTGCTTGATTACTTACCCCCGATTAACTCAAACTCCCACTGCCTTGGTTTTACATTTTCATTCACTCAGTTATGTGTAACATACACTTCTTTCTTTTCCACAGTGTTATGTTCAGCATTACAAGAATGCTACTGATAGTCCCATAAACTTTATGTTTTCCTTACAGCCTGAAGGTTGGATTAACATGTAAACCCTGGAATTACCACTCCTATTTACACTGGGGGAAAAAAAACGTATTGCACTTCAGGCTTTTTCAGTAAAGCTATGAAATTGAACACCACTTCAGAAAACCTGGTGTAAATAAAATGCACTCAAAAATGTTTTGTTGACAAAGTTTACCATTTAACAAAATTTACCATTTTAAAAGTTTAATGGAAACATATCTACACTTCAGGTCATCTGCATTTTCATTTTTAAAGGAATTACTTTCTCTATTGTGATAGAACTTTGGAAAGCTTGACATTATCTTTATTTTATTTTGCTTTGGTGTCACATTTCTTATGTTTGGTCATTCTGCTAAGTGATGTAAGTATATTAAAATTCCTTTTTAAGAACCTCATATCTGCATTACAAAGAAGAATCAAACCAAGAAGACATATGCCTTGAACATCCAGCATCTCTATATGCTTGTATTTTTCTACTTCAGATTGTGCCTTGGCCTTGGCTTTTTTTTATCACTTAACGTGTCCTCTAAGAACATGCTGAAAACATTTAAGACCCTTTTATATAGTGCCAAATCACCAAAGAAGACTGCGTAAATATTAAAGTATTAATAAATATAAAATTAAATATAATTAAAATATCAATTAAAATATCAATTACTAAACATCTTTATCAGTGAATAGTGGAGTTCTGAGAAGTAATCTCACTCTGTCAAGACAGACTAAAAACTCCTTAATGAAAAGCTCTGTAATTAAATAGAAATGTCTGGAAGCCAGAGAAAATTCATGAGAAAGGAAAGAATTTTACGTGCAGAGAAACAGAATAATTGAATTAGGGTGGCTTCCACCATGAGTAGAAGAGTTCTTTACTGCTGTCCTTCCTAAGACCAAAATCAGCTCTCAAAGTAGAGGAAACCTTGGGGCAAGAATGGGACAAAGAGGCTTCCACTCCAAGCAGAAAGGAGGAGAAACAAGAATTATTAAATAGGTTAAAGGCAGAAGAGACTGGATGACACATCTCTCAGAGCTTTTGGAGAGAAGAAGACCAATAGCCTCCAAATGAGTGATGTGATTCAATGAAAAAGGCTGGACAAAAGCATCTGTATTTGGGGGGTTTTATGCTTGTCCTGGAGTAGGCAAACTCATCCAGATCATCATCTTGCTCTGAACATCCTGCGTGATGGGCAACATGACTGTGCCCCACACAAACCAGGTAAGTTATATCAACACAACCAGACTGAAATAAGAGACAAAGTCCCTGAGAAATATGAAGGACAGAAACACCTGAAAAGGGAGTTTTGCTGGATCTACATTCAAGCATCCATCCACCTACAACTAGGGGAGGGAATATAACTTTTGACCCTGAAAATAGACTCTCACTATGAGCACTGCTGCTCTGAATTCATGTGTGCAGGAGTGCTTGTCTACACAGAAGCTTTATCTGCACTTTGCCTTAGTTTCTCTATGCAGAGAAAAAAAAAAAAAGGTAGTGAATGTGTTGGTCTTTTAGTGGAAGGATTTTAAAAAAATACAAAAAGACTATTTTAGTCCTGAAAACCTTGTTTCATTGTTCCAAGTTGAGCAGAAAATTTTGCAAGTTCTCTCTTTTCCTCTCTTATTTTAAAATAGTTAGACACTTGACCCGGTCTTTCTCTTGTCAGTATCAAAGTGGTACATTCCCCCCTTCAGGACTCTAAGTTTTATCTCCTTTTGTTAGTTGAGGCAGATGATGCATTTGGGATTCATTTGTAAGCTTCAAAAGCTTTTGGATAACACATCTGTTTTGTTAGAGCAGCGCACACCATCCTAAGTGTTGGGGAAGGAAGGGGATATTGGCCTATTGCAGACCCTCCCTATAAAAGGGAAGCAGTCATTCCTCCGGGGTCAGAGTCCACAGGGTCTGGACTTCATTCATTCTCTCTTGCCTGCAAACAGGGAATCAGGAAACATAAACAACTACAAGATAAAAGCAAAACCTGAACCAAGAGAAACAAGCAGTGTTGGTCTCTACACTGGATTAGACTCTTGCAATGCACACTGCAGTCTATCATCAGCTACTGCAGTTCACACTGCAGTGGAGAATGGGATCTATCATACTGAGAACTATCCTTGGACAGAGACCTTAAAAATAGGGCATGAAATCAAACACAAGGAAGGGTATGGCATAACAAGACAATGTTATTTTACCATGAGAAGGGCAAGAGTCTTTATATGAGGGGGTGTACTGGAGAATGTCAGGTATGTACATAAAATAAAAGGTTGTTGCAACAAACCCAGAATATTTTTCTAATCTTCACTGAGAAATCAGCATGAAAAATTCATCATTGCAAAGTCAGTTGGCCCTGTCCTGTCTGTTGCCCAATCTATTTGACCTAGACCATGATAAAGGGAAAGGTAAAAGAGATACTGGTTTCTGACAGACTTTCCCTTGAGAACTTGCTGCCGGTGGGGAAGGTCTGGTTCAGCAGAGGGTTTGCAGAGCTTTGCAGCTGGGTGTTTGCATGTTGTACACAGGGACACAGACATCTACAGTTCTCCTTCTGCAAGTTTCTCTCTGTCTTTATTCTCTTCTTAATCCATTGCTTTGGGAGACCCAGTCTGTTGGGCTTTTACCCCATTTAACCAAAGTCCTTGTAGTGTACAGGCTCATCATTAAGCTGGTCATTCTAATTTTGTCTGCTCCATCTTCTACAAGCATCACATTTGTGCCATGGAGTTTAGATATTTACTACCTCAGTAAGCCCTAATTTTCACCTCCGTTTCTCAGAGTGTTTAAAAGAAAAACTCATCCAGGCTGGAATAGGGGAGAAAAAATTCTGAAAAGTCAGAAACAGAATAAAAACCCCCAAAATTGACGAAGGAATGAGACTTGAGGACTTGAAGATGAGATTTGAGCAATGAGCTCCCTCTACTTGCTCTTCAGACTGGACTTCATATGATTATATGACACTACGCTTCAGCCTCTCTTCTACTCTGTGACTCATTAGATTCTGATTTGCCAGAGGACAAATAGGAGAGAAGCTCTAGCACTGGGCTGCAGTCAGGCAACACGTCCCTGTTCCTGGGGTCCAGTCCTCAAAGCAATACTTCTCTGCTGCACTTAGCTCCATGCTCCTAACCAAGGCATGTGCCAGAAACACAGTCTACTTTGGGACTTCAGTCATGTGCTGGGACTGGATAAATTTGAGAAGTCAGAGGGCAGAATGACTGTGAAGGACAATAGGTAGATCCTTACATAAACATCATCTGACAGAGAGGAGAATGGTGTCTTCTGCTTTCAAAGTAAGCAGCTGGAACCAAGCCCAGAATTTTCCTGCAGCTATCATAACTCAGCCACACTGCACAGAAACATTAAGACATAAAAATGATACAGTATTAAAATGATAGAAGTGCAGCAGTTTGCCTTAAAATTGCACTGGGAATTTCACATTTCTGAGCTATGTGTGTGCTTCAACTCACAGACACGATGTATTAATAGTGACTTCCCAGTAATAAGATTGTTAGAAAAGGTTCAGTAAAGTGGTAACACATACTAGGTCTCTCTCCAAGAGTGAGATCTTGGAAAAACATGTGCTTCCCCCTGGCTTTATGGAGAACTTTTCTTTTGTATCCATGGGCAACATGCAGTTCCTAGCCCTTTCAGCTGGTTGCTCTGACAGCAGTTTGTATTTTCATATGTGATGCAGAGTCACTGTATCTCAATTCCTTACACTGCTTGCCATCTTAAAGAGTTGCCGTTTGTCTTCTCCAAGTGGATGTATTTTGATGGCGAGAGAATAGATCCCCCAAAAAAGTGGGCGAAATTCTCCACTGCTCTGTGCTTTTCTGGAAGCAGCTGCACTCCTGCAAGGTGGGTATGGAAGGCTGCCAACTCCTAGTGGCTGTCTTTCACACCCTTATTATATGGATTATTACAGTAGTTACAAGGCAATGAAGGTATCAGACATACATATCAGCTTAGGGCTGTATGCATACTTCAGGAACCAGTTTAACAATAGCTTGTGCTTATGCATTTGATTAAGAATTCAAACTGCTGCACTTGAAGGAAAAGGAAACGCAGAACAGTCACGAGCATTTGTTGTTACAAGTCACTGTGATTCTGTTCTCCATGGCAGTGTTGGGTCAATTTACACAGGGGATTGGCTCCTGGAGCTGGTGGTTAGAGGAATAGTATGAAATAGTTATATTGATGTTATTTCTCCAACAATATTTTAGACACAAAAGACAAAAGGGCAGAAATTCTTTAAGAAGCTGCTTTATCAGCATGGTATCAGACCATTGCAATTTACAACTGGGGTACCAGAATATGCTTGGTAAGCATATTTTTGCATTTTTAGGGTGGTCAAAGATCATTTGCTCCTTGCAGTAGTTACGAAAAGGAATGTAGAAGCACAGAATACTAAATTATCAGTATAGTACAAAGTTATGTATTATTTACAAGCACAGTGTGAGCTGTCAGGTCAGTTAAATCAATTATTCACCATTTGTTCAATTTAGCTTTGTATAAATCTTCATTTTCTCACTCAGCAAATTCCAAATTTACTACAAAGCTTTATGCCATGTCTGTAATGAGAACAGACTGAAAAGTGTTAAAAGGCAGACAGCGTACTAAATTTATAAGCAAGTGCTTGAAAAAAAATGATCAATGTCTACACTTTATTTTATCTGGAGTGTGATATTTGTGCATGAATCATACATGATATATATATATATAACTTTATATTTTGAGATAGAAATATTCAGTTCTGTCCATTTCTTATCTGTTACATACAGCAAGTGATTAAGACATTCTTGTAAAGACTGAGTAAACGATTAGAAGAGGAATTCATGGACTTTTAAAGCTAGAAAGGATCATTACTGACCATGACACCTTGGATCATACAACATAAACTTCACACATTAATGAGTACAACAAGCTGATGTCTTCTGATTGAACCAGACTGTACCAGAAGAACTTCTTTTTCTTCTTAAATTTGCCATAACTTGTTGTTTCACATTGGTGGAAATCCATATATAGACCAAGACAAAAAGGGAAAAATTTGGTTATTTTTGTAACCAGGGAGCCAGCAGACAGGCTGGATCTAAAGTCTGGTCTGCTCCATCATGTACAATGGCAATGTATCGCTAGGAGAAGTTATTTGCATTAGAGATTTGTGTACAGCATTGTTCAAGGACTGGGGAAACAGTGAGACTATCTACCTTATAGACCTCAACTTTACCCAAGAAATAACCTCACCTGAAACAATAATTCAATCTCTCTCTCTTCCATGCCTGGCTCTTCCTGAGAAGTTGGCTGCGTCAATGGGGAAAAGGGAAAATACTAATGCCTGAAATCAACTGATTTGTTTAACTATTGATTAAAGATTACCATTCATTAGCTGAACAGTGGGAGCAGGCCACATATTTAGTGTGGTTTACATGTGAAGCAAAGTGAGTTGGGTCAAACCATTCTGAAATATCATCTAAATATTGTACATTTTTCTGTTTCTAAATCTAGGGTATTCAGGAAAAAATAAAAGAAATGTTTAGATGTTCCAATAAAATACCAAAACTCCCCTTCAGAAAACTAGGTTGATGTAATCATTAATTATTTAAAAATTCATCAGTTTAGTTAGTTACTGAAGACACTTGCTTCAGAGAGTGTCCTGCAAGATTTTTTAGCCTATGGAAATTAGCATGTCAAAATATGTTGCAAGTCTGACATTTTTTTCTTGTCTATTCATGCAAGAATGTAATCGAAGAAAAAACTAAATTAAATATTTATGACAGAAACTGTTTGAAAGCTGACATAGGAACTAACACTAATGTGTCAACTTTCCAGTCTGGTACCTTGCAGACAAGCTTTGCCCCTGACTAGTCTGTCTATGTTTCTTGGCTATTTAAAAAATATTGTTGTTGAGAGAACACTCCTTGTTACTTAGGTAGGAATTGATCCTTTCCCTGCCACTTCTAAAAACTTCTGCCCAGATGAATGTTGAAGCATGTCCACGGTGCTTTGTGGTCAAATGAGAAGCTGACCTATAGCCTCAAAGTTGAGAGACTAGCAGTCTTTCAAAATCCTCCTAAAAATGACAGTATCATAGAATGGTTTGGTTTGGAAGCAACCTTTAAAGATCATCTGGTCCAACCACCGTACTATGGGCAGGGACACTTTCCACTAGACCAGGCTTCTCAAAGCCCCATCCAACCTGACCTTGAACACTCCAAGGAATGGGGCATCTACCATCTCTTTGGGCAAGCTGTTCCACTCTTTCAATACCCTCATAGTAAAAAAGTTCTTTCTCATATCTAATCTAAATAAATCATCTTTCAGTTTAAGCTTTCTCTTCTCCAGGCTGAATAACCCCAGCTCTCTCAGCCTTTCCTCATAGGACAGGTGTTCCAGCCCTCTCACAATTTTTGTGGCCCACCCTTGCACTCCCTCTATTTCTTTCTTGTACTGAGGACTCAAGAGTTCAACACCGTACTCCAGATGGAGTCTCACCAGAGCAGAGGACAGGGGGAAGATCTACTGTCCACACTTCTTTTGATGTAGCACAGGATACAATTGGTTTCCTGGACTGAGAGCTCACACTGCTGGCTCATGTCCAGCTTTCCTTCTATTGTCATGCCCAGATCCTTCTTCACAGACCTGCTCTCAATCCTTTATGCTCCAGCCTCAACTGACAACAACACACCCAACCCATGTGCAGGACCTTGTACTTGGCCTTGTTCAGCCTCATGATGTTCCCATGGTCACACTTATCAATTTTGTCCACAGGTCTCTGTGGATGGCATCCCATCCCTCAGGCATGTTGACTACTCCATACTGCTTGGTGTCATGGGCAAACTTGCCACCCTGCACTGGTTCTTAAAAATCCTTCTTTGCTAACAGGCAGCTTAGATTGTTGCCAGTCCCTGGGAGGGTGAGAGAAGGGGAAAGGACAGTTATGTCAGTGCTCCCATTTGAAAGGCATCTTATGGTTTTCTGCAATTTTGATTGCTGTAAGCTTGATGGAGACAAAAAACCACCATTGACTACTTGGTCTTTGACCATCAGGTAGTGTTGCAATCAAGAGAGGCTTTCCAAGCACAGGCTTGACAAGCAGACATTGAAAACCTTCAGTTATCTTCTCATCTTTTAAAGAAGAAGAGGTATCCCTGATGAATGATTTTACACAAAAATGAATAAATAAATAGATTGAAAATCAGAGCTATAGAGCCATTAAATGAAAGAACTATGAAGCTTGAATCATCAGGAGAAACAAACAAATTACTTTTGCTGTGGGTGGTCACTGTTGAAGATCTACAACACAATGCAGGAAATGGACCACTGTCCAACACATGATGTTCTGCCCTGAGCTGTAGAAAACTTTTTATTATCCTGGTTAGTTTTCTAGCTTTCAGTTCTCTGTGGTCCCTATTAAGGCAAACTCATGTTGTGGAGGAGATGTTTTTCCACAAGCCACCTCTCTCCTCTAAAGGATCCTCTAAGGTCATCTGTAACTCATCCTGCAAAGGGTGAATATATAAGCCCTGATGTAAGAATATATTCACAGAAGCATTTAGCATCAGAAAACCAGCTGAAGATGTTATACAAGAGTAATAAGATGATGATAATATTTTGCAAATAAAACTATTCAGGATAAAAATAACTTCCTTTTTATTCTTCAAATTAAAGGATGAGCATTGCCTCAGCAGACTTTCACAACACATTAAAAATCCCAGAGAAACAATACATCACATATGAAGAGCTTCCTACCAGATTCATGCAGCTAATGAAATTCTATGCAACTTCTTCCAGGAAAATGGCTTGCATACTCTGAAGCAATATTCAGGATTTTTACAGACCGTTCTGAATGATTCATTCAGTGCTCGGTAGATTAGATGTTATTGAATTCACATGAGTTCAGGTTAAGTAAATAAAATGAAACACAGGAGCTGAGTCTACTCATCACTCAAGCACATGACACCTATTGCCAAACCTGAGAGAGACTCAGTAGTGTTGTAATTACCGAGCTGGGTCAGTGGTGAAGTAGAAAGTGGGGACATTGTAACAGCAACTCCTGGGATTATCTGTTATCAGAACAAAATATGAGACAAGGCTGTAGTATATGGTGAATAGCAAAGGCCTGGGAATCATTACAAAGAGGAACAGCATTTCATTCTGTAAAATTCCATTACATGGAAAAGAGTAATTTGAACAGTCTTGTCCCACACATGATAGTGGAATTTAATGGCCTGTGTCATAAGTGACATACATGTGGTTATACAGCAGATATTAGGGAGCATAGGTTTCTCTTCCATTGTTTCTGTCCAAATTGCTGCTCACAACTCTGTGCTTGCTCTGTCTTTCACGAGGACCAGGCAAAGGAGTAGAAGCAGAGGAAATTAAAAAAAGCAGAGGTATGTGACTAGAGAACAACTCTGTGTCAAGGAAGAGTAAGGGTTGGAGATCAGTGTGTGCCAGACACAAGCAGGACTGATTTCACACTACAGGAAAGAAGGAGATGACAGGTCTGGGCAGCTCAAGGCTGTTTTATTCGTGTTAGGTCAGCCTCTATGACAAAGGTCTCAAGCCTATATACAGTCCAGGTTAGAAATATTAATGTACATCAAAAGGAGAAAGAGGAACTGTGTGACTAGCACAGCATCTGGCTTGTTTGAACTTTTCTACCCTGCAAGACCAAGAACAGCTGGAGAGAGGAAGAGGGTGTCCTTTGGCATGAGTCTGCTACAAGACTCAAACTCAGAGTTTCCATTCCACAGCAAGACACCTTCACCACTCAGCACCCCACCCGTGGCATGTGCATACTCATTCTTTGTTTTGATAAGCAAATCAGTATGTACTTTAATGTATTATACCTGGGGGAATTTGACTCAATACAGTGTGCTGAGGTTCCAAGAGGATGTAGTTATTTTTGACGCCACTAATTTGTTTTTTGTTTCTTCTCCAAATAGGACAAAAAAAAAAGCTAGGGCTGGATTTTTGCCTGGTTTCCTTAGTAAATCACCCCTTGCTCAGCTGACACCAGTGGAAACACCAAGGACACTTCCTCTTGCAAACTATGATAAAGGATACAGATGTACAGAAAACAAAAATGATGGAAAAGGAATATAGGAATATAAGAATCACTACTCAGCACTTGTTCTCATCCTTGTCACTTGCATTCTGCAGTGCTTAAGCATTTGACCTCTGGAACGGCAAATAGCTCTGGCTTACAACCACTTAAGGATACATGTGCTTGGATTTCACCTAGGACCCACCGAACAGATTGCAGTACACACCCTCTGCTCAGCTGTTATCCACCTGGGAGCATCTAAAACTCTACATGTGATTCAAGTTTGACCTAGCAAGTCACCTAAAATCTGCTCTGTACATATGGAAATGCATTTTTCTTTCAAGAGATAAGCAGTGAGAAGTCGTAAACAAAATGTACAGGCTTCAGAGATCAGCTGATTCTCACTTAAATGAGTAAAGAGTCTCACTCAGAAATCTCAACAATGCCCAGAGTGAAGAAGTGGCCACACATTCTTGTGAGACTTGCACCTGTGGGATGTTGAACTTGGGCATTGGTGAGTGTGACAGGGGAATTAAAGAAGTTGGGTGACAATGTCACTGTAAGCAATCTCTCTAATGTGCTCAGATTAAAACAATACAGCACAATAGTTCAAGTCAGTAATTGATCGTTGATATTAGCAGTTATACAGAAACATCCAGAGCCATTCTCTGTCCTCCCAGACTTTTTCTTTAAATGCTTCTTAATTTTCCTACTGTTATAGTACAGGCTTGAGGCAACTCTCAGCTCTGATTTCTAGTAACTCACTCCCTAAGAATGTGATGTCAAAGATGGGAGACTTTAGCAGGCTCTTTTAGGCAAAACTTTAGAAATTTTGATGGCAAGGAAACGTGGGGGTGCATATATCAAATGTTACCTACTACAGCTTTCATGGAGAGCTATTTTTAATGCAGCCAACTCAATTGGCATGAGTGGAGCAGAACCACAGAATAGAAAGGGTTATCCTAATGCTGAGCCTGTCACTTTATACAGCTATGCTGGGTCAGGGAAGAGGGACAGGGAGCCTCCACGAATAGCAAATATTTCACGGCTTAAAAATCCTGACAAGCTTTTCATTTAAAACAACTACAAGGAGGGTGACAAGAAGACTGAAACTTTGAATATCCCTTGTTCAGCAAACTGTCTCACTGGGCTGGGAACCTGTTGGAGCTTGCAGTCCTGGAGTCTAACACGCTCCCTCTGTTCATTTGTTCACTCTTCCATGATTTTAGAGCTGGTTTATATAACAAATACACAGGCACCTTACACTGCTGGGTGTGTACGGAAGTAAGATTTTAGCTGCCACTCCAAACTGGAGCTGGGCTGGTATTTTTTAAAAAGCTGCAACATTTTCCTTTCAGTTTTCACTATCCCTTGAGGCTACTTCTGGCATTTTGGGGCAAAAGAAACTGCAGAGCATCCAGGTGAAACATTTTTGAGTGCTTTTGCATTTTCACAGAAGAGTGTTTGAACCACGCCCCGGAAGATTTTCACTAGAGCCAAGCACTGTCCTCAGATATGTCATATACAGGCAGCATTCAGCTCCCCTGCAAGACCTGCCAACACTCATGTGCCAAGAGTGAGATTCACACAGCCAAATCCTCCTCCAGATACCGCTGCCTCCTGACACCTCTGGCTGTGCCTCTTGCATTTACAGCACAGCCTCCATTTTCCACTGCCTCTCTCCTGCTTCTGGACCTGGTCAGTCCTGTTTGCAGACTATCTGGTCTGCTCCATCTTGACATTGTGACCCTGGTTCTCAAGTGCATATGTTACAGGGATTTATTTTTCTTTCCCCACTCCGATTAGTCACTCATCCTTCAGTGAGTCTTCCTCTGTGATTTGACAGCAGATAGCACTGACATCTGCGTCAAAGGTGAGGTCTGCGTTTGGTTGCTGGAGATGACAGGCATGACGGCCTTTTCCGTTTTTGCTGTTACTGTCCCATTTCATTCAGGTCAATATGTGGGCAATTTTGTCAACTCCAGCTCTCCTAACCATAGACACAAACCTTATGAGTAATGTTAATGTGTCCAGGATCCTGAGAACTCTTAACTAAGCCTCATATCCCAAACCTCTGTGCTGATTTAAGGATAGAAGGGTGTCTCTGGCCATCAGATTTGACTTGAATGATAAAAGACATAGGAATTCATGTGGACATCTCCTCATTCAGCACCGTCATGGGTCATCTGTCTATGCAAGAAATGAAAAGAGAACTATATAGGTCAAATGATTTGACCGTGGAGAGGTATCCACACAGCAGAGAATAGGGTGATCTATTGCTCCAGGTTCTGCCCTCTGAGACTGCAGTTAATTAAGTTTAATGCCCTTGGATATAAGCAGCTGCTATAAGATACATTCCCCCAGCTCTCAGAGTACAGGGAGGAAATTCAGGATGTCTCCTGTGTGATCCTGCTCTTGGCAGACACTTCTGATGGACTGGAGAGTGGGAACATATGAGGAAGCAAGGGCAGGCTGGACTACTGCCCAGGGGCAAGGGAGTGCATTCCTTCATGTTGTTATAAGCACAAATGGTAATTACAGGATAATTTGGATTGACTTTCAAACTGCACTAAAGCCCCTTTCTGCAGCTTTGGCAGAAAGGTGACCTCACTGAGGGGACAGAAACAGCTCATAAGAAGATGGCTGTGGCAAGGGCATGGGTGAGGAAGAACATGCTGACCCTCTCAATACCTGTCTAAAGGGCAGGGTCAAGACAAATATGTCCAAATTCTGTTGTCTGCTGCTCTCTCCCTGCAGCAAAACAGGTTCGTTATTTGGTCTGGGATGACAAGTTGAGTTGCGGTCACTGGTGAGCAAAATGAGCCAGAGACAGCTAGGAGATGGGGATGAGGTGTAGCAAATATGTCCCAGCTTAGGTCCAGGCTAGCACAGTGCTCCTGTTGCAGGGCACACAGTGACCCAGGACAAAGATGATGTTGGGTAGTTTTGCCCCCCTACTTTGACTGGGAAAACCTAGAGGCAGTCTGGAGGTAGAGGAAGCGGCAGCTGCAGCCCAGAGTGTTCTGGCTAATCTCTTCTCATGGCTGCTTGAAGATCTGGACAGCCCCGGGCTGCCTAGGAGCAAGGGGAAGAGGAAAGGTTATAGAAAGGCCTGTCTGTCTTCTTTTTTCTCTCTTGCTCCAAGCACAAGAAGCAAACTCAGGCCTGCTGGGTTTCTACAAGCAGAGCATGTTTCTTTAGGAGAAGCCCTGGCTCTCCACTCCATAGAATCATGGTGTTACTTAGATTAGAAAAGACCTCATAGCACAGTTGGAAGAAAAGCCGTATTTTCTCATGCCGGAGGGGCCGGTGTGTCAGGATCCACCCATCCAACGCTGGATCAGGGGCTGCGGGTGATGGGGAGGCGGCCACAGGAGACTCACGCTGGTGATTTGGGACTGCAACGTCTAAAGACCTGTGTTGGCTCTGTTGTTTCACGACATTTAACACCGAATACTTAAAAAAAAAATAAATTAATATCTAGCGCAATTATCTTTTCATTCTGCTTTTAAGGAGGGCTTTGGCAAAGGAAAACACTAACTTATGCCTCCTCCATTCTCTCCCTCCTCCCGGCAGCGGGCAGGGCGGCGGTCCCGGCGGTGCCTGGCGGGGACATGCTGCCATCCAGCGGCAGCACCCGACCGGGAACGGAGGTCCCGCCACCCCGCACCCCTCTGGACCCCGCTGCCAACCCCCGCTGCTCCGCTCGGGGGCCGGAGGATGCTCCGGGAGAGAGGGAGGAGCTGATCCGCCTGTGAAGGATGCGGGCGATGCGCCCCGCCCGCCCCCGCTGCCCCCGCAGCATCCCAGGAAGGCGGCGTTGGGGCGCGGTGCCCCCCAGCTTACGGGTCTCCTTCCAGTTAACCTTCCTCCCAGCTTCCCTCCAGCAAAGGGTTTCTTCACAAGAGGGAAAGGAGAGCACTGCTTCCCCGCTTAGGTCCGTTTTCTGTTTCTTTTTCCATCTCCTGATGGACAAAGAGTTGATTTTTAAAGATTTTTAAGGATTTTAAAAGATCTTTAAGTGATGTCACAGTAGTGCCCTACTCCATCTCTCCTTTTTGAAGCTGCTGATCCTCTGAAATCAATGAGAGTTTAGCAGCTGTAGGGGTGACACCCAAGGCAAGCTGATGCATTTAAATAAAATACTGGAGAAATCACAGCCTAGAACATGGTCATCTGTGACCATTCTCCTCTATTTATATCTCTCATACAAGATCATAGAATGTCTAGGGTTAGAAGGGACCTTTAAAGATCATCCAGTCCACTCCTCCAGCCATGTGAAAAGGGACAACTTTCAGTACAGAGGGGGCACCTACCCCCTTTCTGAGCAATCTGTGCCAGTGTTCTGCCACCTCACAGTAAAATCATCTTCCTCATAGCTAATCTAAAATGTCACTCCTTCAGTTTAAAATCGTTGGTCTCTGTCCTATTGCAACAGGCCCTACAAAAACGTTTGTCCCCATCTTTTTTATAGAGTAGAGGTCAGTGTGCAGGTAAAGCCCACTTGTACCTGATATCCCAGCAGTTAGAGCTGGTGATCCCAACTCACGTACCCCTGCCCCGTCCTGCCCTCCACCACTCAATACAAACCTTTCTGCTTCCCTGTTGATTTGATCCTTAGGCCAGTCAGTCTGTTTAAATTTAAAATAGGTTTCTTCCTGAATCCAGGTCACCAGGTAGTTGCAGTTTGACTGCAGAGACAGTAAGATGTATGAGGGCAGGAACCAAATTGCATCCAGAGATACACAGTGTTTGCTACATTGGCTTACGGGGTAGCTTGCAGTGAGGTGTCCTACAATAGGGCTCTTAAGTACAAGGATCTCCCAAGTGTCAGATGTCTAGTAAAAGCTCCATATCTTGAGCTATCTACAACTTCACAATCCAGCTTTTTGTGCAGTAGAGCATGTCTTACACTTGCAGGTAAGGTAACACTTCACATATTCCCATCAAGGTAAGTGAGGCAATAGTCAAATGGATCTTCATGGACACTCAAGAGGCCTGACAATCCTACATGATACCATGGATGTCAATTTTACCTGTAGCTGTTCATACACTTGTGAACACTTATTATTGATTGGCCAAGACCTTAAATGAAATGCAAAGTGTGGGCAACTGAGGCCAGGAATTTTCTATTACTAAGGAATTTGTACAAATTACTAAGGAGTTGTACAAATACTGTGTTTCTCTGCAGTAAATTGAGGCCTTTACTTTGATGGTCCGTTTTCCTTTACTTGCCAGTACTTGCTGATGAGGGGCTTTGGGATCTAGGACTGAGGATGCCCAGACACTTCAAAATACAATACAAATTTATAGGGGAGTTTTCAGCTAGATGGAATTATGTTTTGTCCTTATTTTGATGGGAATCCTCAAAAGTACTACTTTGCTTCACAATGTCTCTGGGAGTTAAAATGCAGTGTGGCCCATTGTCCTTTCAGACCTCCAAAGGAGTGGGAAAGACTGAGACCTCAGGAGGACCATGATCACAATTAGACTCATCCTCCTGCAGCAATTCTCTTGTGTTCACTCTCTTCCCACACTCAGAGAGGAAGTAGGGAACACCTTCAAGCAAACAGATGGTGGGATTCCTTCTCTTCACAGACAGTGTCAATGGGAATGAAGAAATCAAGGGCTTAAGTCCCATTAGATCCTTGGGGATCACCACACAGAAAGATATGGAAACCTCTAACACTGCTGAGTTCAAAAGGAAGAATGACAGCTGTGGGATGTCATCAGCATACAGACAGGTGATGGTTGTCTTTTAATTTCTGCTCATTTTCAAATGTGTGTATCTAAAGATCAGCTGATCACTGTTCTATCAGTTTTCTTTCTGAGAAATATCAATGTCACAGTTGGGAACAGAGAAGAGGACACCCTACACCACCTCAAAAGGGCAAAGGGAGGGGGCTGCTTCACCACCAATTTTTTCTCCTACAACTGGTTTAACTGGGGTGCTGATGGGCCTGGTGATCAAAAGAGAAGTTAATTCTCTGGGTTTATGACAAAAATAACCCCGCACTGCTGTATCCCTCCCTAGGTCTCTCCCCATCTCTTCTTTGCATCTGAATCTGTTCACAAGTCCTTTACACCCCACTTAATCCCCCCTCCTTTTCTCATGGTAAAATCAGTCCTCCACACTAGGCTTCAGCTGTTTTTTGGAGCTTGTCTGTTCACATCACTGAGCAAGGGTTGAAGTAATGAAAATTACAAGCTGTGGAAATTTGATCTCTCTATTCTGTAATTACTGCTTTCTGAAATCTGAGAATATATATTTACTTTAATATTCTTGCAGAGGAGGGAAGTATCCCCAAGGCATAAAGGAAAGAGACAGTGAAGTAGGAAGAAGGAATAGCATGAAACCATTTGTATTTGATTAAATGTTATATACAGTAGTGAGTAGATCTTGCCTTTAAGGCTGACAAAAAACCACAGCATTGAACTCATCTCAGTATTTGTAAGCAGTTAACACTTCCTCTTTGCAATGTACATTTATATATACAGTCATTTGAAGATGAGGAGTTGTCATCTTCTGCTTTCCCAACACATAATTACTAGTGTTTGTGTTTCACGATGATAAATTGTCATTTTGCTTAATACCATAGATCCTGTAGTTTTGTGAATGCACTAAGAACCATAATCATCATTCATAAAATCAAATGAAAGAAACTCAATTTATTGCTCTTGAAATTATCACAAAAAGCTAGAAGATATGATTAGAGTAAACCCTAAAGGGTCAAAATCTGAATTCAAATATTTTCTATGATTTTTTTTAAACTTGTCTAAAACTTCTAAAAATGCCATGATTTTGGGAAAGCAAATTGGCACATGCTATACTACTATTGCTGTTGCAATAATTTCTAATTTGGTAGTTGCTATATAAAGCAAAGTCAATCTCTGCCACAAAGACTTTATCTTTATGATTTTACTGTTCGAATAAAACTATGGAATAAACATGAGGGTCAAGTTGAATGTCAAGCTAACAGGACTAAAGGACTAAGGAAACTGTGGCCTTCACTAGTGTTAATCTTCAATGCTTTTCTTTGCCGGCCTTCCAAAACCTGTGAGGGAAAATGTTCAACAATTGTCTTTCCAGAACTGTGTGGTTTTCCTTTCTCATAACATTTTTCCACATATGTGTTCACTGTGTCCATTGTTTTCCTGGTTCTATTGTCCCTTCTATTTCCCTAATGAAGGAAAAATTATTTAAATGTGCATAATCAAAAAAATACTGCTAATAACTGGATTGTGTGAACTATTTCAGAGCTATCAGAATGACCAGACCATCTTTTTTTTTTTTGCTGACCTAATCTATTTCAACAGTCATTGCCTTCATCCACTTCACATATTTACAATAAATACAATATTTGCTGAAATATCAGTTGAGCAACAATAAAAGTCTGGTAGCTGATTTGCCTTCAGAAAGAAAGCCAAATCAATCTCCCAAGATTTTTTTCACTTGTTTTTTCCCCACCAGGAAAAGTATGTCATGAAGTAGTATATCTCGGGGGATATATTTCAGAACCATATTTTTTGAGCCCTCTTCTTTGTGGTATCCTGGTATCCCATAGACATGACAACCAAAATAGGGAACATTCTAGAGCACAAAAATGTCTACTGAGTATATGTTTCTGATTGTCAAAGAGTAATGGCTGATGTATTTCAGGGACAAGCCCATTGTTCAAGCTATTCCATAATCCTCTTACCCTTGTCCTTGGTGCACTATGAGTAGGGGCCTCAATGGATCCCGTGTGTCCTATGCCACCCCCTCATTGTTTTTGTAAATGCTAGAAAAACTTCATGAAGAAGTGTTTATGAAGAAAATGTTCTTAATAAGTTTCACTTACTTTTCTCCACAGATTATTAATTATAAGAAAGAAGAATATGTTATCTATTTCTCACTATCCTTTCTCACTGTTCTCAGGACATCCACGGATTTAGCCAAGTAATTAACACATGCAGTTGATTTAATTTCATGTTTGTTTGCTGCCTGCAACAAATTTACCCCTGTGAGCACTTGGCCATCCTTAGAGGATATAGTTTTTTCTACCGCTTTTGCTTTTGTAACTTTCTACTGCTATTAAGAAGAAATATTTTCTAAGTTATTATCACATTTTACAGACCAAAAGTTAGGTCTAAAGAATTTTTGAATCCAGCCTAACTTATATCTGGCCCATAAAATTGTTGAAGAGAATTTAGCCAATTGAAGTACGAAACTCAAAATCTAAAAAGAAACAAACAAAAGAAATTTTAGGATTTTCCATTATTCTGGCTTGCTTGTTTTTGAAAGTTATTTAGAATTTGCATGAAGTTTTTATAACCTTGTGCTAAAATACATTTCTTGTGCCTCTACCCACTCTCTTCCACCAGAGAATGAGAAGCAAATTATTTTAAATGTAATATGCTTCTATCTGCTTGTAGAAGTATCTCTTTAGTTTGAATTACAAAAATCTATCCTTTAATTTTGACTGAAGACTGAAAGCCAGATATCTGCTCCATCCCTGTCATCAGTGCAGAGAAAACAGACCCCTCCAGAGAGAGGTACTTGCCACCAACTATAGCTACCTATCTCCCAAGGCCTGCAAGGAGTCTAGATGACAAAAAACCTAGATGTTGAACTTGCAGATGCCTTAAATCAAGTGAGATGAGTCATATCATAAGATTCTGAAGAGTGTCTATGGCTCATACCTAAATCCAAGCTAGGCTATACCCACTTCCACACATTCAGCTTTTTAACTGTTCAAATAATTGGTCCTGTTAGCAGTAATACAAAGAACTATTTGTACCTATATTCATCTAGGATTTTTCTTCAGCTGTGGACTGATGGAAATAAAACCATTTGTGAGATCTTTCCTGGAGCTTTCACCTGCTTCTGAAGTAATGATGACAGTAAGTCAATGAAATCCAGAGCACCCCAAAGGCACTAAGGATTTTGATTTCACTGACTAATCCACAGTTAGAATGTCTAAAATAACACAGTGAAGGAAAAGTTTGTTATAAATGGCTTACTACATCCTGCTGCCACTCCAGCCACAACCCCCACCCAAGATGAACCTGAGAGATACACAGGCCAAACAGCCATAGGCCACTTTTCCACCTCCTAGTTCGTCTCCTTTCTTACAGAAGTTAGTTGACAATGCAAGTTAAATCCAACATCACTGGAAGTTCCCTTCCTGCTTTAGGGAATTGGATAAGCTTCTTTTGCAGCTGCTCTGGTCCATCAGAGCAGAGCAGAACAATTAGGGTCTGTATCTGATATATGGATCCCTGTGTAAGGAAAGCCACAGTTAATAGAATCCTTTTAGCACATAAGACTCTATACTTTCTCCTGACCTTTTTATATTAGTCCAACAGCCATTAGTGTTTCTACCTTCAGTGAAGCTGCAAGTGTTTTTAACTCATACATGTGATCTCAAAGTCACTGAAATTAGATGTAAGAAACCCCAAATAAATCACTTTCCTGACTAACTAGAATTATTCTGTACTCTTTATTCCAGTGTTCAGGCTGAATACCTCTCCTCCACAAAGATCCTGTGTAAATTAAAAGCTCAAGAGAAGTAATTCCAATCAATTGGATCAATGACACAGCAACTAAAACTACATTAAGTAGGGCCTTGATACAATAAACTATGACAACTAGGAAAGGAGTTGTTTGATTTTATTGGGACAATGATTTGTGAACTAAAGTTTCCCTAAGTTATCTACTGTAATAGATTATAACAGCTACTTCAGAGACACTGCAAAGCTCTTCTGGGTCACTGATCTAAAAAAACATTTCCAAGCTGTAACCTTGAAAGAATATCCTTTAATCACGTAGCCACGGCAGAAAGGTGTATTTAGTGGACTACAGTTAGTTGTAATGGTTACTTTCCTTGAATTTACACACATTCTACTTGAAAAGTTTACTGTATTTTTCTCATAATGAATATTGCAGAATCATAGAAGGATAGAATGTTTGGGTTGGAAGGGACCTTAAAGATCAAACCCCTTGCCATGGGCAGGGAACCTTCCACTAGATGAGGTTGCTCAGAGCCCCATCCATCCTGGTCTTGAAAACCTCCGGGGATAGGGAGACCCCAGCTTTGTTGTGCAACCTCCTCCAGTGCCTCACCACTCTCACAGTAAAGAATTTCTTCATAATATATAATCTAAACTTGCCCTCCTTCAGTTGTATTTTCTCCAACAAACACCTCCAAGTCTTTCTCCCCGGGGCTGCTCCCAAACCATTGTCCATCTGCCCTGTATTTGTGCTTGGGATTGCCCTGACTCAGGTGCAGGACCTTGCACTTGGGCTTGTTGAACTTCCTGAGGTTTGCACAGGCCCACATCTCCAGCCTGTGCAGATTCCTCTGGAGGGCATCCCTTCCCTGTAGTGCATCGAAGACACCACACAGCTGGGTGTCATCAACAAACTTACTGAGGGTGCACTCAATCCCACTGTCCATGTGGCCAACAATACATTCAATATTCTTCAAACACAATGCAGTATTTTGTTTATTCTTCTTCTTCATGAAATCTAATACCTTAAAGCTGGCTGTCTCATCAAAACTAATTGTCAAGTCTCCTGATATTCTAAATAGAACGTGAGGAACATCCACAGGGTCCCTCAGATGAATATCCATCCATAGGTTGCTTCGTTAGTTTTGCCAAAAAACAAAAAGGCAAAACTTTTCCAGCCACTTCAATTCAATTCCCTAGGAAAAAGCAAATGTTTTCCAATAAAGCACCCTGCAACACAGCAAGCATCTAAACATCCAACAAATGACAACATCTTATTATCTCCCAGCGATCTTATCCAGCCATCTCTGAAGGAAATGATACATAAGCTGCTAAGAAAGATAGTTTAACAAAGTAAGCTGTAGAAAAACAGGTGAATCTCTGGACATAAAGAAGATGACACAGGATTCATGAATGAATTCTTTCATCTGTGATAACAGAATTAAAATGGCCTAGGCAAATTCCAGTCAACTGCTACAAACGCTAATAAAACACTGAACTGAGTTATCTTACTTTTGTACACACAAGACCCAGAGTGCCCTCCAGGATTCACTTTTAAAACTGAGAGAATCTTAGTGTGAGCCTTATCCTTGTGCCTCCCGTTGGAGGACAGTATTACAAGTGCAGGGATATACATTACAACTACCTCTAAGGAAAGATTGAAGCAGAAAGGGGCTTAATCTGGTGACAGGGGAATTTAATCATGGTGCATCAAAATGACTTGGTCAAATATTGCTTTTGTATTCCACTTCTCTGCCTCAAATTCAGGTTAGAAACAGAAATGCAGCAACCAGCAACATCCACAGAAAAAGCGCACTGGAAAATCCATATCCATATAGCTAGTGCTGTTAAAGATAATATTATTTTATTGTTGTTATGGTATTACAGGAGTGCCCATATATTTCCTCTGAGATTTGTCTACAGCTGTGTTAGATGTTGTATAAATAGGATAAGGTAGTCCCTGCTGAAGTCAACAGCAAAATCCTTTGACAGAATTTATATCAAGCCACAGATGTTCTGAAGTTCCCAAAAGGTAGCTACTCAATTCTTTTCTCCCTCTCTCTTTAAACTCGCATAGGGGGAACAGACAACCAAAACATGATGCAAAAGAATCTGTTAGAAAAGCTGGTGGAAAAAGAAGGATAAAGGCAGGTGTATCCTGAAAAGAGTGATATTAAGCCAGATGATGCACTTCCGTTTTAATGTATTTAAGAGCTGTGGAGCATCTACTTAGCCAGCGAGGTCACTCCATCTTTGAACTCAGGTCATAGAATAATAGAATCATAGAATCAATCTTGAGTTGGAAAAGACCTCAGAGATCATCAAGTCCAACCCTTGGTCCAACTCCACTCCGTTTACTAGATCATGGCACTCAGTGCCATGCCCAATCTCAGTTTAAAAACCTCCAGGGATGGTGAATCCACCACCTCCCTGGGCAGGCATTATCCAATGCCTGACCACTCTCTCTGTAAAGAATTTCTTTCTAATCTCCAGCCTAAATCTACCCTGGCTGAGCTTAAGCCCGTGCCCCCTTATCCTATTGCTAACTGCCTGGGAGAAGAGACCAATCCCCACCTGGCTATAAATTCCCTTCAGGTAGTTATAGAGAGTGATGGGGTCACCTCTAAGCCTCCTCTTCAACTCAGCTCAGACTTGGGAGAATTGCTCGGTTAAATTTCCATGTTCTCTTCTACTAACAGTGTAAACATTCTCCGCCTCAAAACGGCCCCCAATGTTTGTCTTTATCATCTTCATATAAATGTCAAATGCTATTTGCTTACATTTGCATAGAGACTCTCTGCTTGTCACTATGATTAAAGATCTGGTATCGCAGCTGCACAGCACAACCCGAGGGGGAAGAAGGAAGAGTCAGTCTCCTCCTCTCAGGCAGAAAATATTGCAGAATTGTTGACACGTTGGGTAGGTGCACTTGTTCTAGGGAAAGAAGGGAAAATGTGTTCATCAGAATCAGTAACAGAAGCAAAGAAAGTGAAATGATAAACTACTTGTTACCTAAGGGCAGGAATCTGCACATCCTTTTCCTTTCTCTGCCACTGACTTATTTTGCAAATAGGCGGGTCACTTCATCCTCTTCCTCAGTGTTTCCCCTTCCACAATTTATTTCAATCTGTTTAGATCTTGATGTCTTCAAAGAAAGGTTTCCCTCCTATTTTTATCCTGCACCTAGCACAAAGTGGCAGCAGCCATTGTTTCAGTGTCTATTTGCTGTAATCTAGAAGGTTATTAAGAAAAGGAAGCTAAGATGCTTGTGGGAATAGATCAGTAATTAGGAAGGATATGAACACTTTGTATAAAGAACAGAATATAGATATTTCAGATTCTTTTGAATTGCTGGATAAGGTCACTGAGTGCCAAAGGGAAGCTTATCCTTGAGCCTACTATGCTGCCCTGGTGCCTGGAAGCACTCAGAGGGACAGTACTTACACAGCCCAAGAACAGCTGATCTGGCACCAGCCACTGTTGTGACAGTCTCCATCTTTTTGCTAATACCTTACATTTGTGTAGTTCTTCTTAAGAGTAAACTTCAAGTTCTCACATTCTCTGCCTAATTCTTGAATACCCTGAGGCTCAGACAGCAACTTGGGATGACTTCATCTGCCCCAGCCTTGAAAGCAAAAAGGCTGTGCTGGTGATGGAGCTCTGAGTTGGAGGTGGTGAGCTAATAGCAAGCTACTAACAGAGTGCAGTGCTGACAGTCTGTGCTATAGCAGTTAGGCAATACAGCCAAACATGTAACTGATTCTGTCCCTAAATAAATCTCTCCTTAACCTGGAACTTGCCAGTTGGATGTCTTAATGGCAACACTTGCCTTCTCTAACAGAATTGATAATCATCTCTTATCAAATAATTTTGGACTAGCATTTTTGGACATGGATGTTAAAAACCCTAGCTGATGTAAATGATTGAGCATGAATTCAAATACATAATTTCAAGCACACAGGATTAAGAAAAGGTCTATTTATGTATGTATTTATTTTAATTATAGTAAAGTTGGTGCTTTCACATGATGCTGACACTCTCCCTGTAGCATTTAATATAACTTAGGAAAATGTTCTTTTCTCAGTTATAAACTCAATCATTCCATGCCACTGAAAGTCTATATACTGTTGACTAATAATAGTGGTAAAAAATAGCTCCAATTTTTATTTTTTTCCATGTATTGTTTGTGTATATGTTATTCTGACATCCTTCTTTCTCCAAGGGTCTGTATGTCCTCCTTCAAAGTCTATAGAAAGATGCTGGACGATATCCTTTGTGAATTTGTCTCTCCATTCCCATGTGTGGATTGCTTTGCATGTCTATGATAATTTCTGAAACCTCTGCCATTCCCCACCTCCATCTTCTGCCATGTCTCTCTACTGCTGGATGCAGACTTCCAGGTGAGGAAGTAATATTTTCTCTAGTATGTTCTGCTCTTGCTTTTTGCTGGGTTGGCTTTCAGTTACCAGCCCAAGGAGGGAAGGCAATATACCTGCATGCCAAGGCTGCATTCTTCAAGTAAATGGACTCTGGTCATGTGTTTGCAGCATCCTCAAAGTGGCTCTATGTGCTGCTTTGGGCTGGGAGAGAGTTCATTTTCTCCATAGTACCTGGCATGGAGTTGTGTTTTGGATTTGTGCTGGAAATAGTGTTGATAACACAGGGATATTTTAGTTGTTACTGAATTCCTACACACCTGAGGGGAATCCCATAGCATATGGCACCATGCTCAGCATATAAAGCTGGGGAAGAAGAAGGAAAGAGGGTTTGTCTTCCAAAGACAGGGTTATACGTGATGGAGCCCTGCTTTCCTGGGGATGGCTGAATCATCTGTCCATGGGGAGGGGTGCATTGATTCCTTATTTTGTGCATGCTGCTTTTGCTTCATCTCTTAAACTCTTTTTATCTCAAGCCATGATTTTCGTCACTTGTCCAGTTCTCTACCCCATCCCACTGAGGGGGGAAGTGAGCAAGCAGCTGTGTGGGGCTGAGCTGCCAGCTGGTGTTAAACCATGACATGCTGTCTTCTGGTATCTGTGGGACTTTAAAAAAATGGGATTCAGCCATGATGCCCTTTCGAAGCAATCGAGCTACCAAATGGAACTGCTATGGAACTGTGGCTGCTANGGGATTCAGCCATGATGCCCTTTCAAAGCAATTGGGCTACCAAACATAGTAAAAACTTTGTATTTAACTTCCAAGGAAAGCTCAAGTGACTTCAGGGAGAAGCCAAATGTAAATTTTCTGACTTTCACTGTTATGTGTTTGTGTTAGCCCTGATTTGCATAAGGTTATTTAGGTTCCTCCATTAGGTCTTTATATCCTGCTAATTATCCTCCTGGCCACCCAGCTCTAACTGCTCTCAGATATAGTTGCTTGAGATCTGTCTATTGCTAAAGGTAACTGCACTGCTGCCTTGCCCCAAACTGGTCAAGTTCTTCTGCTAGAGAATACAGTTCCAGGAGTGTGCTTCTGGGGAACTCCTCCAGAGAAAATTAAAGTGCTCCATGGCAGGCTATCAGTTCTTGCCAAAGTTTAAATCTGTGACTGAACACAAATCTGACAGTACTGTGGCTGCTATGGAACTGTGGCTGCTGCCTACCAGTCATCTCATGATACCAATTCAGCCTCCACAACAATCTATGGGAGCTTTATCTACCTAAAAACAACTCTCTGGTCTTGGCTGATGCTTTTATGTTCTTTTGACAGTCAGCAGAAAGCTTTCGGTGGTAGCCTGCTCACCTTAAGTATCAAAATTATGCATATACATATAACTAAATATTCCAGGGTCTCTGTATTGTTGATCCAACTGACAATAAGAGGCCTTATGCCAACTCTCACAAGTGCAGAACAGAGTAGTTGCACAAACCCCATGTCTAGGAGCAGTGTGGAAATTCAAGTCCCAGTACTTGGGTACATGACTTTCTTACATGAACTCATGTTGATGATGCCCTGCAGTCCAGAAGGACCTTGGATGTATTGTATCTGTGCAGCTTGACCTCTGTTTCAAGAATAAGTACCACCAGAGGAGAAGTTCTCCTCAGCCTAGTTTTTATGGCATCATTTTTTTCAGGAAACAGACCCCTGTAGCCTTCACACTAGTGGTTATTTTGGAGGTGACATATTATTCATGCTTCCTGTTGAAGCTGGCCCACTGCATGGAAGAGAATTCAAGACTCTTGGGTGAGGTAAAGGAAGCAGAAATAAGCCTGGCTTCACAGCCTTGTGAGATCACTCACTTGGCAGAGGAGTCCTGAGTTCCAGTCTTTTCTTTTAGGGATTATTCACCTTTTTTATGTCAGTGGAGTATTCACTGTAAAATGCATAGGCAAACACATGGTACAAGCTCTACAGTTCAGAAGTCACTACTTCTAGGCTATTCTGGACTACTCCTTCACTATGCACTAATCACTTTGCCAAGCCAAGATGACATTGCCACAATGCCTAAGTCTTCTCTAGGGTCTATTCTGCACTTTACATTATATAAGAAGACTTTAATTAGCGGATAAACAGAACCAGCTTGAACAGAAGGACCCACCCTATAGGCCTCATGATAGAAGAGTCTTTGGTTCCTAGGCAACTTCCCATGCCTGTTGTCATAGCATCCAGCCTGTGTGTGCCCTGTGCTGCCCTGAGTAAAGGCACAGTCGTCCTTCTGTGAAGGGTTTGTTTCTGACAAGTCAACAGGAGATGGTCCCCAGCACAATCAGCCTGACTGCTGGAACTGTCAGTCCAGCAAAACTCTACCCCAATAAGGTCATTGTATCCTATTAGAAAAGAATTTTTGGCAGCTTCTCGTGGCTTGTGAATAATAATCATTTGCTAATTGTCTGTCTCTTTGATGGAATGCTAGACTCTGCCAAGAGGCATTGCTCCAGGCACTGCTTTCTACTTAATATGAGAACTCAAGGCCAAAACAGCTCTTGATAGATTCCCCGTGGAAACTCATTGGCTTTAACGAGATTGTGCTGTTTGTGAATCAGGAAAGAGTTTGGTATCAAGATCCTGATTGCATTGATTCATAAGTTAGTAACTATAAAGAACCATTAAGACATTCTAGTCATTAACAATTACTCAGGAAAGAAAACAAACTTCCTGGAAGTGACGATGTTGATTCGAATAGTCTTTGGAAAGATGTGCCAGTTAAAGAGAAACAGGTTAGCATAGAGTGCTTTCTGAATCCCTGCTTGTAAGAGGCTCTGAGCAAACAGATCAGCTTGCTCACCCCAAGCAGTGGGGCTTGGCAAATTGGGCTTTAGTGTGGACTTCTAGAACCCAAGTCATAAGCAAGGAGATCCGGCTTTCCCTGAGCTAGCACCAGGGCTCTCCAGTTCAGGCTTACCTACACTGCTATCACACACAGAGTCCATCAGTTGTCAACATGCTAAATTACCTTTGCCTCATCATACTATACCTGTGCCTTAGCATCTCCACTCCTCTTCAATTTGCCATGCACTGTTCCTTCTCCAAGACGCATTTCTATCTCACAGTTTTTCCTTTAGAACAGAGGCAAGAGTTGTGAGAGCATCTGTACATATGGCTTCACTTTTCTAGTCACTTATGGAACAGCTGAAGGCTGATAACTTCCCTTTTCACATCTTAATTTAGGTGAGAAGCTCTTTGCTATAGACAGTGACCTTTACTTCCCTGAAAATGCTATTCACAATTATGCTGCTGTCTAAATAATGTCTGTGGTTATATTGAGGTGAACTAGGCACCTCGTAAATAATTCCACTGAAGCCCATTACTGCTGAAACAAAGAATAGAGAGAAACTTATTTACGGGAGAGATTTTCAATTTGAGGCACTGCCTCATTTATTCTCCTTCCTTCGCCTGTCCCACAGTAGGAGGAGAAATATGGCTCTCAAAGAGAAAAATAAAAAATAGGAAGTGAGCTTTCTGAAAATATGAAAGCTGCATCTTCACTCTTATATTCAGGAATATACATATGGAAATTGGAATATGTTGCTGAATTAAGTTTGCCAAGCTTGTAAACACAGATTTATCTAGGACAGGTTCATTTTGTACATTTTGTCAGATGTACAACACCAAACTCAGAAGAACTTGCCTTTTAGGGGAAAAATGCATCTAATGATAACCTGCAAAAGTTTGAAACGGTATTAATGAAGACAAATGAAGCTCAAGGACAACAAATTTACTTCCAAGCAAATGAAATGCTACTTATGCACATTTTTTCACAGGACTTAAAAGAAAAAATCATTAAAACCTCAGGAATATATGCTTTATTGTTGCTTTGAAACATGAGTCATTAAAAACAGGCACACTAGCTAAGCAAATGAGTAGTCTTTGAAGGTATCAAAAAGACTTATGCTATAGATACTTATCTGTAGTTATAGAACTTAATTTACTTCTTGCTTACCACCATTTTTTAGTAGTTTAATTTCAGTCGTTCCTTCACATAACGCAGCATAGATTTTGCTCAACTCCATTTCAAATGCTTCAGGGAGTGAAATAATTTCCAGGGCTATGTAGATAATTTTGAATCTTTCTGTGAGTGGTAGGAGTAGTTAGCAAGAACTATTTTTAATTTTTATTATTAACATATTGTTAAGGTAAGCATACCTGTCATTCAGAGCAGAATAACTAAGTGCCAATCAATTTGTTTAACTACTAATAGCTAAAGGTTGAGTGCAAACTAAAAACTTCATGGACACATGCACAGTTGCAACAGCTGCTTTGTTCATGACTGTTTCTTTACTTATGCCTCCCCTTTGGAGATCAGCTATGTTTTTTCAGGATCAGGATCTTTGTCATGTCAGAATGCAATTGATATCTACTTGTGATTACAGACTGTCTGCGGAGGGAAAAAAAAAAGCCAGAACTCTATGCAGTCCTAATCTACAGCTGGCAATAAAATTCTACCAGGCTGGGGAAAATAGGTGACATTGCAGGCAGTAGAGCTACACCCAGGACACCACCATGAGAAGAATTCAGGACCTTTTGGAGATATCAAGATGGTTAAAAGCTGGAGTGCTTGACCAGTGAAAAGAGACTTACTCAGTTTGGGAAAAAGGATGCCTTTGGAGGATCTGAAAGCAGCTTTTGAGTACTTACAGGAATGTCATCAATAAGCATATTTGCCTTTAGGAATTCTGCCAGCCCTTGTGGAGGGGGCATCGACACAGACCAGGAGGTCCAGGGTCCTTCCTACAAGAGTCTCCGTATCACTTGTGGGGATTTCTGTGGAGGCTGAATTCAGGCATGATGAAATTTTCATTGATTTAAAAAACAGTCCTATTTGAGCATTCCATAGAAGCTCCATGAGTATAAAGCCCTCTGCTATTCTTACACACTTGTGTTTATTTTGACTCTTATGTGTCCAATTTAGAAGAGAGAAAATACAGGAGTATGAGAGCCTCAGAAACCGAGTGTGGTGAACAAATGTGTCAGAGAACTGCAAAAGAATCTCACCCCAATTTTGTCATCAACTCCCCACATTTAAATAAGTTTAGTTCAACTGAATACCCAGGAATCTCCATTGTTTTTCAGGAAATAGTCATCCATATCAGCAACTTCAGTCAGCAACCTTCAGAACTGCTTCTAGACCTGGAGAAAACCCTACTACATGAAATAAAAATATAAAAGTTAATTTTTCATCCTGGAATTTTTTCAAACAGTATTTCTTTGGGGTTGAAAAGCCAGACTAATTCTCTTCCTTGAATACTTGTCTTCAGTTTTGGGACATTCACTTAAAAAAAAAGACTTTTAAGTGCTGGAACATGTCCAAAGAAAGGCAAAGAAGACAATGAAGGGTCTGCAATACAAGTCTGATGAGGAGTGGCAGAGGGAGCGGGGGATGTTTAGACTGGAGAAAAGGAGGCTCAGAAGAGACCTTATTGCTCTCTCAACTACCTGAAAGGAAGTTGTAGCCAGACAGGAGTTGATTTCTTCTTCCAGGTAACAAGCAACAGGATGAGAAGAAGTGGCCTTAATTTGTACCAGGGGAGGTTCAGATTTGATATTAGGAAAAAAAAAACAACACTGAAAGACTGGTTTGGCATTGGAATAAGTTGCCCAGGGTGGTGTAGTTACCATCTCTGGAAGTGTTCAAGAGGCATCTGGATGTGGCACTTGGGATTGGTTTAGGGGTGATTATGGTGGTACTGGTTTGAGAGTTGGATGAGATGATTTTGAAGGTCTCTTTCAACCTGTGATTCTGTGATTCTTGAATAGTTGCTCCTAGATCCAGGAGGCCTAAATGGTTTTTATCCACCACTGAAACTGGTGGTCATCTGGGACTTCATTATGCTGCCTATCACAGCCTTTAGAAAGGCACTGCATCTCCAGAGATCCACTTCTGCTGCTATCCATTGATAAATGAAGGAAACTTATTGATGGAGTGTGCAGGACACATAGCTGAATTGTTCTGGTTCTGTCTGATATAGAAGAATGTTCTATATCATCACAAGTTAATTAGAGCACAGTAGTGACTAGTTAGTGCTGAACTTAGAGAACAGCACTATGCTATCTCTGAATTTGTAAAATAACCTCTATTTGTTTCTAATATACACAGACTGATTACAAAAATTGCTGGCAGATTTATAGTTTTCTATAGTTCATAAAGAAAAGAACAAAATCTAAAGTAATCAGGAGGGAAGAATCACTTCTAGAGACACAGGCAGACATTATGTTACCTTTCTAGGGAAGTCCCAGCACTTGCTTTCTTAAATAGTGGTTAAAATTTCTCTCAAACAATTTCCTTATAAATGCACATACTCCAAAGGTCAAGCCAGAGGCAGTGTGAAATGGGCTTTAAAAGAAGCATAAAACTCCTGTCTGACACAAAGTCGGTGGCAATTGAAAAAGCAAAGAGAGAGGGTTAAAGGCTAATTACTAGAAGAAATCTGGCCTGCTGGCCTAAGGTCTTTTGAGTGGGAGCACAGTCAAATGGGAGTTGTGGGATTAATTGGGTGAAAGACATTGTCACCTTGACATTCATGAAAGTACTTGAGAAGAGCACTGTTTGCTGATATACTGCGGACAGTTCATTTGAACCACAGAGGTAAGATATCTCTTTTCCACAAAGACTTCACCTTTCCTTTTTAATTGGTGTCAAATATAAAAATTAAAATCTCCGCTGTGAGAAGCCATTGCACATATTTTCTGAAGTTTGTAAATGTCTCAGCCTGTTCTCACTGTAATAATGAAAAGCAAATGTATATCCCAAGGACAAAATTTTCAAGCCCTTGGCTTAACAAAATGAAGAGTGTAAAACTTGTAAGCTATAAGTCCCTTTGGAGCTCTTTGTGCTATGGGAACATAATAAGTAGTTCTTTGGGCTTCTTATAAATAACTCCGACATCCACTGATCAGCTGCATGACCTCAAACCAGGCAATTCAGCTCCCTACTTCACTTTACCCAATAACTGTGATACCATGCAGTAGATATCTTATCATCAGGGATGACAGTTTGGCTACAGGGGAATCAGGTATAGTCCTATGCATAATAAATACTGTTTACTGCAAAGTTTCACTGCAGTCATATCAATGCATGGAATTGTCCTTTCCTCCTGCTCCATCATGTAGTCATTATAACCATTCTGCCCCACAGTATAAGATATCTATTCATAAAAGTTTACACTTCAGGGTAATTTTACCCCCTCAGGATACTTTTGAAGCACTGTATAGGAGATGCTTGGATAGTTTTGTGAACTGAAAGTACAAATTAGCACAGCTGATCCTTATTAATGCTTCAGAAGATGTCAAATCTTCTAGTAAAGAACAGTTTTTACAGTGCAGGTCTATCCCATTGACAGTTTTCATTTTTTTCACCTCAGCATCACACTGTAGCAGAAAATAAAGTTGGTTTCAAGAGAAATTCCCCAGCTCAAATCTGAATCCTGGCCAGCACGCAAGTCTCACTCCTGAGGAGAATCATGGAATCAGATGGGTTGGAAAGGAACTCTGAGATCATCAAGTCCAACCCTTGATCCACTACCACTGTAGTTACTAGACTATGGCACTAAGTGCCACATCCAGTCTCTTCTTAAATACCTCCAGGGACGGAGAATCCACCACCTCCCTGGGCAGCCCATTCCAATGCCTGATTACCAACTCTGTAAAGAGTTTTGCCTAATATTTAACCTAAACCTCCCCTGGCAGAGCTTGAGACTGTGCCCTCTTATCCTGCTGCTGGTTGCCTGGGAGAAGAGACCAACCCCTCCTGGCTACAACCTCTTTTCAGGTAGGTGTAGAGAGTGATGAAGTCTTCCCTGAGCCTCCTCTTCTCCAGGCTAAACAACCCCAACTCTCTCAGCCTCTCCTCATAGGGCTTGTGTTAAAATCCCTTCACCATCCTCGGTACTCTTCTCTGGACCTGCTGCAGCACCTCAATATCCTTCCTGAACTGAGGGGCCCAGAACTGGGTACTCCAGGTGTGGCCTCACTGGTGCAGAGTACAGGGGAAGAATTATGTCCCTGCTCCTGATGGCCACTGTTCCTGAAGCAAGATAAGCAAGAAGCATGATAAGCAAGAGCGCCTGGTAAATCCTCAGCCAAGACAGCACAGATCCACTATGTTTCAGCACTCTTCATACAGCTGCCAAGGACTGCATTGGGTTTCTGTGTGACATTATAACCCAGTGGTTCCAACAGAATCATCTTTCAAGGTGACTAAAACTATGCACAACTGGATATTTAATTTGGTCAATCATTATGGACAGACTGGTTGACCCAGTTCCCCCAAAACCAGGCACAGCAGTTCCTTGATTCCAAAATTGAAGAAATGATGCTCTGGTCTGCTTTCAAAGTGCTTTAGAAGAGAAAATAATTCTCCAAATCCTTAATTGAGTTATACTTCTAGTGAAAGGACTGGTCATTTTTATGAGAGATATAATTACCTTGCAGTGTTCACATCTGTTAAACCTGCAGTATGAAATATTCACTCTGTTGAAGCTCATCAATGTTTCACTGCTGGTGGATGTGAGACCAGGATTTCAGACACAGAATATCAATGGCAAGTTATGTGGCTTGATAAGTGAGACATAGCCAAAGACTCTTTACTTTCTCTTGAATTCAAATGGGAATATGCATTGAAAGTTGCATTTGGGTACAATCAAGTGCCTAACAGAGCATTTCAAATATGGTGGCTTTAACTGAGGAAGGGAAGAAGCGAACCCATAACCAAGTGAGAATCTTTCTGTCAATTCAAAATCTTCAGGAAGTAAAACATGCCCAGTTTATGTTGCTCTGGGAGTGTTTTGACTATTTCCCGTCCAGAAGAAATCAGAATTTTAAAATAGGAATGAATTCTCAGATTATTAATTTAAATTGAAGCTTCGGATTGCATTTCAAGCTCACAGAAACTCTTTATAGGGACAATTCACCTCCTTGAAAAGTCCTACTTAGTCCCAGCCTATAAACCTAAATTACCACAGGAGGCTGTCACAAGGTGACAAGAAAAATCAAGAGTGATCTTAAAGACACCAAAAATCATGAATACGCAAAAGCCAGCACCAAAAATCAGGGATGGACAAAAGCCACTTAAGATAAAAGATAATGTTCATCATACCAACAAATGCATGCAAGCTGTGCCTAGGTATGTTTAGTTAGAAAGCAAAAGCAAGTTTCTGCTATCAGAGGAGCCTTCTCAGTATGAAAAATGGGAATAAACTCAAGATAGAGTTTGATCAAGGTGTAAATGAAACCAGTGACATCTTCAGGTACACACAAAGTATGCAGCTGTGAGTGTGGGTACTAGGCTGTGGGTACTAGACTAGGCTGCCTTGAAGCAGCAAAAAAAAATTGATTAGATTCCATGGACATCACTGTTTCGGAGGAGATTTGGGAGTCGAACATGTGCAAACCTTCCATCCTTGCCAAGAAACAGCCCCATCCCATCCACATGGCACATTGCCTCATGACCCCTCCTGTCCCCACTGCCAGGGTGGGAGCAGCTGTGCCGTTGCTGTCTCTGCATGAGGGAAGCGGGGTTGGACCATGGGCTGGAGATGTTCCCACAGCCATAGGCCTTGGTCTTGAACGTGGTGTTGGAGAGACACAATGTCAGCTGGAAGTGCTGGGAGGTCATGTTTAGGGAAAGAGGGGGCAGGTGCCATCTGTGCCTTAAGTGCTCAGGAATGGCGGTGTTACAGAGCAACTATCAAAGCAAAAGCTGCCTGATGAGAAGCAGGAACTGCCTGTGGTGGTCTGCACTTTTCTGCTTGGTTTTCAGTCCACATTCCTAACTTCAGTCCTCATCAAGTCAGTTCTGCCCTAGCCTCTTACATTATGAAAGCTGATTTACATATCCAAACAAATGGCCCTCAAAGGGAATATTCAGGCTGACAAAACATAATTCATGCTCATCCTTTTTAGAGCTATCTTTCCATTAAAGAAAGATTAACAAACAAAACCAAGGAGATAAAGAAAGAAATGTCATGGAACCACTGGGAATTTTGAGAAACTATTCAACCATCCATGTACATTCATGAAGATGGGGTTGGGGCTAGAGAGATTTCCCAGTTGACACATTTCTCCACTTGTGAACATGCTGAAAGATCACTCATACGTTTTCAATGAAGTCACTGACAGTCAAGAATGCTGGAGGCAACAGCTGTTGGAGATTGATTTACCCCAAGGCTATTTAATCTCTCAGCCTCTCCTAAGGATGCTTGCTGGGGGGAAGGTAAAGAAGCACAACTAAAAATTGTATTGCTTTCAGCAGCTGTTGTTATTCCTGAAAACCAAGAATGGGTCAAAAAAATGTGATGAAAGTCTTGGATTGTTATCAGCTATAGAGGTGGCCAGAGCTTACTGCTTCCTTTGGGGGTAGAGTTTCCTTTGTGGAATGAAATACAGTAAAATCACTAACTCCAAGAGGGCTTAGTTGCCCGGGAGTTACCGTGAAGTGTATATATGCCTTGGAATTTCCAGAATTATAAGTACATTATGTCAGTGTGGAGTGATACAGAATGTGAAAGGCGGCCCTTGTGTTCAGTAACAGAAGCTGGGACAATCGAGCAGCAAGAAAAGACAACATAAAACATTCATTAAAATGGTGGAAAAAAATTGCTGAAAAGCAGAGTGCAGCTGTTGTACATGTCAGTTACTGTTTCAGAACAGTCTCCATCTGTGAAACTCTGAGTTCTTAAAATCAATTGTCCAACCATGCATTAGACCCCTACACTGCAAGACATTTGCCTACCTGGTTGAAAATACAACACGTGCATCTCCAGCAGAGCTTCTTTTTGTAACCATGCATTTTCTGCAGTTTTCTAGCAGAGGTTTTGAAACAGGGACTGCATTTTCAGTAGAAGAAGGAAATAGAGGAACCTGTTTGGGTGGCCAGGGACTTCATTGCTATGAATACAGAGGATGCTTTGTGGCTGCACAGAGTCCACCATTGGGCATAAAACTTCTCTCTGTTCCCTCCAGCAGTGCAAGCTGTTTGAAAAAGTGCTCCATCCCAGGCATCAGCTATGGCCTGACACCCTTCCAAATCCTTCCAGTGGATCACTCAGAATGTATCTACATCAGGACTTTGGTTTGGATGAAGGATACACTTTTGAAGCAAATCTCACATTATCCCCACTTAGTTGCTTTGGTTCTGATCATTAATCTGTCTTGGAGACCATGAGCCAGATTCCTGTCAAATAAAAACAAAGTAGAAAGTGTGCTCTAAGATCTTACCCCATTGCACTGTAGCACAAAGAGTTCTGCAAGACCAGAGTAGAGCTAGTTCAGCAAGAATAACTCTGAAAAGTGAATAATATGGACATTGGAACTTTAGTACCAGAGGTTTCGTTATGTAGGTTCACTCCCAGCAGTCCAAAAACATTGCTGATACACACATAGCCATATAAATGTACCACATAATTTAAAGCCTTATAATTAAATGGGAAATTAAAGCGGGGGGAAAAAAAGAAAAAAAAAGACAACATCTGGTAGTGGGAGATAGGATCTACAGATGTAAAAGGTACTGGCACCAACACTGAAGGTATGAAGACACTGCCATCTGAGCTTGTTCCGTAGCACAAACTCAATTCATGTCACCTCGCATACATGCTGTTTCAAAAGAAGCCAGCTCTAGCAGAGTAAGGAGGAAAGAAGAAGCTGTCCCAGTCTGTCAGCCTGGAGCCAACTGTGTCAATGCACCCTGGGCACAGCCTGGGCACAGCCATCCTGGCTGAGTCCTTCATTCCCACCTCAGTCTTTGAAAGCAGCATCACATGTTCACTACAAGGCAGGGGAGTAAACTGGGTTAGTTCCTATTAGGTCTCAGTGTAAAGGGAGCTGTAGGCAACAGAGTCACCGGCCTCCTGTTGCTGCTGTAATGACACATGCAGCTCAGTGTGAGAGACAGTCCCAATGCCAGTGAGAAACAGATGTAGGTTTAGCAAAGGACCCATTTGTATTATGAAACATTGTAGTGTGTTTTTCAGTTGGTTCTATAATACAATTGCCTCAATCAGTGCTAGAACATGTAGAAAAATGTAACTCCAATTCATGCAGAGAGTCAGGATCAAGACAATCTGGCAGGTGTCTGATCATTTTAAAGCCTTCCTATATACAATCACCCTGCTACTGGAGGTGGAAATCTTGAGGGCAAGAAACAGTTGCTTCTGTCTTGTTCTAAGATGTGAAAATCAGTAGGGGAATGTGAAAGACTTAGAACATACCATCAGTAATAAGTCTCAGCTTGCAAAGGACACTCTAGTTAGGCAATGACAAATTCCTTTCTCTCATTAGAGACTAATTCCTCAGTATCAGGAGCCTTCCCTGGCATGTGTCTTTGAGCTCCAAGGTCATTCTAATAATGGAAAAAAGAGATCTTGATGGTCTAAAGCAAAATCTTGTGAAGCAGCTTTCTCAGACCCCACAGGCCACATGCAAAGGAATGAGCAGCAGCCCTCTGGAGGCCTTGGGAAGCTGTGAGCTGTGTTGTCACAGTGCATGGAGAGGTCAGCTCCTGGGGCAAGCACAGAGAGACAGGTAAGAAATCACCCACACTAGTTGCCATTTCAAAATCAGAATCCAGGCAAAACAGTATTGCTTTCCACAAAACAGGCCAAAAAGAGAGGAGAAACTTTTGTGGCCCTTTCCAGTGGTAAGGATATGTTGGATGATGGCAGAAAGCAAGAATGTAGATTAAATTCCTGGGCTGTGGTACCACAGCTCCCTACTCTACAGGACAGTTGGATCAATGGGACAAATGAGGAAAAATACAGAAAAGTTAAAAGAAATATTTTTATTCTCATAGCCTCATTACTCATGAATGAGAGGAACATAGAAACTCAAAAGAATTTTACTAAGAATGGCTGTCGTTGACCTGTCTGTTCCTTTGAATCCAGAGATAATGAGGAACCCAGGACCACCAGGTAGAAGTGCAACAGACATCAGGGAGGGTTATTCTTAGTCTTGAAGAATATTTTCCCTACAGAAAAAGATTAAAATAATCAAGGATTCATAGGAAATATTGTTGAAGAGACTCTTGGAAACTTTTCTAGTTTTATCCTCAGGCTAAGCAATACAATTCAGCTGAATTTAGGAAAATTATTTATCTGCATGTAAGTGCCTAATTCATTGGTTATTACAAAAGTTATACATTATATAAGCAATATATATATTGCTCGTAACAAAAGAAGGTTTTGTTTCCTTTGTCAATGACTGAACATCAGACTAGATAACCTAAACATTTCAGAGAAAATCCAGGTTCTGAAAATGTTCCCTTCATCTGATAAAATGTCTTGGTCAAGAGAGGAAAATCCCAAATCTCCCAGCTTCCATATTAGCAGATCACTTTTTGATGACTGATGCATTTTGCTGCAGGGGGGAGAAAAAATAAACCGAACAAAACCAAACAAAACCAACCAACCAACCAAAACAACCAACCAAAGCCCACAACAAACCAAAACACACCCCCGCCCCCCCCATTACATGTATATCTAAACAGAGAGTGGCAGGTGTGTGTTACCTTCTTAGAATCAGGAGTAGTCCCAGGCTGACTGCAATGCCCTTTAAAAAACATTGGTCAGACTGTTGTGTGAAGTTAGTTGTGGAGGTTTTCCTCCAAAACACTTCTTCATAAAAATGTCGTGAAGAAGAGACAAAAGTGTGTGTTTGTGTGTACGTGTATCCGCACATGTGATTTCAGACTGGAGGCAGGAAGGAATGCTCAGTCATAGAGGGGAATTTCCATGTCCCAGGTTATTGCAAATGGAGGGGGGGAAATGATAAAAATTAGCATGATGCCTAGTCCTATTTCTCAATTCCTCATGGAGCCTGGAGGCACAAACTATTCAGCAGCTGGGCTGGGAAAGAAAATTCCCTCTCCATGAAACATTACAGCACAGTTGAACACATTTACAGTTACACAAAACTTTTCATGGCATCAGCTATTTTCTTTTGGGAAAGACAAAATACTTGAAAGCACAGCCCTGTTCTGCTGCTGCAATTTTCTAAAGAAATTTTCTCTTTCGCCTGAAAGAATAGCCAGTCATGAATATGCATGGGTATGTAGGCACTGGGCAGGCCAGGAGAACAGAGTGCCTTTCCCAGGGAGCCTCCCTGCAGGATGTCCCAGTGTCTGGCCACTTTCAGTGCCCATCAGTTCAGCCTCCCAGTGGGTCTTGGCTCAAACTGATGGCCTGTTGGAGGTGATCTGAACAAACATACCCAAGCACAGTGCAGGAGTACATCACCCTAAAGAATCAATTTTAACACTGTTTTAAATTTCTTCCTACCCTCTGCCACAAAAATCAAGATGAGGCAGCTGGATAAAAAGAGACAAAATGAAGGAAGCTTTAACATCTGGAGACCAGGAGTAGGGCTTGGTTTTTTTTGATTGTTGTGATTTCTTTATCACTATTATGTTGTTTATGTAGGATGTGGTCAAGAAATATATTTATTTGCCTTTCACTTTTCCTTATCTTTAGGTCAGAGTGATTTCAGAGTTGCTGGATAACAAGGAGGTACTCCTCTGCCAGGCCTCAGTTGAGGCTATCAGCAGAAGGACCATAAATGTTCAGCTCCTTGCATGTTCTCCATAGAATCAAAAGAATAACCAAGAGCATCTGTACAGACAGTGTGTGTTAGGAAAAAGCAGACATCTTGGGGGCTAGAAGAGGAAGAAGCACCTCTCAAAAATTATGTTTACTCTGGGAGCTCTCCAGCACATACCAAGATCTTAGAAGCAAGCCTAGTAACTGAATTTGTCATGCCGTTCCTCATCCTAGTGAGACTTGGCTTGGGAGTCACTATTTTATAGGATTTGTCTAACTACCATAGTATCACCCCAGCTCAAAACCATTGATTTGTGAAACCACAACATATCATGCTGAAGCAGGGAGTGGTATGTAAGATTAAGATGGTGAATTGGCGAGAAGGAAATTTTCAACTTTGGTTTTTCTTTACACAGTGTCTGACAACACAAGATATTAATTTATAGGTAACAATAAAAATTGCAGGTACTGAGCATTTCCATAAAATAGGTCCCAATACACCTCATTATATTGCTTGAAATTTTAGAAGCTGGTTTTGAGCTTACTTTTTTAGAACAGTGACTTGAACTGGCCTCCACATCTTTGCCCTTGTTCTATCTTATGACCAGCATAATTTTTTCTGCATCTGCATGTGCACAAGACAACAAATACCTCTTCCCTAGCCTATGGAATTTACAAGATGTGGAATGAGACACTACGTGATTGAACAGTTCTGATTATTTTTATTTTTAGCATACTTTTTTCCTCAATGTGGAATCCACACAATCAGAAAAAGTGCAGCCGTCATGCTCCCAGCAATAAGTAAACCTGAGATACCTGGAAAAGAGATTATCTTATTTTCTTCAGAAGGAATGCTTCAAGATGCTGGTTGATAGATATCTTCCTGTCTGAAATCAACTCTCATGTCCATTACCAGCATCTGCGTGAGTAGAGAAAAGTATTGGGAAAGACATAAGGTTAAAAAAGCAGCAAAGCAGAGAACATAGCCTGCCTGACAAGTTGGGCAAGCGACCACTTGCAGAGTTTTGTCTACCTTTGGAAAAAAAAAAGAACAAAAAAAAGAAAAGCTCTACCTCGAAATTAATCTGTTCTGTGAGCACAAGGACCAGGCAGCCAGGTTACCTTTCCATCTTGCAACAGTATTAGGAGTTAACCAGCATTGTGTTTTTATTTTTGCTAGATATAGCATTGTGATTTAGTAGACTAAAGGTTTGAAGTCACAGTGCTCGATTTCTCATATGATGTGTGACTCAATATGCCAACACTTCAATTCCCACTTCTTGGTCTTGAACGGTATGTGGTATAATACATGGAAATTGTCAGGTGTCTACTCTGGGCCTTGAATCTGGCAACTGAACCAGCTGTAGTTCCTCTGAAAACTTTTTTTTTTTTTTTAATAGTGTCTAGGGAAGAGAATGAAGATGTTAGACTCAAAGCCAGGGACTACCAGTTTTACCAATTCCTGAACTATTTGTTCAGGAATTCTCTTTATTTTTTAAAAAAAGTTACAAAGAACATTATATCTATAGTTACTACTCAGACTCCGAGCTTACTAGACCCATGCAAGTGGGACCCTGTCCTTTGTCTTTGCCTTGAATGCTGTCCAAGCACCTGAATTTAGGCTACATTTTTGAAACCTCTAACCTCCAGTCACAGTATCCTCAGTAAGATTTTGCTCAGCAATGTTTTTCACTCTATTACTTACACAGTATTGTAAAACTAATGTAGAAGAAATACTTAAAACATTTCTAGTGTTGATGGCTTGGCATTTCTTCCAAATAAGAAGCTTCAGAGGTGCTAAAAGCAGAATTCATCAGACTGGATGTGAGTGTTTACGGTGTAAGCAACTATGTTTATGTTCACTGCCTAAGCAGCTTTTAGTCAGTGGTGAGTTACTCCATGTAAGTTAGGGTATGCTTTCAAAATAAAATACACTTTTACATCTGATCCAGTGAATCACATCCTGAATCAAACTGACTTTATTGACTAGATCTCCACCAAATTTTGGAGGAGTTTAGACACCTCATCCACACACATATGCCTTCTAGACACCTAAAATTAGCAAATATAAATCCCACCTCTGTATCTCACTTTCACTAAAACACAAAAGAAAGGAAATTTTTTAATTAATCTTTTGTTATACTTCAGGGTAAAGCTTGTTATTTGGATTCTTGTTATTAAAAGGTAAAATGTAAATTTCCTTGCACTTGGATACACTTAACTCATTCCCAACACCATTGTATCCCATACCTTTATTTTACCTCCTCTGCACATTGTTGATTGCAGCTTTAAGAGGAAATCTGGTACTTCCCTAAAGAGATATTTTTCAGCACTACAAATTCAGCTGGGATTGACCAAAGTTCTTTGGGTTTTCTGAGAGATGCTCATTCAAGTGCTGGTTCTTTTTCTTCTTCTCTGTTTTTAAAGAAGTTGGCACTGCTTTATCTCACGTATGCATGAGAAGCAAAGCAAGTGAAAAACCTCACAAACACTGTGATAAGTTCCCCCCTTCAAAGAATACTAATGTCAACATTACACTTTGATCCTCACAAGCAGCCAGAAATTCAGAAATATTTTGTTATTCAAATATTTAAGAACTTACAGTGAATGTCCACGGCAGGTGACATAATTCAGAGATTTTAGAGCTGGGTTCCATAATAAAACCTACTGCTTTCCTTATGCTTAGCTGCACCAGATTTTGCTTTCAGAGCAAAGTCAAAGGACATTTCACCCTGGTATAGATCTGGGATAACCCTGGCAAACTGAACAGAATTAAAAGGCTGTGAAATAGAGTAAATCACAGCCACAGCAACTCATTTAATTTTAGCAGAGCTACTCCAGGTTCCCAGCAGTCTAACTAATTGCTTGGCCTTGTTCCACTTTCCCTACAGACTGAAGCATACATTTTTTTTCTATTAAATATTAACAGGAGCCTATGTATCACTTGTCAGAAGATGCTTAGCAAACTGAGCATCCTTCAGTAGCTCCTCTGCCGCCCAATCCCAGCTTCAGCTCTAGGCTTCGTCTCTGTCCTAACCCTAATCGTAGGTCAAGGCTTTGACTGAATCTTAGCCCAAGATCCTCAGCTATGGTCCAAATGGAAGACTTTTCACGGGAGACTTCTCTGTGCAGCCTATCCCTTTTTTTGGCAGCCATCTGCAGCCCCAGTCCAACTGAAGCTGATCTTTACTGAGGAAGAAACTAGAAGGCATAAAGTAATCAAAACAATAGAAATGGAAAAATGCACCCAAGGGTAAGGTGACCAAAGTAAAACAAGTATCAGTAAATGTGAGTAGTAGCTGAGATGAATAACTCTGGATAACAGCAGTAAGGCAGTGTCTTAACAGCTGTATTCCATACACTCCCGTGCTTTTCAGCCTATTTATCTTTTAATAGGTGACATTCCCTGTCATGCCCTTCAAATCTCACAAGTTTACTGCTGTTTGCACACTGCAGCTTCCATTCCCAAAGGCTAAATGCCTGACAGGGCGGGGAAATGTATGTAAATAAGATTTTCCCTGTGTTCCCCATGGTAGGCTGCACATCTTCCACTCTGGATGTGACAGGAAAACTTGTCAGTGACACTGGTGGGATTTGGGGCCAAAACGGTAGCAATCAAGTGGAGGACACTGAGATTCAACAAGTATGACACCAAAATCATTTGAGTTGTGGCTGGAGAGTGCAGGGCTCAGGCTCTGCATAGGTTGGGTACTAATCTGAGGCTCCTGGGAGAGAGGCAGATTTTAAAGTGATTTGGTGCCCTCTAACGGCAAGGATTCTTTTTACCAAAATGTCCTGATGAGCACACTTTAACCCCAAAATGGCCACTGTCATTGCTGACAAACTGTGTTCAGTTGGCACAGTCCCATTTTCAAGCATTAGGTTAGTTGGGTTGCTTGACGTTCTTGCTCCCTCTTGTTGGCTAATTTGTTTTATTTGTCATTTGGGCCTTGTAGAGGCTGAAACATCTGAATTCAAATAATTGAGATTATACTAAGCTTTAGGAGCATAGTGAGGGCATGGCCATCCTGTCAGCTCTGCCACTTCAGGAATTATGCCTGTTTGCCCTGCCTGAGCTGCATCCTATGCTGTCAGAAAAGTTTGCTGGTACCACGGTGGGAACACACATGCTTCATCTGCAGTGGCCAAAATAAGCACTGGGTCTGCCTCTTATGCAGATAAATTTGATGAATTACAAGTATATTTCTTCAAGATTCAGAATTTAGTGGAGTACAGTAAGCAGTTTAGAGTTGCCCATAACAGTTCAACCATTCACCTTCTGGAGTCAGATCATGGTTGTTAATCTGAAAGAGGAAAATCAACTGCCCACTATCAGACCAAATTCCCTGGGGGAAAAAATAGAAAACTAGAGAGAAATAGAACTATTTATGTAAATTTGGGCTTTTCCTTTTTCTGCTGTCTCAGCCCAAGCTGGTGGGACTGTATCCAACAATTCTCTAAACACTATCAAGGTATGCTGAGGGCTTTTATAAGGTACGTGCACATGGAGCAATGCAGGTAGGTGCCAGTTTCTGTGCACCTTCTGTGCCCTGGTTGGACAGAAGCTGACTGCCATTTGTTCACAAGGTGTTGCGTTAAAACCAATAAGCCCTGGAAGAGCTGTGGAAAAATCATAAGATGCTAAGTGTGGGAGATAATATAACAGATGTAATTCAGCAAAGACAAATCTAAAGTAATGAACATAAATAAAACCAAACACTGTGTCTATCTAGACACAGTGATAGCTTCTAAATCAAATTTGACCACTTAGAAAAGTGACCTTGGAATAATTGTTCATGCAGCAACTCTGGAAAAGGCAAATTGAAGGGGCTTTAGCCACAGGTTTAAAAGCAAAAAGTGATCCTTCTTTTCATATGTCCCACCCCTCAGTAAATGTTGAAATTAACTCCCACAGGACTTTGGGAAGGTTAAAGTTGAGCTGGACCTAAGCCTTAGGGGTGTATTCATCAAGATCTACAGAAGCATGATAGACATTGAGTTCGGGGATTTCCTATCATCTGTGGCTGGAAGCTGGAAGGAGGAAGGGAGAAATAGTTCATGAAAGCAAGGAAAAAGAAAGGTAGTAAAAAGCTTTATTTAGAGACCTACAGCTCTGCAGGTCTTCCACATCTTTCAATTTTATCTACCTTAGTACTGCTGAATGTGAGAAAAAGAGCATGTGAGAGAGCTACCTGTGGCTGAAGCAATAATGAAGGTAGGTCTCTCCTGTGGCTTAATCAGATATTTCACTGTTTTCCTGAAAATCATGAGATAGAGGAAAAGAAGATGCACATGTGATGCTTATTTTGGCAGTTGCCAATAATGCAAAAACTTGGCATTGCTCAAAATGTTTTATGTTGAAGCCTTTCCCTAGGACTATTCAAGTATTAAAATAATTTAAAGTTAAGAGATGTCATTTCTCCTCATCTGGCACCTAAAATTTGCTTTTCCTTCCCAGCTGCCTTCAGATTTTTTCTACTGATTTCTCTTCAGCTTGTCTGTCTCACGGAAAGACAATCAATTTGGATTTGAGAGTATCAAGTTTTCGGCATCCACCATTCCCTTCAGCTCATTCCAGTGGCAAATCTCAATATTAAAAACCCTTAGCTAATTATCATTTGAATTAATCTGGGTTTAACACTCAACCACAAATTCTTTGTATGCTTTCTTCTAGAAAATAAAATTCCAAACCTTGAGTTTTATTCCCCTGAGAGCTTATCACACACTCTAACCACGTCTTTCTGTGGTAGCATGTAGTACATGGACAGAAATCTCTATCAAGTGTAATATTGCTCTCAGCCTCTTGCCTCTGCATCAGTTAACGTGTTTCCTTGATTGAGCCCTTTAGAAGGATGCTCTGTCAAGACTCTAAATCTCCTTTTGGATAAACTAAAGAAATAAAACTCTTCAAGTTCTCAAGTCTGTCAAGAAAAGCATTATTCTTCAGTCTTCAAATAGCATTTATGTTTCCTCACTACCTTTTCTCACTTAACACTTTTTAAAACCCTGAAAACTGGAACAGCACAAAAGATACCAGAGGAAAAATGCCTCTACTCCCACTCTCCGTTTTTGTCCTAGATGAATACACCAGGACTTCATGCCTAATTTCATGCCCAATACTCCATTCTTTTTCCCCATTTTTGTCCAGACTGCCTGTTGTGGAGGATATGGATCAGCTTTGGTAACTCACACCTAAGTTGAAAACCAATTACTGCCCAGTATTTCATCAGATTCATAACTTCCCCCCAAAAAATCAATATATGGACTGGAAAGTGTCCCAGAGGAGAGATTAATTTTTAATAGACTGAGCCCTGGTTGCTTCCATGGCATTTACATTTAACCTCTTACCCAACTGAAGGCTGGGGAAGGACTGTGCAAAAAAGTAGTGCTCTAGTTCCTGGCCCTCATAATTCATATCCTAAATGAATATCTGGTATCTCCAGGCACTGTAAATTACAATTCAGAGAGTTGGAGAGAAGTCACAGGGAAGTTTTTGGTGTCACAAAGGAGCACCCACCTAAAAGGATGACTTAGACAAAAATATGACTGAGGTGATAGTGCCCTTCAAAGAGCTTTCTGTCCATGGATGAGCACTTCAATTACATTGTACCACTTCTGCAAAGAGAGTTTAAGCTTTAGAGCAGAGAAAAGCTTCATTATGGCTCCACACCCTCAGGCATGTGAAAACCAGGTGCTTTGGCACCTTTCAGGATTAGGCTGATAAAGATGAGAAGAAAATACATTCTGGAGCAATGAGCTATTAAAACAGCAGATAAATCATTTAAACAGAGGCATTTTCTTGCTGTGGTTGAATATATTCCTAAAGAATGGTTACCAATTTTCTCTTTGCTGTTATACACCTGCACAAATGGTTAGTATTTCAGGAGGTAAAAAAATCCCTGCATGGCTCTCCTTCATGTCAAAATGCCTTTCCTTCTGGGTTTCTGCACAGAGTCTTGTATACAATGATTAGCCTGAAATACATCTATAGCTCTCTTAGTCTGCTTGCAGCTATGTCTGGATCCATCATATAAAAGTACCTTACCAAAATCACAGAACCACAGAATTACTTACGTTGGAAAAAGACTGCCAAGGTCATCCAACCTTTGACTGATCACCACCTTGTGAACTAGACTATGGCACTAAATGCCACGTCCAGTCGTTTGTTGAACACTTCCAGGGATAGCGTCCTGGTTTCATCCAGGACAGGATTAATTTTTGCAGTAGCCAGGAGGGGCACGGCCACAAGCCAGAGGTTATTCTATGCTACCTCATGTCACATGCAGGGGCTGGGGATGAGCAGTCATAGTAGTACTGGGTTCCATGTGGTGAGCACTTGTGTGTGATTCATTCACCTCTCTTGTACACTCTCTTATTGATATTGTTGCTATTATTGGTTTTTTATTTCATTTGCTGTTTCTAGTAAATTGTTCTTATCTCAACCCATGGTCTTTACCTTTTGTGCCTCCAGTTCACATCTTCATCCCACTGCAGGGGGAGGGGAAGAGAAAGTGAGTGAGTGGTGCATGATTTAGAGTGTTTCAGCAGGAACATTAAATTGGGGAATACTATTCCTAAATGACAAAAGATGGTAACTCCACCACATCCATGGGTGATCCATTCCAATGCTTCACAATCCTTTCTGTGAAGAAATTCTTCCCGATGTCCAACCTGAACCTCTGATGCAGCTTAAGGCCATTTCCTCTTACCTTGTCACTTGTTGCCTGGGAGAAGAGGCCAATTCCCAGCTGGCTACAACATCTTTTCAGGTATTTGTAGAGACTGATAAGGTCTCCCCCGAGCCTTCTTTTCTCTGAGCTCAACCCCAGATCCCTCATCTGCTCCTCATATATCTTACTCTCCAGATCCTTCACCAGCTCCATTGCCCTTCTCTGGACACACTGTAGCACCTCAATGCCCTTCTTATAGTGAGGGACCCAAAACTGAGCACAGGATTCAAGGCGCAGCCTCATCAGTGCTGAGTACAGAGGGATAATCACTTCCTTAAAAAATTATAACATTTTATTAAGAGCCACCTTAGGGGGTTCATTATAACTTGCAATAAAGAAGAACTTGGGTTTGTGAGGAGAAGGGGAAGAATAAGACAAGAAGCATGACAATTAAGGCTCAATCAGAGCAGTTCCTTAAAACCCAGAGTAATCTGGTCCCTCTGCAGCTACTAAGAGAGAACTGGCAGACATAAATGTTGCAGAAAGTTATTACAAAGACAGTTTCCCTTCTGAAAAGTCCAACTGGTGTGAGTAGGGATGAAAATAATAATATGAAAAAAAGCAGAGTACAGAACAAGGTTCCTCCCATTGTGCAAACAAAAAAAACCCAGAGAGTTCAGCCTTCTGTACAGTGACCCCAATGCTCTTTCAAAAAAGCATCTTTGAAGGTGTTGCTTTGCACACAGTCCTAATGAAAGGGGTGACATCCTGAACTGTCCCAGATGCCTCTGCACCTCTTCTACTGAAAAAAACAAACAAACAAACAAACAAAAAAACCCACAAACAAAAAATCCTTCTCAAAATGAATTTGAAACTCTACAGGAAAGTCAGAACAAAGCAGTGTTATCCTTTGCTATACTCTGCAGTACTTTTCTCTAAAGCACATACTATAGAATGCTTTCCAAAACACAGAACTTCTGACTTGAGAAAGATAATTCCCAGCAACGGGGACAGTCTCTTTAAGTCTGTTACAGGCTCTCATCAAGTGGTGTTGGTGGCCAAGTGCTCTCTGTTTCTTACCACAATAACCATATTTCCCAAGTTTTGAAACATCAGGTCCCGTTTTCCCAACTATTCAAAGGCAGTTTCTTTTCCTGGTAATGACCACACGGTGGTGATGTATCACCATCGGTTCAACCTTCAGGCTTGGCTCCCAGGAACTCAATACTTGTTTAAAAGAGCTGGAAATTTACCGCAGAGGTCTTTTGCAAGGATACCTGTAGAGTGAACCCTCTAAGCCCACTTTATCTCAGAATTTAAACTCACTGTTGACCTGTTTTATTTATGGGGTTGTGTAGCTTTCCAGTCAAAAACATCCTGGAGTTTTTCTAAGAGCAGATGTATCTCTCAGCAAGGGGATTTTTAAAGTTTGGGGGCTTTGTTTGTTTTGTTCTGGTGTGGGGGTTGTTGTTGTTGTTGCTGTTGCATTTAATAATCCTTTGGTACTCTATCCACTTCCCGGGGGGCGGGTGGGGGGGTGGAAGTCTCCTGAGAACTCCTTTAGAGTCAGGTGATGTTGAATGCTCATTCTTCAAAATTTCCTCTGAAATGGCTTCCTCAAAAAAGCTTTCCAGCCCTCTTTCACCAAGGGCAGGTGCTAAACAGAATGTGTGCTGCATGGTCATTGGCTTTTCAGCCTATTCACAATATAGCCCTTAAATTAGCTACTGTACGTCCTTGGCTGAATATAGACAGTGACAGCTTGATCTAATATGCAGTGAAATCAATGAGAACCTTTCAGTTTTTTCTCATTTGGCCCTGAATCAAGTTCAAAGTTGTCTGGTTCAGGAAACAGATCTTCTGTGTTCGTACAAAGATGATTATTCTCCAATATGAATGTAGGTTACAAAAAAATCCATTACAACTTTGTGCACAAAAGGAGTTATAAGTAACAAAGACAGCATGTCTCAAACCAACAGAGAGATTAGCTCCAGCTTAATTGGTTTGAAACAAGGGCAGATCATCAACAGGGACAGGAGAACTGCTTTGGACTTAATGAAAATGCATAATTTCCCACTCACAAATTTTACTGCAAACTCACCCTGAATTTTTAGTGTCAAAATTGTTTTAATGATCTTTTCCCTTGCATTGTCATGGGTCTTTCTACGTCTGTGTTTTTCAAGGATCAGAGAAATACACACCACCACAGAAAGAGGGCTCTTTTTGCAAAAAGAGTGACTAAATACAGGATATATAAGAAATGCCATAAAACATGTATTCATGTACATTTTCTAGACCAAATGCACATAGGCTCTGACAGTTCATACAGGCCACTCTAGCAACATATTATAACATTTTATCTCCTTGACTGGAAAAATCCTTCTGTGTTTTGGAATTGTAGTGTGTTTGGTATCACAACCCTCTTTTGGTGCTGGCAAGTCTCAGCATGCCTTCTTAAAATCTTTGGAATTGGACAACATATTAGTCCACATCCAATTATTTCAAATACTTATTAGATACTTAGACCATTATTTCCTCAAAATCCACGGCAACTGAAGAAAGTGAGTTATTGGTATGGTTGGAGAGGAGGTATTACTGAAAACAGCAGTAGACAACTAATTCAGATCTATCAAGAATCCTAGAGGCTAGATGCTGCAAAGCAGTTCAATTGTCAGATTAGACAGAAAATGTAATTTAAAAAACAGAATATGTCAGAAATTAGACCAGTCATAATTGTGTTTAAATCTTCCCTCCATGATTTTTTTGAAAACTGCTGGAATGTTTTGTTTTGAGGGATTAGGTGTTCTATTCTCTTCCTGAAGATGAAGATATTCTGTCTTCTCAGTGTTCTACACTTGATGTTTCTCTGGGCATAATGTGACCAATGCAATGTTCAGAACATAAAATTCTTCCAATGCTTGTACTACACAGTCTAATGAAATGTATATGGGTACAAATTCTCTCCTGATACAAATCCTCTCCTGACACAAATCCTCTCCTGACAGTCCCATAATGCCCTATTGACAGTGATTACTTCAGAGACACATTCTCTTGGCTTTTCCGCAAATGACAAAAGAGCAATGTGTTACCTGGAAATACTCAATGGGACAAGATCAGATGGGTTGTGACATCCGAAGATCTATTTAGTATCATTCATAAACACAAGTTGAGACAGTGTTAACCAAAGCAGAGAGCTGAGAGTTCCTCACTTGCATAGCACCAACCAGCACATCCTTTCCTTCTACACCTTCCGCTGGCACCACAGACAAACACCCTGTTCTCCAGTGGCCTACCTAGGAAGGAACACATTTAATCTGCTTCTTCTCCTTGCTTCTTCAGATCAGGAAGATTGAAGCACCCCCTTCATACCTCTAATTTTAACTTGGTCCTCTATTAACCTGCTGGCATCTGCCCAAAGGAATATTTTGCTGCTTTTACTTATCACTGCTTATTTCATTTATTGAGGATTGGATGCCAAAGGTTCCATGATCTCTTAACAATGTGAGTGGAAGAAAATTGAAACCAGGTAAAACCTGTACTTTGATCTTCTATGAGCCAAAGACAATTGTCGCAAATCACTTGACCCTTTGTGCCAGAGGTAACTCAGCTGGGAAATTGAGTGAAAAGAACAATTTCCCTGAAGATCAAACATAGGCTGAACTGAGCCCTCCTGGGCCAGTGAATTACAATGGCTAAAAAAGATCATCTGAGCACAGTATCTGATTAAAACCTGGGTAAAGTGGTAGAATTAACAAAATCAGTTTTTTTATAGAAACACTTAGAAGAACCTAGGCTAAGAAACACTGCTCTGTATGGGCAAAGCTAATCTTTTCTTTTCAGAAAGTGCTGGGGCCTCCTTGCTGGGCACCCCCAGAGACGTGATGTTAGAAATATAAATTGCTGCTTGTTGGTCAGACCTTTCCCTGAACTAGCATTATGGCAAGTCCCTTTTCCTTTCTGCCACAGGAAGTATCTCAAACCTGGGAGTACAGATGTGCACATGTGAAGGAGTGTTCACAGGAACTTTCACATGGCCAGCAGGAGCTTTCCTTCATAAACAAGATCCATCATGACCAGGAAAAACATACTTCTGCTAAAAATGACTAGTTGATCGCTGGTGTGCTTTATGCTGTCATGTGGCCCTGAGCACTTTCTTCAAAAATTCAACATCTCTGTTAAGCAGCAGTGGTAAGCCACTAGTTCTGCTAAGGAGAAACTTTGAGGTGCATCCATAGCAACCTGCCCTGATCATAGCTCATTTGAAATCCTCTTGGGCTAAACTGTTAACTCACCACCCTTCCTTAGCATATTCCTCAGCGCTGATTAGCACAGGCCTCTGAGCAACTTTCTTTCCACCAGAAAGACACATAGAGTAGAGTTCCTCTGACCAAACAGAGGTGTTTCCAGTGTATTTACTTCAGTTACAATTAGAGTCCAAGACAGTCAGGGACAACTAGAACAAAGTGAATCTTTAGAGAATATATGTAAATCAAAGCCCATGTGTTGTGTGGAACTAACATCTGGCCTAACATTCAGTGTCTCTGATACAAGTGTCTGTATCTCAGGTAGTATCTGGTCTGTGGATGGTCAGTGGAGATTTAGTCAGTACAGTCAACAGATATTTTGATGTGATTCATCTAATCAAACATAGAATGTAGTTATGCATAGATGTGAACTGCACCCTAAACACCAGTGAGGCCCAGGGTGGCCTGCTCAGCTGTAGGTACCCCGATCAAGGCATTGTCAGGATCTTTGAGTTGCAGAAACTCACAAGACTGCAAGTTGTACTGAGCTCTGGATTGTCATACTGGTTCCTTTATACAGCTGTCAGTCAGAAATGTTTGTGGCATATTTCAAACCACACAGGTACACTTTTTGAACAAAGTTTCAGCAGTGTTGAAGAAACCTTTCCTATGGGCCTGCTGTAACATCGCTCAGAGGGGAGCCTTTGCAGGATCAAAGGTGTAATATTTTTAATGAGAAGTGGAAATGGACAGCAACTACAAACAGATTCCGTGGACCTTCTCTATTTTTTCTGTGATGTTAACTTTTTTGACACTCTGTCACATGCTAACTGTAGTATCTGGAGGGAAAAGATTGACTTCAGAGCCCCAGCACAGGCCCAGCTGAGCATTCTGTGTTGCTCTGCAGAGTGCCTGATTGCTCCCTGGGTGCTACTGAGTATAGGGGCTGTGCTGAGCAGCCAGTGATTTCCCTTTAACATCCTGCTGGAAGAACTCCTGCACATTGAGCCATTAGACCATCTAATAGGAGTAATAAAGCTGATATCAGGTACATTTATTTTAACTATACAATAAGGCACAATGTTAAAACTGCAAAGTGCCAGCCTGGTTTTCTGCAGTACATAATATGTGTTGCATTTTTTACAGTAACCAGAAAGGCATAAACATGTCAGAGAAACGACCCAGGATGCAGAAATATTCCTTGCAGAGTCACATAAGGAAAGGCAGGCACCATTCTTTAAAACCAAGCATGTACAATTAACAAGAAAAATATTGCCAATAAAAAGGGGAAAGATGGCCAGTGAGTATAATTAGATGGGATAGTTCAGAGTGTGGGTTTGGCAGGAAAATGACAGCTAGAAGTAACAAAAGCACTTTCAAGAGAGCCAATGTTTGTAGCTGCAGTTTCACAGAACCTTGTTATGCGCAGATAGAGCTTCACAGAGAACTCGTGGCTGAAGATCATGGTGAGTGTATATCAAAGTAGAGTTGAATGAGATCCTAGAACAGTCATAGACTTAGTTTTCTGTGGATCTTGGATTTCTGTTGTTATTTATCTTCAGGGAAGAGTCAGACTCAAAGGTATTTAGATGTCAAGGTTTCAAAACTTGAAATCCAGCTTGTCAAAGTACCCATTGTCTCATTGACTAAATATTTCTGAGGACCTGGACCTATCTGACTTGAAAAAGGACAAAGGCAAGCAATATTGAGAGACTGGGAATATAACACATATCATGTGGCACAGTTACTCACAGCCTTCACCTGCTCCCTGTTTCACCAGAGCCTGCCCTCTGGTCACAACCTGCCCATGCCCATGAAACTCTTCTGAGGCAGGAGAACATGAATTGCCCCACTGCGAACTAAGATGCAAATTCGTATGGCCATGTGGAAATATTGTGGAGAAACAAGCACTGGATCGTGCCCCATTCCTTTGTTTGGGTTCCTTTGTCACCGAACTGTTCATCAATGAATTGTATTTGGGAATACAGATCACCTCTAGTCCCTATAGCTCCAAGTTAACAAATGGCATAGACTCAGAGGGTTCAGCTCCAAAAAGCATCCATATGGGAACATTCAATGAAATCCAAGGACTGTGTTGCAAATAGTTGGCAAATATACAGAACTGGAGGCAAGACTGCAAGCAATACAGCAGCGAGCACCACAAACTCAGTATGGAGAGTGTCTTTTATAATGTAAACCTCCTCTGTGCTTTGCAGCAAGAAGCTATAAATGTTTTATAACATTTTAATTGAAAGCACATAAACTGAAATGATTTGAAAGAAAGAATCCATGAGTGTATATTCAGTGTTCTAGAGACATAGAAGCAGGTTTGTGTCAAATTCCATTTTAAAATATAAATTGAATGAGTTGATCTGGAATATCCTCGAATATCACAAAATAGGCTCTTGTAGCCTAGTGTTCATGTCCCAGAGGAGGATTGAAGAAGCTCACAAAATTGTCTTAACCATTGTTTAAAGCCTCCAGTGAGAATATCTTGGGATCTTCTCAGGCAGAAAAGAAGTTGTTCTTCCATGGAGAAGCTCAAAAACTCAAGGTCAATGTACCAAGAGGAAACGTAAACACGTGAGGTACTTTCACCAATTATCTTTCAACCCCATGCCTGGCTTTTGCTATGTTGAGGCTTGGTTCAAAGTAGCCTTGTTGAGTGTTCATCAGCTGATGATTTATCTTCATTTGTCAGCACACTTGTCCACAAAGCTTGCAGATGTTTCCAGCTGAGGAAACCAAACTAAGGAAAGGGCTTTTCAACTAGAGAGAAATATGTCTTGTTTGTAAAGCTCAAAAAGTGCCATAACATTCCAAGCCAGTTTTCATCCCTGGAGGAAGCCTGTGGAGTACCCTGTGGAGGGGCAGGACTGATAAGGTCAGTCACAAGGGAGAACATCCTCTTTCACAAGCAGAGGGAAACTTTGTTGTAGTAGACCTCAGAATATCACAACATATCTCAAAAGGAAAAAAGATGTCATGCAGGGGTAAAAAGGTCATATTTTAAGACAAGCTGCACATGATAAATCTGTGTTTTCTGATTTGTCAGATTAGTAACGATTATACGTGTTAGAAAACAGAGTTGCATTACAATTAACTACTCCTTTATTATACAAAGTGCCCTTCTGTTTTATTTAAGTAGTAAGGGATAATGACTGTCTAGCAAACACATTGTGCTCTGTTCTGACTGTTACATTTAATTGACTGTCTGCTTCTTGCCCTGCCCGTAGGGCAGTGCAGCTGAGCTCTCTGCTGTACTGGGCTGGTTGCAAGTTTTACTCCAGCCTGCTTAGTAATTGAATATAGATGAGTTTAACGTGGGAGTTGTGCTCGTGATTTCTGAAAATATGTATGTTCTGTTCTTTAAGAAAACTTGGTGATTGAGAAGACACAAGCTTTAATATCTTTATTATGGACAACTTTACCGTGGACATCTTTTCAAGGTATTTTCCTAAGCATTTTGATTGCAGAACTCCAGAAGTACGAGAGCATGAGAAAAGAGATGTCACAGTACTGTGTCAGATCACCAGTTTCCAGCAATTTCGAACCTGTGCCAGTGGTCAAGAGGGTTCTTAGGGAAACGTTTTAATCATGGAGGCAAATATGCTACCTCGCCAAACATTTTAATACCTGCCAGCAGTTAGCAGTACAAAGTCTTCACAAAAGAGCAGGCACATCTGTGTATTCAGTAGACCCCAGTGGATGTTTTCTTATAAACTCATTCTGTTTCCCTCTGATTTCACATGATCTAGTAGTCAGCTCTTGAATCCACAAGACACACACAACAACCTGTGGTGGTGTGCTCCACAGTTCAGCCACGCAACACCTAAAGAACCCTCTCTTTCTGTACACTTTGAACCTGTAATTTGCTACCTTCATTCAATCCCCAGTAATCCTTTTCTTGGAAGAGACAGGGAATACTAATTGCCTATGTACCTACTTCTGGCCACTCGTGGTTTTTTAGACATCTATCATATAACCCCTCAATAGTCTCTCAGGTCTCCTAATCAGATTAATTGTTCCTTGCAGAGAAGTTGTTCCACACCTTTTTCATCCTTGATTCCTTTTTCTGAACCTTTTGCAGTCTTATTATATCCCCTCTGAGACACAGAGACTAGGAACATACAGCAAGATGTGGTATTTATATAGAGACACACTGTACTGGTTTTGGCTGGGATAGAGTTAATTTCCTTCATAGTACCTGATATGAGGCTGTGTTTTGGCTTTGTACTGGAAAAAGTGTTGAAAACACATGGAGCAGTGCTTACACAGAGTCAACGCCATTTCTGTTCCTCACACCTCCAGTGAGGATGTTGAAGGTGCACAAGGAGTTGGGAGGGGACACAGCCACAACAGCTGATCCCAAGAGACCCAAGGGACATCCCAAGCTATATGGCACCATGCTCAGCATAAAAAGCTGGGGATAAGAAGAAGGAAAGGGGAGGACATTCAGGCTGATGGTGTTTTTTCTTCCCAAGTCACAATTACACATGGTAGAGCCCTGCTTTCCTGGGGATGCCTGACCACCTGGCTGCCCATGGGAAGTGGTGAATGAATTCCTTGCTTGGCTTTGCTGGCATGTGTGGGTTTTGCTTTACCTGTTAAATTGTCTTTATCTCAACCCATGTTTTTTCTCACTTTTGTTCTCCTGATTCTCTTCCCACCGAGCAGGAGGGAACGAGCAGCTGCGTGGGGCTGAGTTGCCGGCTGCAGTTAAACCATGACACATATTCATCTACTCTGCTCATTATCCCTTTCTTAAAAACTACTAGTATTACATTTGTTTTTCCAAGTGTGTGAGTACTCAGACAATGTTTACTGAGATACTGTCTTTGGCAACAAGATACCCAGAGATTGTGTTACCGAGTGATAAAATCATGCCAGGTCATCATTCATTCAGAAAGCTCGGGACCATTTTTTATGCATTTGTATTATTTATTCACACTGAATTTATGTACCATATTATTGCCAAGGCAACACCTTTTGCAGTTATTCAGAGCTGGACTTTGTTTCTGTTATGTTAACTTTGTTTGCCTTTCTTTCCCAGATCGTTGATAACTATGATGACCAGAATGGGCCATAGCACATCTCCTTGTAGATTCCCACTCCGTGATGGCAAATGATCATTTATTCCTGTCTTCTATTTCCTATTTCCTATCTAAATCATGGTCAGAGAGCCTATGCTGAAATTCTCATGCCTATGAGCATTTTTACAGATTATGTCAGCCATGAGAATTGCTTTTCATCACTAGTTTCTATGCAAAATCCATTTAGCTTTGGCTTCTCATCTGAAGGGAAGACTGTTCAATCATACCTCTCTCCTCACAGCATCACTACAATCACAGAATCACAGAATCAACCAGGAAAAGACCTCTGAGATCATCAAGTCCAACACATGACCGAACACCACCTTGTCAACTAGACCGTGGCACTAAGTGACACATTCAGTCTAATCTTAAAAACCTCCAGGGACAGTGAATTCACCACCTCCCTTGGCAGCCCATTCCAATGTCTCGTTACTCTGTTTGTAAAGAATTTCCTTCTAATGTCTAACCTAAACCTCCCCTGGCACAGCTTAAGACTGTGCCCTCTTATCCTGCTGCTTGTTGCGTGGGAGAAGAGACTGATGCCCACCTGGTTACAACTTCCTTTCAGGCAGATGTAGAGAGTGNCAGGCCAGGATGCCATTGGCCTTCTTGGCCACCTGAGCACACTGCTGGCTCACGTTCAACTTCTTATTGATTAGAACTCCTAGGTCCCTCTCCACCTGGTTGCTCTCCAGCCACTCTATGCCCAGCATGAAGGGGGTTGTTGTGGCCAAAGTTCAGGACCCGGCATTTGGCCTTGTTAAACATCATACCATTGGATTCAGCCCATTTATCCAGCTTGACACTCCCCCCACAACTTGGGGTCATCTTCAGATTTGCTGATGGTGGACTCAATACCCTCATCCAGATCATCAATAAAGATATTAAATAGAACTGCACCCAACACTGGGGGACACCACTAGTAACCGGCCGCCAATTGGATGCAGCACCATTCACCACCACTCTCTGGGCTTGCCATGTGGGCCAAAGTCAGATATCTTATTCCTGCTCTAGTGGAAGAGTATAGCTTTTCCACTGCAGTGTACCCATGTATGTCACTCTCTTCTGTACCACAAAACAATGCTTGAAGTGATGGGAGTAAGGAAAGCGTAGTTCCTAAGGGAGTCTGGTCCCTGGCTGAGGGAGAGCTGAGATCCTGCTTGTCCTTTCCCTATGCAAAAGCATCATTCTCAACATGCATCTCAAGTCGAAGTCTTAGATACAAATAATGTTATGATAAGAAAAACTGTGGTGAGTTCCTCCCCTTGTTTATGGGTTACCTTACTCACAAGTTACAAATGGAATGGCAAATGGAAAACTCATGGACCACAAAGCAACCTGTTAATATAAAATGAGTTGGTAGATCCAAAACACTTATTTTTGTTTTCTTCAAGAGAAAAATTTTCATTGACATTTTCTGCCCATGCTGTAAACACAGAAAGTGTTGCCTTTTTTTAATTGTGACAACCTATTTGAAGCTCTGTTTTACTTTACAAAAATCAAACCCTGATGCAAATGATATATTAAATGAAGCCTGAATGCTGTGAAAAGGGTTGTATTGGCCTCTGAGCAACAGGGGAACAATTTTGTATCACATGGATTTAATTAAATGGAAATTCACGTTTAACAATGTGAGTTGGTCTGTGAAACAGTGAAAGAGGAGAGTGTGAGTCTCTGTTTTGTTCCGTTAGGGTTGCATTAATAGACACTAACATTTCAGTCCTTTAACTAAATTAACTAGCTGAACAGGGTATTCCTTCCCATTTCTCTCTGCAACTGCCTACTAAAGGAGGTTGTAACAAGCAGGGGGTTGGTGTCTTCTCCCAAGTAACAAGTAACAGGACAAGAGGAAATGGTTTCAAGTTGTGCCAGGAGAGATTTAGATTAGATATTAGGCAAAACCTTTTGCTGAAAGGTTTGTCAACCATTGGCACAGCAGCTGAGGGATATGGTGGAGTTGCCATCCCTGAAAGCGTTCAAAAAACAGATAGATATGGTTCAGTAGTGGACCAGTGTTAGTCAGTGTTAGGTTAATGTTTGGACTTGCTGATCTTAGAGGTCTTTTCCAACCCTAATGATTTATGGTTCTCAGAGATCTTGCAAACACTTTCAAAGAGCTGCTGAATTACCTGTTAAAACTATTTTTCTGTCCTCTCCCCATGTGAACAGAAGATGTTTTCCAGCATTAATTTATTCACAACCAGCCTTTGCCCATTTTTTTTCATGGTGGTGCTGTCCTGAAAGGCAAGCAGCATTTGTCTTCTTCCTGGTGCTTTCTTTCATAGTGCGTGTGTGGACGGAAACTGATCCCACCATGGTGCCTGCAGAGCACACAGGGCCCTCTTTTTCCATAGTCCTTTTCTTTCCCTTTCCTTGTTCATCTTTTCTGACCAAGGGGACTGGATCTTCTATCATATAGTCCAAATCCCCTGGAATGAGCAGTGCTCTTAAAAGATAAGGAAATGTTTAAATCAATTGAAAAACAGGCAAGGGACAATCAGACACCATGTTGTAAGATGTTCCCACCTTGGCAGCAGAAGGCTGGTCTCTGGCAACATGTGTGTTCCTTGTCCCTTACAATGCCAAGCTGGTTCACCTCTGTGGCTGCAGAAGCTAAGCCCTATCCCAAGTTTATTTCCCATTATAATGCACTGGGATCAGGGAAAAGGTTGTTCTCTGCAACTTAGCTGGCAAGGCAATGATTTTCAGTTCAGGCCTAGGCTGGAATTTTCCCTTGCTCACTTGGTGAAGAAATATTCTCAGATTTCCAAGAGACTGCTTTGCAGAAGAAGTAACCCACCAGCATGAGGATGGATAGTCAAGATCTATCCACAATATCTAATCCTGCTCTTAAATTCAGCAGAAACCCATGTTTTGGAGAAAAATCAACTAGTATAGACCTATGAAATTACTGACAAAGCACAGGCACTAGTGTGGAGAAGCTTGAGACAGAGATTTGTTAGGCTCTGGAATCACTTCCCAAGGTTAATGATAAAACCACCATCCATCATTTAGGTCTTCTAAAACTAATCAAAGCCCTAGAAAAAAATGCACTTTAAGAAAACAATGCCCTATTATGAGGAAGATGGGTTGGATGACCTGATAAATCTTTTCCACCTCTGATCTTTTGTTCTAATAAAAGCACGGGAAGGTATTTTTTCTCCAGGGGTTGATCTCCCAAACTTGGCTGTTTGAGAGGCAGAATTTTATTCTGGACAATTCTGAAGTGGTGCTTTTATAACTGGTCCCTTTTAGAGAAGACTTTTTCAGCATACTTAATATTCATACGTAAATATTTGATATTGTCTTCAAAAATGCCAAAATGTTCTATTAGCCCCTCAAGAGAAAACCAGCATTTTTGCTGACAAATGACAAGATTCAGTTCTATACAATACCTGCTCATCTATCCTTTTCAGTACAGTGAGGGTAATAATGGACGAATCAATGATAGTATATGCCAGGGAATCAGTATAGAAACGACTTCCCAGCATTCTAGTCAGCTCCTGGTTTTAAACTTGTGTACCAAAGTTAATCAGTGCAAGGGATTTAATCCCTATTTGTACCTACATGAAAGGCAAAGCAGGACCTTGCTATGGTAGTCATCTGATAGTTCCAAAAACTGTCCCCAGTGCTGTCAACAGACCCAACACTGCATAAGACTGGTTTCTAGCAAAGGCTTTTAGGTGATTAACTACTAAAGGCAGAAGGCAATAAAAATGGTTTCAGAAGAGGAAGAATAAAATGCCAGATCCTTCTCTTGTCATGAACCTTTGCCTTAAGTATAATTCTGAGAATGGTTCGGAATAATTCACTCTCAGGTGCCTTTACAGTAACGTGATGGAACTTAACAGCTTCATCTGTAATATCTAAGAGAAAATTTTCTCCTTGCTGCAGAATTGTAGGGGTGATTCAGAAGTCCTGAATAAAGGATAGTTTTCCATTTAGTACTTTAGACATTTTTGAGTAATTTTGATAAATGTCCATCATATTGTTCTGTTATTTCCAAAGTAAAATCTAGGAATCTAGGTGATTATTTTCAAAGTGATAGCAGTCTTTAACGTAAAAGGCATCAAGAAGCAGACAGTGCTTAGGTACAGCTCTGTACATTGTGACTTTTTTCATCTGGGATAAAAGATTTCCCCATGAGTACAGCTGTGTTTACTGATTTGCTTCCATAAAAAATGTAAAACAAGCTAACAGTGAGACATCATCTTTGCCTGGATTGGCAGAGCTAAATCCTGATTTACACAGCTGGCATCGTTTAACACAGTGAACGACCCACACTAACACTCCTCAGACTACTTGTTAGAAGCTTCTTCCCTGAACATCCTTCTTTTTCTTTTTCCTCCACTTTGTAAGAATTTACTTAGTACTAAGTGCCACAAACCCAATTGTTCCTCCTTGACTACCCCATGGAAAAAGAAATTTCCTCAGTCATTATATTTTCTGCCAATAACTTGCCATAACTGTGTCCTCACACATTTTCTTACTGGTTTTGAAATTCTCCTATAGGCTGCCACCAGCCTGGGTCTTCAGAGAAGAAAAACCTATGCCCAGATCCACGGATGGTAGAAGGATCCCAGATCCAATTTGTGTTTTCTAAAAAGCTAAGCATGGTGGCTACATAGAAGCACACCTGCCTAATAAGGTCTACCTGAACACATCACATAATGAATAATTATTCACAGTGGAGCTCATACTTAGTGACCGTGTTCACATAACCAGACAGGTATCATCAGCAAATATCTCCCCCAGCTCCCATGGCAGACAATGAAGGACCTGCGAATGCCATTGCTATTATCCCTGCTGGAAATACCTGCATTGTGTTGCTTGGTCCCCAAATTAACTGTATGCTAGGCTGACAGAAAGGCTGGGCAGCCTGAGATAGCAGTTTCATGATAAGGGAGAGGATTCAGCAGCAGTGATGTTTTTGTGAGTTCCCAGCGCAATTTTGGGAAGAATTGTTTTTTTTCTTGCACCAATCAGTTCAATAAGCCAGTTGCAGCACAGCCACCTGGCAGGCACAAGGGAAGGGCAGAGGCAGCATTTTCTTATGCTGTCATTCCCTAACATGACCCATAACCCGAGATGCTTCTGTTGTTCCTAAGGTTTTTATTTCTTCAGCCTGAGCCCTCTGCTGAAGAAATCCACTCGTATTCTGCTTGTGCCTATGGTACAGTTAACAGGAAGTGAGTCATGGCACAGGGTTTCCCTGCCTCTGACTGGTAACAGGATGGTTTATTTCTCTGAGCATCAGGAATGAATGAAAGCCTGGAGTACCCAAGCTGTGACACTCCAATACTCAATGAATCATTAACTGCAGCTACGACACCTTGAAACCGCCGCATCCAACCCTGCACCAGGCTCGATGTCACGGCAGTGACAGTACCAGGAGAAATAGCTGTTAACACCTCTGAAGGCAGAGCTGTAAAGCACTAAGATGCATTTACTGTGACAGGGACATGCCAACAGAGCGCTCATAAGGGTAAATCATGCCACCCTCGTCTCTTGGGGTGTTTCAAGAAGGCTGAGGAGGCAATGTGTGAAGCGGGAGGGTGGAGCTTGTCATAATCAGTCTGGGCACAGGTGCTCTAAAGGGGTGTTATGAAGCTGGTCCTGGGCACTGCTGGCAGTTGCAGCTCCACAGTGATGGGCTGGCTCAGGAGGCTGCACTCAAGGCTTAGGGCAGCAGCAAGGGCTTGAATCAGGACTTCACCAATAGGATCAATGTAATACAGATTAAGAGGAAAATGTGACAAAACCTCTCATGTCGTGTTTGCGGGTTGGGTTCCCTCCTCTGAGGGAATTTCAGCCAGGACAACATGATGGCTGCATTACTGCCAAGGATGAGGCTGGAGCTGCTGACACTGCAGCAGAGGTGTCTGTGTTTCATACAGATGGCCCCGGCTGTCCTGTAGGCCAAGTGAGATTTACAAATGAGCCCCATGGTAAATTTTTCAACAATGGACACTGCTCCAGCTGCTTTCATCTAGCAGAGCCCTAACAATATCAACAAAGCCAAAAATCTCTTCACTTGCACACAAATCTTTGTCTGCCCCTTTCAGCATAATCATTGAAAGAGGTAGTATCAGAACTCTCTTATTTTAACAAAAGATTTGTCCCCAACCTTTGGAAATGCATATTTATCTATGCCTATTTTAGTTCCATTTTATTTCTCAGCATCACAATCTACCATTTCTCTTCCATTTCTATACACTGTGCTGCACAGCTGACATATTGCTAACCCTATGCCAAAGCACAAGCTGTAATAATGCTATCAGAACAGCATTTTGGGGAGTTTTTCCTCACTAACCTGTGTCTGACCTTTAATTGATAAACAGCAAAGTGGATCTGATAGCGGGGTGATGCAGAGGCCTTATATCTCTCTATAACTTCAACTGATTGCCCCTAAAATTGAGATAAAGTGATACAAGACCATAGTGTCTGATATGAAAAAACACATGAGCTGAATGCTGAGGCAGAGCATGGAAAGTTCAGACAAGTAGAAGAAAGAGGAGGACTGTGGAACAAAAATCTCTGTGTGGAAGATCTCAGTTGGTCTGTCAGAATTAGTCAAGCAGTTGTATACAGATTAAAAACATCTTGTTTGATTAGTCTCAAAGCTTACTAGGGAATTTAGCCACACAAGTCATTAATTTCAGAGCATGTTTGTGGCTAACTACCTTTGTTGACTCTGAAAAAGCTGAAGTCTTGAAATGACATTTTTCTTCCCATGAGTTTCTCATGGAGTGAGAGCAGTGACAATGAAGAAAAGTTCTTCTACATGTATGAGTTTATCCAAAGGGATGTCTAATGCAGGGATTTATTTTAAGCTGCTACTGCTGTTATTAAGTGGAAGATGAATATAGAAATATTGCTATAAATAGAAGACTATGCTCATGACTGTGTGCTGTGAGTCATCACTGTTAATTATTCAGATGTCTTTTCAAAGATACCTAGGCATTTGCAATAATGAATGGTTGCAGAATTACTGTTAGTTATTTAGCATTTTTACTGACACATATGTATGGGTCTAGACATGTATCCATTTGGCTTTCTTCTGTTCTGTGTAAATAAAGAGAAGGAACCGTATCACATGTTAGAAGTGGTTAGTCACACGATGCAGTGAATAATGAACTGTGTGTGCAAACCAGCTGACAAATCCCCCGTTCTAAGCTTTATTGTATGCAAACTATTTGTCAGGTGCTTGTGACTAACAGAGGGATTTTTCTCAACAATCATGACCAGTTAGTGGACAGCAAACTTATCCAAAAAGAGATGATATTTCTAATGCATGTACTTGCTTTCACAGCTTTATTAACAACTATGATCAGCTAGGGGAGTGTTTTGCTTCTGTGCCCATTTTACTTGTTGAGTGTGAGTAGTTTTTTATAAAAGCAGTAGCAGCACCGTACAGACAGTAAGAGTGAGACTGTACAGGAGTAAGGGTCTACTTTTAGGCTGGTTATATCAAATAAAGACTAGGTTCAGGAATCATTACTTTATTTGAAAACTAAATAATACAGGGAATGTTCCCAGCCTGGAATGGAGTTCTCTGAGCTATTAAATGTTACAGTAGCTCCCAGCCTGATTCAGATCTGCAGTAGCTAACGTAACACCTTCCCAAACTATTGCCAGGTGCAGCTTGGCAACTAGCACCAGCCAGGGATCATTCCTGGAAGGTCTTGTGTGTGGAGCCATGCAGTTTCAGATACTTAGGGATCAAGACATCAGCAACATGGATGTGAAATCTCCCACAGGAGCTGTTCTCACTGCCCAACAATACAACAAAATCAATCCATGAAGGTTGATGTAACCCATGTGTCCAGGAAAGCCTCAGACTGTGAACCTACTTCTCTGCTTCCCAGATATGTGGGACACCACTTTATTGCTATCCTTATTCCCAGTACCTGGGATTGTTGTGGTTTCGTCTGCATCTTTACCTGTCTTTACCTACTTGCTCCCTGTGAGGAGAAAACTGGCTTGGTCTCTACCTAAGCCCACATTCAGCCCCACAGTTCAGCATCTGCAGAGGTTGCAAGAGGGATGCTCTGCAGCAGTCCATCTCGCTCTCAGTAAAAGGTTTACTGGCTCTTCCTTCCAAAACTTAATGTCTTGGAGTTTATATCTCCTCATTTCTTAAGATTCATAGAATCACAGAATGTTAAGGGGTTGGAAGGGACCTTAAAGATCATCTAGTCCCAACCTCCCTATCATGGGCAGGGACACCTCCCACTAGACCAGGTTGCTCAAGTCCTTATCCAACCTGACCTTGAACACTATGAGGATTGGGGCATCTACAGCCTTCCTGGGCAACCTGTTCCAGTCTCTCACCACTCCCACAGTAAAGAATTCCTTCCTAATATCTAACTTAAATTTCCCCTCTTTCAATTTCTGCCCATTACTCCTTGTCACATCAATCACTAGAAGTAATATCCCTTATCATTTTACAAATCAATCTGGGACCTCCCAGCACCTTATTTCCATCCCAAAGTGCCTCCGCACAATGCAGCAAATAACCAGCTCATCTTCACTCAGCTCATTTGCTCCAGCAGGCACAGTATACCTCTGTTTTGCTCATTACTTCCACTTGCTACCATCCCCTTAGCAAATGCCAGGTTTCTCCCTCCAGAGTACATCCATCTGAGCTCTATCTCAGATATGCCAATGTCAGAAATAAATGACGAAAATAACAAGCAAAAGCAAAGCTGTCTGCTATCAGCTACTGTTGTGGTGTCTGATAAGTTGTGTGGACCATGCACACAACTGGTGGTGCTGTTTGGCAGCATAGATTTTCTCTGAGAACACAGGACAGCCAGTGCTCTTGAACATATGATTCAACAAGGGATTCGCTGAAATCCAAGACCACTAGCACTAAAATCCTCAGCTTCTTTGTGTTTATAAGAAACACCCTTGCTTTCACATTTGTAGGGAAACTGTTTACCATGCACTTCCAGAGGACCAGAATTACCTTTGTTGCACAACATCAGTGGAGCTCAGGGTGAAGAATGGTGTGTAAATGGCAAATCTCTGACCCACATCCTCCCTTCTCAGCTCCCCCTCTTCTCCAGAACAAGTACAGAGGATGCAGCTGGGGAGGTCTCAATGCATATACAGAAGAAGGAAAATCAGCTCTGCTCATTGTTTAAGTACCAGGCCACACTCTGAGCACTCAGTTAAAAAAGGTCTGTCTGACGTACAACACCAGTTGCCTGTGTCTTTAGCAGGACTGATTCCCACCACACGCAGTGCAGGGGTTACCACTGTGGTGGCCAGTACTTCCTTATGCTGATAAAACTTCAGAGAGCCTGGAAGCAGCCTGCCTCCTCCTCCTAGCACACACTGCAAAATGACTGTGCCATGGCTGCTGGAGATGTTGACAAGAACAGAGCCTCTACAAAGAGCCCTTGTTCCCCAGCCAACAGAGATGCAATGTGTTGCTTCTTTACAGCTCACGCTAGTCAATGAAATCTATCAACCAACTAATTTGTGCCTTATAATGGGTGAGGTAACAGCAAAAGAAATGTGTCTCGTTTAATCCGCCTCCATGTGGCAGATGCCAGTGGGTTTAGTGCAATAATCACGGGTATATAAAATTATCAGGTGCCAGGTGACCCATTAGCAGCAGGCTGAGGAGTGCTCTGCTCTGACTCCATTTCCAGTGTTTCTGCAGAGCCTCCGCATCCACTCATCACCAAGAGGAGCTGCCTGGCTTTGCCAAGGCAGGTCCTGAAAGGCTCACTACAAAGAAGCACCAATAAAAGGCAAATGCAGGAGTTTGTGCCACTCTTTGTCCTTCTTTGTGAGCAGAGCTAATGACCTTAGAGCTGGTACTCATTACCCTGCATCTTTGAAATCCATGTCATTGAGCAGGGGTTACTTCTGGGGCTAAATTCTTGTCTTGACATCCTGGAACAGATTTGGAAGGTCTCCATGTAAACTGAAGGGTCGTACTTCATTTGGATCCTTATTAAGGAGAATTCTTCTCCTGAGGTTTCTGAGTTTTTTATCACACAGAGAATTCTTTTCTTCCTTTTTCTTTTCTTTTCTCATCTTTTTTTTTTTTTTTTTTTTTGGGTAACTGTGCATTTGGAATCTTCTAATAATTTTTTCAACAAAACAATTCAAAGGAACCAAATCAGTCTGTAAGTTGCTACTGATTGTTGCTATGAATTATCCCAAAGCCTTTGTGCCAGTATATTGATTGTTTTAAAGTCAAGTGAAAATAGATGCCATAAAAAACCCTTCACAAGAGCAAAGAGATTATTCATCCGTACCATTTAAAAATGTAACTTGTAGGTACATGAGTATGATTAGCGAATAAGTGCACCTCTGACAGCTTCAAAGTTGTGACATACACACAGCCAACAGTCTGCCAATTCCTAAAATAAACTGATTGTCTAGAAGGAAGCTTTTCTGATTAGTAATAGAAGATTCAGGTAAGGATTTTTCTTTTTTCTTTTTTTTTTTTTAAGGAATAAGGAATTGATTTGTAGTCAGATTTTATAACACTAATGAAAAAAAGGCATTGTTTCAAATATTTATTTGAATTGTTACTGTGCATGTATCCTTATTCTGTAGTGAGCTGTTTTATAATTTATGATTTATAATTGTATAGATTCTCAGTGTGTTGTAGCCAGACTTTGTTCCTCTCTCTGCCTACCAACTCAATTGGTTGCTATCTCCTCCATGCTAGATTAGCTCTTATTAGTTCTGATAGATGTTATCCTTTCAAGTTGTTGCTAGCTTGACTTTGTGGCCAGTTTAGGAGGAAAGTGTTTATCAGAACCAGAGCTGAGAGCAAGCCCTTCGATGCAGATTTTTAGCTCTCAGGGCTCTTCTGTTTGTTAGACCGCTCTGCTCACTGGTGCTGTGCCATGGATGAAACTGATACTGAGCAAGGGCCAGTCTGCTCCAAAGCACCCATTTCTACTGAGCCTCTACAACCCAGCCTTGCCAGCTGGTCAGTTACTTTTCACTCAACACCTAAAAGCTGCTTGGGAACCTCAGTGAGGGGGACCAGCCTTTGTGACAAAGTCTACTCCAACTAGAAATGTCCCCTCAGTTAAGCCTGGCATGCCTACAGAACTGATGGGTGGCCCAAGATGAAGAGAAGAGGAATGCAATCATGTCACTATCTGCATGGTCCTCTCTGCTTGGGGACATAAATCAATGACAAAATCTCCTCTGCCTGCAGTAGGAGCTCCAGCATTTAATGCATGTGGAGACACTCATCTGTAGATGTGGTGATGTGGAGTTGTCTCCCACGTCCAATTTCCCTCTCTTGTCAGGGGAGACATGGAAATACCATGGGATGGCCCAACCCAATATGTTATCTAGGAGAAGCTGATTGAGTCACTGTCTGTTGGTACCCGTCTTTCTGCACTCATTGGAGAGGACACCAAGAATACCAGCTTAGCCTGGATACCAGTTGCTACAGGGATGGAATTAGATGAGAGCAGTGCTAGCCCTGCAGTCCCCTTTACCAAATATCCTAGCAAAGGCTACAGGCAGCACCATCAGTTTCAGAGGGAAGGAGCAAGATGTTTGCCCTGAAGGAAGGTCCCTACCTGTCAATATTTGTACATTGACAATGTACAACTTGCATGAAGATTAAGTTTGAGCCCTGCTAAAGTAACTCTTTCCCAGTAATACTGGGTATTACTGTCTTCTGTACAATCTGTTACTGAATTCCATGACACTCTTAAGGTTTATATCTTATGGTAATGAGTTCCTCAGGCTAATTGTGAATTGTCTGAGAAAAAAATCTCCCTGCATAATTTTTTTCTGAATATATTTGTTATACTAATTAAAGGACTTCACTTCCCGCAATGTTTGCTTTAATATTACTGTTAGTTTGAACTCTGCAAGTTGGAAAAGGCTGTTGCATGCCTAGAGGACTGGCCTAGTCACAGGACTGGAATTAAGGAATTTATGAGTTCCTTAAAGCTCTTTGTTTTGCTCAATCTGTACTAATTTTATATGTATGTACATGTACTTCTGTGTCAGCACTGAACAAGGACAGGACCACTGGGCAATGGTGGGTGCCGATAGCTTTCCCCTCTGGGGTCCATTTACCAGCTGGATTTACCAATGTAGGAAATCTATCTTTCAGGGAGAAATCAAATACCTATAATTTTTTTGATCTGTAAGTTTACTGCCAAACTGACCACACTGACATCTCCAAAGTGCTGAGATGTCCTCCCAGGAAAGGCCTAGTTTGGTGCTCAGAGATTACAGTGAGAACCAGTTCAGCTGGTTCACTGCCACAGATTAAACAAACAGAGACCGGTATTTGTTTTCCTTCACATGAATGTGTTTAGTGGGGCTCAAAATCTATCAGGAAAAAATAGATGTTTGGAGTTAAAAGACAGAACTTTTTTTTTTTTTTTTTGGCTGTGTTGGGGATTTCTGTGTTAGAAAAAGCCTTTTGGCTTTGAAACTTGCCTGCCTCAGCTATATAGGTATATCAGGAGGGAATCCATCAGAAAAAAATGGACATTTGGCAGGGAAAATTTGTCAAGTTAGACAAAGTAATTAATCCTGATTAGGTTTGTTAGGGTTGCAAGAAGGGTAAGTATTTATTCCATGCACTCCTTAGAGAAGTTTAATTGCTGTGTGTTCTGGTCTGGTTTTGTTTTGTTCCTCCCAGCTTTCTAAGCTTCAATTTATATGACATGAACCAATTTCCTAACGGCACTGCCTTAACCTTTGTTTGTGCTGATCCACTCAAGAGCAGAGATAGTCACTCTTCAATAGATCATTGTGCTTCCAGGAAGGCTGTTGTAAGCCAAATGATGCCACACTGTGCCCTTCAGCATCTTGTGGCATGGCTGATAACAGGCTTTCACTTTCCCTGGGCTGCAGGTATCTCTGACACTTTTAACATTTAGGTGGATAATCTTTGGGGTAGGGTCATCATACCCCTAGGTTGCCAAAGGCATGGAGGAGTGGTTCTGCTTCATGGAGCAGTGAAAACTGAACAGCAATAACCTCTGAATTTAGATTGAGAGTCCATGAGTGCTGAATAAGCTTGAGGCAGCTGTGCTACTGTCCAGATCACAAAAGGGCTGCACCCAAACCAGCTCCCATTGTTGCATGAAAGCACCTCTCTGTTTCCTCTGAGCCTATATGAAGCTGGATTAAAGAGTACCATATCTAAAGCTGACATCTCTGGAGGGTGGAGGTGTCCAGGAGCGACATTGTCATTGGCACCCACTCCCTGATATTCCAGCCTGACTGCAGTGGGGTAAGAGAAAAAATAATTGTGGCTGAATTCTCCAAGATGTTTAGGAAAGCAGAGACAATTAAGAATCTGAGGATTATTGAGCTATATGATTGTCAGAAATCCTAGAAAACACAAGTTAGTTCTCATTTATCTGTCACCTTGACTCTGGAAATCTCAAGCACATCACCCATAAGAAATAAGACTGACCTTGTTTTGGCTATGGCAGCCAAACCAACAACTACAGCGGGTTTCTCGTCAGGACCAAGGCTGTCTCCCAGAACTCAAACTCTGGGCTGTACATTGCTATGGAGAAGTCTCTGTGCAAGACCTTTGCCATTTCTGAAAGATAAGAACTGGGAAGGAGTCAGCAACTGAATTTGTTCTGGGGCCTCCAGCTGACATTCCTTCACTCTTTGATCCAGAGAGAAAGCGCAGGATAAGCAAAAAGGCAGGTTTGCCTGCCAGTAGTGACTGGGTGTGGGTTTTTGGAGGAGTCTTTGGGCTACTTTCCTCCCCCCACATTCCTGTCCTTGTTTTGGCTTCAGCAGCTCAGACAAATGGTTGGACACACTTGAGTGCACAGCCCTGCAGTGCAGTGGGGATGCTGCCTTCATCATGTTTTTTGTGTTTAGGTATTTTCAGCAGGAGGAGGGGTTGCGAGGGAGAAAAGACATAAGAATGTGTGAGCTACTTTATTCTTTCCCTTTTTGCTTACTGAGTCTTTGTTAGAAAAGCTGTTAGCTGTGCACTGTGTTACGTCAAACAGCTTTGCAAATCCCCTTGCATGGACAGCAAGGTTCTGCTCCAAACAATGGAAAGATACAACTGGAGAATTATGATCAGCTTTCCTCAAAAATTGATCATACTTTGCTCAAAGCTGTAGTGCAGGCACCATTGCTGCAGCCCGAGTTTTTGAACATTTTTCTAGATCGTAGTTTTCTTGGTGAAGAGAGGTAACAAGTCAGGTGTCACATGCAAACAAGGGTTGTTTCCTCGTGCTTTTCCCCTTAGCAGCTGAGCACTGGGCAGACACATGAGTGAAAGGGCAGGCTCAGTTTGTCAGAGAACCAGTTGAAATCTGAAATTATTCAGTGGAAACCAATAAAGAGGCAGATCAAAATCTGGCCCTGTGCCCAGCTGTGGAGTCCTTTCCGAACAGACTAAGGAAAAAATAGTTATGGATTGCAGACCATGTGTGCAACAGAACATGGAATTTGTCAGTGCAGAAAACTTTTCATTTATAAAGCTTTTGAGCAACTTGCTTTGAGATATTTGCAGCGCCTTTAAATAAACATCTCAGCTGTAATGAGCTTATGTGTTAAATGAACAAGTGTGGAAATTAGGACATGAGATATTTGCATAGCAGCCAGGAGATAATTACTGGTGATAGTCCAAGCTGAAGAATAGTATGTATTGTTTCCAGCAAACTGGTTTTCATAAAACAACATGAGCTTCCTGTACTCAAAATACTGACATTAGCAATGCCTACAATGTTATGTAGCAAAACTATTATTGAATACAGTACATGGGGGAAAAAATTAAATTGTGAACAAACTGTAAAACATTAAACCTAATCTATGGTATATTTAGAAGGTCTCTATACTGTACATCTTTCTATTTAGTATCAATATATACATGTTGGTGAACATTTAGTTGGTGTACATGTTGGTGTACATTTAGTAACAATAATACATGTTGGTGAAAACCACTGGATTTTCATTTCATAATGAGTAGATTTTCTGCATATTTATACACATGCAGAAATGTAGACATTAATTAATGGTCTCCTTAGGTCAGGTGACTTGCAAGAGTTGGCGACCCCACTGGAGGGCATGACCAGGAATAGTTCAAGGTTTGGTTTAAGAAGGTTGGTTTGTAGTGTACACTAGGAAATATAATTAGTCACTAGCAGAAGAATTCATCATTACTCCAGCTCCATGTGGGTCAGTTCTCTCAATGTGAAACGCAGCCACCCAGATCGAGATCTCTGAGACTCATTTTTGTTTGGTGAAACAGTAATTAATTCAGCATAAGAAAAAAAAAAAAAAGTGCTGATGGAAAATGGCAAATGCCACAGAGAGTTTTAGGTCAGTAAGCAGGGAGGACAAGCCTGCCAGATCTGCCTCATTTGTAAGCCTAACCTCTTGACTGACAGAAAAGATGTTCTTCAGTTGGAAGTTTCCTGTGAAGGTATGCAGATGGAATAATGAAAACCAAATCTGTATTTATGCTTTAAGTCACATGGAAGCTATGAGAGTGTCTTGGTGAAGAAAAAAAACCCTTATTTGCTTTGTTTTACATTTCTCCTCCCTGTGCATCTGCCCTGGGTCACCACTGGAGGCAGGCGCACAGGCTGTGCCTACCCGGGGCTGACATGCTCTGCTCATTCTAATATTCCTGTGACTCCTGACAAAGAGCAAACTGCTGTAAAAATAGTCTCAATTACACCCGGTTAAGCTGGACTTACTATTAAATCAATTAGCAATCAAGGTTCAGTGTCCTAAACAGTTCTATGGACACTGGTGACACTTCTCCCGACTTTCTTAAAACTCCTCATGAATTTACTAGGACCTCTGTGCAAGTGAGAACTGAGCAAGGTGTTGAACGTTTGCCTGAATTCTCTTTTTGTCCTCGCTGTCAGTCTGTGTCACACCAGCAGATGCTGGGAGCAAAAGGCCAGGCCCCATGTGGTCTCAGCAGCAGTAACTCCATGGCAGCAAGCAGAGCAGTGCCAGGCTAAATCACTTCACAGATTGTGTCATCAGAACTAGGGAGGATTATTATATGTGTAATTTTTATCCTGCTGGCCAGTAAACCTTCCTGATTATTTCTTTGTGTTAGTTTCCTCATTACTCTTCCAAGGTCAGCTTTCGATAGGAAACAAGTGGTCAGATATTGGTACAATATCTGTGGCAGAGGAAGGCAAGATCATACACAAAGACAGAATATTCTTTTCCAGGGAAATTGGTGCTTGCTATTTAACCCTCATCCTTTTGTTCATCTACTCTGCCCACTCCCACCACAGAGACTTTCTCCTCACAGTCTTTCAATGTCTGTCTGTTTTCACTTGTTGCAATCCTGCAGTGTCTCTGGGAAAAACGCCGTCACAGCCTTTTACTCCACTGGGAAGCAGACAGAGTTCCCAAGTCTCAAAAATACACAGGCAACACCTTTGAAGAGCCCTTGAAGAGTGACACCAAACATATCTATAGAGAGTAACAAGCAGAGTTTGGGACAATTCTGGGAACTAACCCCAAACCCTCTAGTACCTGAACTAGTGTACAATTCATCCTGCTTGGATTCTCATAGAGGTGGCCCCTTCCCTGAGACTACCAAAGGGACGGGCCCTCGGGTTGTACTTGCAGTGGGAAAATAATTCATTAAAGAAGGGATTGTTTCCTCATGTGTGAGGTGGCAGAAGGAAGGAAGGAAGGAAGGAAGGAAGGAAGAAAGGCACAGAGAGAGCCCCAGAACATTGGGGTTGGGCTGGGAGTACTGAGATGGGACTGGAAACCACCTCTGATTGTTTTTATGCTCAGGGATAACAGGTTTAGAGCATTCTTCTAAATACCCAGAACTGCATTCAATATCCCTGGCCCCAGTTTATCCTCCTAACTAAAATTTCCTGTAATAGCTGAGAATCTGGCAGTCTATACAGATCAGACTTTCTTTCATGTTTCTATTTCAAAATGAATGCATCTCAAGATGTCGTAAATGGTAAAGTTGATGATTTACAATTTTATCCTTCCAGTTCTTATCTAGATGATAATTTCTGTTCTTCAGTTATTCAACTCAGAAAGAGCACTGATAAGATTTTCAAAAACACAGTCTTAGGAGAGCCTTGCCCTTAGACCAACAATATCTCATCTTATGCACCATACTGTACACAGAAGGAAAGATAGGAAATATAATCTATTCTTCCTCATACCTCTGTGCCACAGGGAATCAAGCAATGGAAACCTGCATTCCAGACCCTTTCACTAAAAACTGTCTCTAGGAGACTTATCAAACTGGGATTCTTCTCCAGTGCTTTAGGCAATTAACAAAACCTCCTTACATTCCAAAAGATCCCTCCCTAGCAGTCTTTGACACAGACAAACACAAACATACATATTCAAAGAGATTTACTCTCCTATCACTTGATGCATAAGGATGGGCAGGTGAGAAAAGTTAAAGTGTTCAGAGATCACAGTGACAATAGAATGGATATACTGATGTCAGGGGATGATATCTGGCTCTGATCAATACAGCCAACTTGTCCTGCTGCATTGCACTGGATACATGGTAAAGATACATGTACGCGATATAACATCATTTTATTTGTAAGGATATTTCATCAATTTACCATGTAGCAAAACCAGTGAAGTAGGCAGACCCTCCAAACAGCTTGTAGACAGCTTTGTTGATAAAGGAAAAGGAATGGAAGTGCCTTATAAATTATTGGTATCATATATTGCATGCGAACTTTTAACGTGGCCGTCTCCCTGCTGTCGTTCACTGCATACCATAATCCCTTCCATTCCTGCCAGATTTCAATCTGTTCCACCTAACTCTTGCTATTCCTCTAACAAGGGATTTCAACAGCATCATAGATTTTGCACAAGAATCGCATTTTATAAGTCATTCTTGCAGTTAGCCTTCTGGCATGCAATCATTTAACATGTTTTAGACTCTGAGATCGATTCTCAGGAGTTTGCAGCTTTCAGCCTCAGGAATAGGATCCTATCTCTGCATAAAGAAAAAGAAACCTCTAAAAAGTGCACATATGAGCAAAGTTTTCAGAGGAGATCAACTATCTTTAATCCCCTGTGCAGGGGTCAGATGTTCAAAAGTGCCCAATGCCTTAATAGCTCCCACTATAATCCTTTTAGGTAGAATTTAAAAGCCTATGTTTTGATTTATTTGGAGTTTCTTGACTCATCAATGAGAGTTGAACTCTGAAAAATTCAGCTTCTTTTTACCAACCATGAGTAACTAAGAATAAACTGTACAGTTGGAAACTAGAAAAGAAAGAAAAAGACCTAACATGGTAATTTCCTCTTTTACCTTTTTTTGGTTTCAATTTGGTGAAGGCTGCACAAAAATGATACTACTCAGGAAAAATAATTGACTGGAAATTTTATATCAACATTTGATTAAGTGGAAAAATAACTTATAATTTCCAGCTTGATGTGAAGGTAGTTGCATGGACTTCAAAATTCCATTTTAGGCAAAGCTCAAATATTGTTTGAATGAGGTGCAGTAAACAGAAACAGTCTGAAACTCAGTTTTAAGGTGATTTTGTGAGCAACATATCAGACAAATAATTCAAGACGTGTCCAGTGTTGCCAAGGTTAGTGAAACCCTTTATGTTCTGCTGGCTACCATCTAATTGTGTAATCTAAAATTACTTGGGTGACCTGCTCATGCAAACACATTTTTCTCCTGACATTTAAGTGACAGGAGAGACATCAGTAGATGACTGGTTACATTAGAAGAGATAGGGAAGTATTAATATGGGGATCTGCTGAAATTTATGTGAGATGCAGTGTTAGTAAGCCCAGATGGCCATATTGAGGAAGGCTAAAGTCAAACTGGGATAGGTACAGAGAAGGACCCTTAATGTTACCAAGGGAACCGAATTTACTAGAGGAGAAAAATATACTGGAGAAACTATTGCTGTAGCTATTAAGTCTGCCAGACAGTAAAAACCACACAGGAATAAAAAGTACCTAAGAGGCAATATGAGGCCCATATTAAGGCTGAGCACTGGGACTGCTACCTGTCCTTGTCAGTAGTTAAGCTGCATTGCCATTTCGTTGTGGAGAACTAAGTTGCTCAGGTGCAATCCAGAGGTGGACAGAGAGACACCAAAAGCCTCTGAGACTAATCCGGTAGGAGAACTCAAATTGCACTGAGAAGAGCTGAGAGCAGGAGGAAAGCATCTCCTGCAGTGGAGCCCAGAGTCAGGTGGGAAAAAAAATCCTAGGCATTTTTCCACCAAAGATGGTGGAAATTATGTTCTTATATCTTCTGGGAGTGATGAAACCGCCATGTAATAATTCCACTGGTGGGAAGAATGCCTTGTTTTAGCTGATGAGTAACCACCTTGCAGTCAGCAATACTGCCTGTTTCATGAACAGCATGTATTTTTCACCCAGAAAAGTCATTACATGAAATGCACCTGCAGGCAGTGGAAGTGGATCCAAGAACCCAGCACTGTTCTGCCAGAGAGCCATTAAATGGACTAAAGAATCAGGATCCTCCTGGATTCAGATATCGTACATTCTTTTTTACACAGTGACCCATCTTCAATAGAGAGTATATTCCCCTGAAGATTATAGATCATTTTGGTGGAAAAACACATCTAGAAAACAAGAGCTGCAACACCTTTCTTAGGCAAATGAAAGTCTTAGTCCCAAACTTGCTTCCTTCTCACATGAGTTCTAGATGGAAGGCAAGAGGCAAAATTCAGCTGCAGATGCTTCTTCCTCTTCCTTCTTCATCAGACATGTTCTCTCACACAACATGTGAGATTTGTGGCCCAGTATTTGACCTTATGCAAATACAGAAAGGTTGTTTTGTTTCAATGATACATGAAAAGCCAAAATTACAGCCCTTTGGACAGCTGCCCTGACCTGAGACACAGTGAGCCAGCGTGTGGAGGATTCTGAATAGGCCCATATTTTAGAGGGAGCTTCAGTCACTCTGTCAAGCAAAACACCCACATCTCTTATGGGGGTACCGTGGTGTTTCAGCAAGGCAGCTTTAGTGTGTTGTCTGAATAAGGACAGATATTAACATGAAAACAAATAAATACAAACTGCATGTAAAAAAATGCAGCATGTAAATAGAGGGAAATGTAAACATCATTATCATGATGGATAAGATTCTAGAATGTCATCAAAATGTAATTGATTAAAGACAGGAACCAACACATGGAAACAGGAATATTTGGCCTGGCCCAAGGGTTTCATTCTTCCTTACTAGAGGTTGGTTTTTTCCATGGTTCTACTCTTTTTGTGCTCTCCTCTGTATCAGTGGGAACTTTCACCCCTTTTGATTACATCTTCCCTCCCATTCTCTCTAGATGGACACAGACTGTTGAAAGTGGGAGGCAGATTTTTGTGCTAGCCACTTTTTCATTCAAATTATCTTTAAGCTCCTTGAAAACTGAGGTCTAAATAAAGGTGGAATACAGCCTGAAGAATTGTAATAAAAAAATGCCTAATGGCTTCTGCAGGATGTCAATTAACCTGGTTCATGAGGGGAGGATAGTTGATAACTCAGTGAATATTCTAGCCATTTCAACTCTACCAGAAATTAACTATTTTACATACCGTACTTTGCAGAAATCCCCCCAGATTTCACCCTCTATAAAATAAAAACAATACATATTCTTAGCACATAAGCAATAAATAGGAAATGCTCTTATGGGATACACATTAGTTCCCACAATAAAAGAACACAAATCAAACCCAGCAGCTGAAGAGCAGATGAGTGAATGATTATTTTGTGCCTCTAATGAAATGATATTGTGAAAGGCATTAGACAGATTGATTAGAGCTCTGCTGACTGACAAAATTGCCCACACTGCCCACCATTATAATGAATCTACCTAGAACTATTTCCTTGAGAGTGTGCACTGTTGCGTACATCCGTATGCACTCCTGTCTTTGTGCTTCACAGCAAAATATTCATTGGTGTTTCTTTATAGTGCAAAAAACAGTCTAACTTGCACAGCTTCCTGCTTTAGAGTTAGCTATGAATACACTCTCAGGGTAGGACTCCTGCAAGGATTCATTTTCAGTACATCTGACAGTCATTTCAATTAACACATTTATCAGCATATTTACAACATGCAGAGGGAAATAAAGATCCTGTTAAAGAAAGAAGCAAGATGAATCAAGCCTCTCAGATTAAAAACCAGACAAATCTAAATCATTAACACAAGTTAATACTGAAGCTAAAAGCACAGTAAGAATAGAAATGATGATTGTATGTTTACACCATTAAGGGGGGGGTATTCAGAGAAAAAATATCAGGATTAAAAAGAAAGCAAGATCAAGATCTTTTGTTGTATAAATGTCTGATCCATTTGCTTTAGTGGAACTCTGCCAACAGCCATTAGTGATGGATCTGACCTGCAGTCTCAGAACTTGTGCATTTCACATATACCTTGAGTTCAAAGTTTGGAAATTGTTCCTGGAAACAAAGACCTACGTGTGGGTTGGAATAATATAAGGCAACAGTTCAGGCTGAGGTCTGGCTGACTAGGAATCATCCCTGCAGAAAAGACCTGAGGTGCTGAGGGACAGGGAGTTGAACAGTAGTCTGCCAACCAGCCTTATAGTGACAAATACCAACTGCACAAAGGGTTGAGAATTTGAGTAAGCTGATTTCCTCCTCTATTTTGCACTTGTGAAGAGAACATGACCAGACTACTGTGTTCAGTTTTGGGCTGCACAAGATAACAAAGTTATCAACAAGCTAAAGCAACCTCTTCACTTGGATGGTTAGGGACCAGAGCATGTGATGGACAAGATGAGGCTTCAGAAGCTGAGCTTGTTTAACTGTAAAAAAAGAAGGCTAGGTGGAATCATGTTAATATTTTCAACTACCTAAAGAGAGTTTAGAAGAGAGATGAAACCAATTTAAGAGCTCACAGACACATGGAACAGGAAATGGAAACTAGAAATACCAGTTAGCTATAAGGGAAAAATTCTTCACAGGGAGGGTGGACAAACATTACAACAGAGAGCCAGAGACACTGTGCAGCCTCCATCCTTAATATTCAAAGCAGGGTAGCACAAAGGCTCTGAGGGACTTGATCCAACATTGATGCCACCCTGTTTTTGCCTCTGGAAGTCCCTTTGTAAGATTTCAGAGAAAAATAAAAATGAGGTGTAGGGAGAAAAACAGAAATGTCATGGCACAAAATGAGATTCAAGAATCAAGGAATATATAAGGCAGACAGAAAAGAAGTGCCTAAGTTGAATACTAAGCCAGGCCTAAAGAACTGTCATGTGGTTATAATAGACTTAACAAAGACAAACTTCATCTCCCTTTGGAAATCAAAACCCTGCAGGCTTCTCGTAGGAGGTAAATGAAGACGAGAATAACCTTGAGCTTCAGTCACACTGTACTTATTCATTGCTTATTTAAGACAGAGCAACCTATTGTATATTGCTGCAATTTGTATAGCTAATTATATAGAACTCCTGTTACACATTGTGTCTAAGTGACGGAATATACATCCTCTGAAACCATTAGGAGTGCTACCACTGACTCATTTGAAGAGTCTAATTTAGCCAGCTGAATTATCTGACTCATCCAAGTGGGCTCATCTCCACAGGCTCTTCTAATGTTGCCCTTTGGAGGAGCTTGCCTCTGCACAGAGAGCCTGGGGAGCCTAACCTAAGGGAGATGCTTAGTGCTCTGGGAATACTGCCCTTTCTTTCCTCCTTGATAAAGGAGGGATGGTAATAATTGCATACCTCCACATTTGATGTGGGGACCAGTTGATGTCGGAGTAATTTAAAAACAGGAATACTAATAAATCTATTCTGTTTGCCAGAGTATAAAAATGGCCTTGTTGAAAGATTGGAAGGATGCATTGGAGGAAGGATTGCTGACCATTAAATCCAGCTTTTCAACAATATCAATTAATATGGTGTTTTCAGGGCTGTCTGAATACCCTGGCAATAAAACAGTGTTTAAAGGAGATCCAGTTAATTAGGGTTTGCAGAAACCAATCTGAAGACAGGCAAAAAACCCCATAATGAATATTGAACTAAGAAAGCTAATCTGTAGTAGGATGGCTTCAATGAATAAGGGAGTGTGCTGAATTTTCCTGTCTGTGATTTGTGGTCATTGAGTGATTACACAGGTACTCAGGGTGTTTATGAGGCATAAAAATGTTTGAAGAAGCCCATAAAATAAAATAAAAATTCTAGAATGTTCAAGCCACAGCAGTGTTTGTGAGGTCAAATACAGCCACTGCAGCTGAGTTATATATTCTATACAATAATATACTCCATATTCTTACATATATTCTGTATTTTCTATTCTACTAAAATAGATTTGTTGCTGTACCTTTATGGTAAATGAATAAGGCAGGAGGAGAGCCACAAATATTTCATTTCTAGAACAGAATTATCACTTTGGGGAATAAAGATAAATATGGAGAAGAAAGACTTACAGATGGGGAAAAAAGTATGAGAGAATTAGGTCATAGAAGATATGGTTGATGATGTCAAAGAGAACTTAGGGTGGAGGGCTGGTTTGGAAAAGGTCACTGTGGTTGGTGCAGCACCAAAGAAGCTGAAGGAAGAGATTAGAAAGGGTCTGGGAACATCGAAGTCTGACTCTAAGTAATACATTTAGAATGTGTAGAGTTGGAAGCAATGTTTTTTGATAAATCAAAAACAAAGCAGGGCTATATTTTAAAAAAATATGTCCTCTGAGGCAGGCAATGAGAATAGGATAAAATGAAAACAGGAAATAGGTTGGGACAGTGACAGTAAATAAAGATGTAGGGGTCAGATAAAATAAGAGTTCCTGAAGGAAGGAACTGCTCATTATATTTTGTCTGATATGCAATATCTGATCCGGAATGCAACCAGTGAAATCTTGTGTGGAGAGCAAGTTGGAGAAGAGGGCTTAAGAAATGACCTGGCTCCTGGAATGTGTAATATACTTTGTGTGAATGAACCTCAGTAGGCTTCAGCAGAGAAGGAAGGCAGAGGTAAGCACTAGAAGAATTAAACTCAGAGCTGAAGAAGGAAACCACTATGGGACCCTTTTTAAACTGCTGCCGGGAGAGCTGTGCTGGAGCTACCTCTCTCTCTGAAACCTCCATGAACAACCTTGCCTGTCCTGTGCTGTGGGCAGCGCCAACAACCAGATCCAGTTCCCATGGCTGAGGCTATTGGGCTGCATCTCTTTATCTGAGGGGACATTATGCAGCTAAGGGCAGTATCATGACTTTTTGCAAGCATTTCCTTCAGGCTTTCAAAACACTGGAGTCACATTGACGTTCAGCAGAGATGGGTTTTATTTTACCTGAAGCCATGTAAGATCAGCACAGACAAGCCAGATGGTCAAAATTGTGGATACCCTCCACTTGCCATTGACTCTCAAAGTCTTTTGAATTTCTTCTGGTTGTCTGGACAGCCTACTTTGCTAGGGCATGCTCTAAGACAGCCAAGCCCATTTTCAGATGCAGACTGCAGCAGCCTAAAGGCTGTGTTGCCAATTTTGTGTCGACTCTGGCCACCAGCAAATTTGCAGATGACACCAAGTTGGGGGGCAGTGTTGATCAGCTGGAAGGCAGGATGGCTCTTCAGAGGACCTGGACAAGTTGGAGAGATGATTTGATGCCAGCGGGATGAGGTTCAAAAGGCCAAGTGCCGGGTCCTGCACTTTGGCCACAACAATCCCCTGCAGCTCTACAGGCTGGGGACAGAGTGGCTGGAGAGCAGCNTATGAAGAGAGGCTGAGGGAGTTGGGGTTGTTTAGCCTGGAGAAGAGGAGGCTCAGGGGAGACCTCATCACTCTCTATAACTACCTGAAAAGTGGTTGTAGCCAGGTGGGGGTTGGTCTCTTCTCCCAGGCAACCAGCAGTAAGACAAGAGGGCATGGTCTTAAAGTCTGCCAGGGGAGATTTAGGTTGGATATTTGGATGAAATTTTTTAAAGAGAGAATAATCAGACATTAGAATGGGCTGCCCAGGGAGGTGGAGAGTTCACTGTCCCTGGAGGTTTTTAAGATTAGACTCCATGTGTCATCTGTCCCTGGAGGCTAGGAACCACGGTGGTGTTGGATCAAGGGTTGTACTTGATGATCTCAGAGTTCTTTTCCAACCTGGCTGATTCTGTGATTCTATGATGTTATGATTCTATGAAATGTGTCTCCCATTAACTAAGTTCGTTACTGTCTACTCAGATCCTACATCCACTTAGGATCTCAGCACCATGGCTGCCCAACTTCCTGAAGTGTACGAGTCATACATGTCAGCATTTGTCAAGACAGAACAGCTTTTGCAAAGGCCTCGCTGTGCACAGACTGGAATCGTGTGTTATTCATCTCTTTAAATTAGGTTGTCTCTCTTGGCTGACTTCCCGTTACAGTCGCTGTTAATCTGGTCAATACAGCCAAAAGGCATCAGTCAGTTTATTCTAAGGCAGACACCCACATTTAGGTCAGATGAAACATGCCGTAGGTATTATAGATGGTATTGACTGGTTCTCCATAAACATAGTTGAATCCCACATAACTGCCTCAAAGGTAAGCACTTACATTTTAGAAATGTCAAGTTAGAAAACAGGATGCCACTGTTGGGTGCATGCCATATACCCCTAATAAGGAGGAATAAGGTGTCTCTTGAGGGTCAGAGTGATAACCCAGGTCTTGGGAGGCTCACATAAATTTCCATGAGGAACGAGGAACTCACAGCTATACAAATGCTCCAAGAGCATCATTTCAGTCCTGACCTCACTACAAACTGCATCTGTCACCTCCTCCAAGTCACTTTGACTCTACACCATTGCCTCTCACATGGACAGAATGGCATTTCACATCCCAGCCTGTTCCGTTACCTACACAGACAGTGAGCTACTACTGCATGTTACAGGGTTTAGCACTTGCAAACTTGTATTTTATTTCAAACCTCTAGTTGCTACTGTGATATGAGTAAATAATAGAGAAGCCATGACAGCTAGACAGGGGAGCTTTCAGTCCCAAGAGTGATTGCACTTTTAACTAAGAATAGTATGTTTTCATATTGGATTTCTTTCTTTTGTGTGTGTGTTATTGCTGCTCAGAAAACAGATTTATTTCAATATTTCCTCTTGTTTAAAAAACAGAAGCTTAACCCTTGCTCTTTCAAGAGTAAAAGTAACACTACAAGGTATATAAAAATATTTAAAATGGATAAACTGAAGGAGGAAGAGAAAAAAAATCATGTCACAGAGGGATAGCATGAATTTTATTTCAGGGTAATGACAGATTCTTTTGTCTCTGCCATCAGACAACTCTGAACTCAGGAAAGCTGCTGCATGCAAATGAAGGCAAATGAAATATAGGTATCCGCATGATGTGCATCATCTTCATCTGAGTGGCAGATGGGTCCCCTCAGTGCAGAGGCCAAGCAGTGAATGCTGACTGCTCCCACATTAGGGGCTGTTCCGTGATGACAAGATTAAGACTGGTTAATGGCACAAGAGGCAGAGCCTTGCATTGCAACTCCCTTCACTGTCTGAATTTTGGAGTGGATTTCCTGCTTTGGTGCTGTCAGGCCACTATGCCCCTCCAGTGATGGAATTGATTTTATCCGTGTTTTAAATCACAAGAGAGAGGAATTGTATGCTGATTAGGCGATAAGCTGTCACCATCCTACCAGGCAGCTACTTCACACCTGTCTTGAAACCAAATGCTGGTTCTGAGCATTGTTTGCAGCAGAGATGTGGAATGCCACTTTGGGCAGGAGAAACAATCCTTCCAGAGCCACTGACTTTCACCTTTGCCTCTCAAACAAAAAAAAAGGCAGCAGTTTACTGTGGTTTCCCTGTCCACTCCTGATTGCCAGAAGTGTCAAGTCAAGTCACTATCCTGGTACTATTTTTATTCAGGGAAACTGAGACATGAGTAAGTTGAGTTTTTTATTCACCTTGCACTGTGAGTCTGGCAGAGTAAGGAACTGGTCCTGGCTCTCCAAAGCCATGGACCACATATCACAAGGAGCTACATCAATATACATCCTGCTGCAAATAGCTTACAGTTTTGCACCTCAGTTTTTCCACATGTTCTGAAATGCCACTGATGCCCCATCACAGCTATGACTTTCTGCATTCCCTAAGGCTCAATGAGACAGAAATAACAAAGCACTTTGAGCAACAAAAGAAGTGATTCCTCCCAGTGCAGAGTACAAGTATGTGTTTGAATTATTTCTCTGATCTGGTAATAGTGTAAATCACTAGCAAGCTACAAAGTGATGATGACTGTATATAAAAAAAACAAAACAAAAACACCTAAAATTTTTTTAACTTAAAAAAATAAAACACACCCCTGAGGAGGATCTTCTTAAATGGTACTAATTTAAATCCTTTTTGTCCTCTAACTGTGCTGAAAAACACATCTAAATCTATAACCATTTTATATACTTAAGAATGTCTGAAATAAAAATTACTTTTACTAACCAGTGATCATGTAATATTAAAATACTGTTATCATGTTTATCTGTTTACCAGCTGGAGTCCTAATTGAAATTTGTTCAGAACTCATAATAGCATTAGGTCATATTTTGCTTACAGCATTAAGCAATGATTACATCTGTGGGTTTTGTTTTTAATTAGCTGTTTTCAGTTATCTGGGAAAGATAGAACCTTTCAGGATTGTAATTCATTTTTTGATTACAATGGAAAGAGAACAAACCAAGTCATATTACAGAAGTATGTGTAACTGTATAATTTACATTCCTGACTTTGGGGCTGTTAAATCTGATTGTATTTTGATTTCCTGTCACTTGTCAGTTATGTTAATTGGGTTTTGATGGCAACAAGGTGCTGGCGTTAACAGGTTTGGGGATCTAAAATGACTTTTTACAAAAAAAGAGATGATTGTGTATTGTGTCTTACTTTCCTGGTGGCAGGATAGAAGGATCACTTTTAATGCAAGGTAATGAAAAACAGACCACTTTGTACCATCTGTGCAGCTCAACGTAGCCAGAGGTGAATTTTAAAGAGGATCTCAAATGTAGTTGTAGCTCTGATTCAGAAAAGAATTTCAGCACTCATGTTGAAATGCCTTCATCATTCATCCCAGACTACAGACACACATGATTACTCACCTGCTTTAGGTTAAACATCTTGCTGAATCTCATCCTACAGAAAGCACAAGCCATAGCAAGCAGCAAGCCCAAAGGGAGGCTCAGGTTTCATCATCACTGGGTACTGACACTAACTGTTCATTAGTAATAAACTGACTCCAGCAGCTCCCTGGACTAGGAGAAGTGCCCTGGCTGCCCTCTTTCTTCAAACTCTTGTTTAGCTTAATGTAAATACCCACGTTTAGAAAAAGAGGAAAGTAACTCCAGAAGCCAAAACAGGAAATAATCAGCCTTAATCTGCTGGAATGAGTGACTGCTAAGAGACAGCGAGCAGCCTCACTTGCCCTTCTGAGGACTCTGGAGTCATGGGGTCATCTGTGGCCTAGGAAAGCTCCCACCTCCCTGGATGCACACTCACCATGCTGTGCCACCTCTGTGCTCTCAATCAACATACAAAAGAAAAGAGAACCTGAACATGGGCAGCCATGGGAATTTGGTGACATTGTTTGCTGGGGAAGTGCTTATGAAGATGAATTAAATAGGGTTGGTAGACTGTGGCTATGCAAAAAGAGCATGGTCGTTTATTTCTAACACACCTATGGAAGTGTGAGGCACACAGAGTGGCAACAGTAAGAAACCAAGCCTGATAAGCTTACATGATAGTGACTGGTATCCCTGGAGAGGTTACAGGAATTATATGACTATAAAAAGTAGGCTCAGAAGAGATGTTGAGATGTAACATAATCCACTTTCCTGCCAAGATGAATAAAGGGGTGAATTGCTCATAAGACACATTGTCTGTAATTCTTTTGCTCTGCTCAGAGCTAGGCAAGTTCAGCAGCTTTCCTGTGTCCAGTTGGAAAAACAGCTTTCAGGATCCTAAACAAGAATTTTAGAAAATTCAGAGTGGAGTAACAAAAATTATTTAAGCTTTAAAATACACCTGAAGCATTCAGTCAGTCTCTGCAAATGAGTATAGCCAGTTAATACCACTTACAGATGAAAACATGCAGACTGGGGTTCAAAGTGCCTGACCTGATTTCCCCGCCTATACACCAGAAAATTATCCTCCCCCTCATTATGTCTCACTGTGCCCAAGCAATTTCTTTTCTGTTGACCTGAGCCAGTGCTCCAACGGCTCAGTCATTTATTGATTGTTTCTGAGAAGACAGAGAGAGGCTTTTCCCCCATTGTTAAGTGAGCATGTGGTACCTGTACCAGGGCACGTCTACCATGGGCATTTTCAGTGAGCACAGGAACAGAGTCAGTACCTCTCACAGGGTCTGGTTAAATGCACCCTTTCCCTCATTGGTGAAATTGGTCTGCAAGGAATGATCCTCAATGGTTATTCTGGAGCAAAGGATTGAGAGGTTTTGGGCAGGCTGCCAGTTTCTTCTGGAATGTGATGCTCACCCCCACTTGCAGGGGAGGAGAAGGACCTTCCCATGGCAGTTCTTCCCTGCCGAGCTCCTGCCATGCTCAGCTTTCTGTGACCACTCAGAGCCCATGGACATTGGGTTGAGAGTCCTCCTTCACTCCAAATACAGAGGACTTTGTATCTGCTTTTATCAACTGGTAGTTCTTAAAAAGCCACGTGAGGACTAATACAAGAGGGTAGCAACATTGATTTTGCTGGGTTTTTTTTGGAAAACCAAGCATCAAGTTCTTTGCTCCTTACATTGACTCACCTTGTGAAAGCCAGGCAGCCTGCACAGGACAAATATCTGTGCTGAGAAAGAGACCAATCTTTTCCTGATGACACCCTGCATTGTTGGAAGGCCACACAAGGATGCAGATGTGGGCTAAGTCCCACATGGGACAGATGCCAGCCAAGGAGACACATGGACACATTCACAGGCTCAGTCTACAATGGCTGCACAGGGAACCCTGAGTGCAGAAAGGCTAAAAGTGATGCTGAGATGAGATGAGTTTCATTGGGGATGAACTTGGCAGAGAGAGAAGTTCCTGTCACTTCTTACAGCCACCACAGATATCACTCAGGATAAGATAGGCAGAAAGTAGTGGTGCTGTTACAAGAAACCTGTCTTGGCCTTGCTCTAAATTTTGTTCTTTTTCCTAACCAGCGAAGTTTTAGGGTTTTTTTTCTCAGTGAAAAAAAAAGGAACAATAAGACTTGATGGTCATTATTTATCAAGCACCTTACATAAGGTGCAGAAGTCATTCTTGTGTCCTATCTAGCTTTGGATCAGTTAATGCTGGGATTCAGGCCCGCCCTTTTCACAATGTAAGGCAGTAACCTAGGTGTCCAAACACTGATTATGCTGGGGCTGCTTGGAATTTAGCAAAATTCCTCCTGAGACCTGAACAACTCTTCACAGGCAAAATTTCAGTGAAGTGAGTGCACTGCCACAGAAAAGTGTTGGCTCATTTCCTAAATTCAGAGTAGGGGATAAAAAAAATCCAACTCAGTCTAACAGCAATGTAACACCATTAAAGCAATGTAATGAAAATAATTCTGGCCTGAAGACTCAGAGATTTAAGTGAGACTAGAATAGGCCTTTAATTACTTCCATTTTTACTCTTCAGCAGCCTCAACAGGACTAAAATAGTTCTCTCCCTCCTGTTCCCACTGTGTCAGTAGGACAGAGCCCTGCACGAGGATTCACACACTCCCTAATGTTGTGCCTCCTTAGACACAACAATACCTCCCTTAGCTTTCTCTCCTCTCCCACAGCAGGCATTCAGTGTGGCTCAGCCACACCAGGGCCAAAATGAGAGGAATGCAGGCGGATTTCCTTTTTTAGTCTCAGCTCTGTCCCTTTTCTACCTTCCTTATTTTGGAGGAGATGCAGATGGTAGTCTCTCCCTTTGCTGTGTGCGAGTGTCTAGACAGAAGAAATCTCCCCACAGCTTCTGTTATTTTCTGAGCTGCCTTCTGCTCACCTCCACCTCCTCATTTTCCTCTTTATCAGCTTTCTGTATTCTCCATGTTTCTATTGGTCCTGTGGAAATGAACACATCAAAGCCATAAGTAGTAGCTTTTCCGATGCTCCTACGTCCTGTCTCCCCCCTCTTCTTTTAATATTAATATTAATAGCTACTGTACCTTTCTTTGCAGTTGCTTTCTTCTTGATCCTCAAGGGAGTAAGCCTTTTCTTGGACTTTCTGCTACTGTGAATGCTTGTTTGAAGGAATGCTAGGGCATGCTGGGAAGCACAACACCAGTGATGCCTGTGATACAATATTGGGCTGAGCAGCAAAGATATTAAATGTTATTGTACTTATCGTAAGAGTCAAACATACTTTTATCCCAGCCACGTGTGGCTGGGGTTTTTTTCCTTGTTGCTTTCCTAGCAAAAATAGCTTTTTAATCAGTCCAGAATCTCCAAGGAAAAGAAAAAAATAAATAACCTCTTTCCTATGGCCTCCTTGATGTTATTCCACAGGGCTGCTGCCTGAACAGCAAAGAAGCAAGTGCTGCTTCCCGCCTGTCGTCAAACCACGCACACACACACATATACACACTACAGGGACACACATCACCAGCACCCCCACCACTGCTATTATTTAAAGCACTGAGTTAACAAGCTCTCCTACCCTCCAAGGTTTGCCTGCCTGTTGCTGGTCCCTGGGGCTGAGAGCTGAACTCCCTGCGCCTGCACCAGCCCAGCTCTCACATTTGTATTCTGTGATGCGGATGCATGTCTGGAGTGTTGGGAAGAAATCCCCCAGGTTTTATTTCACTTACACACAAATAATGGAAAAATGGCAGCGCGTGGTGAGCATGAGGTTTCTGCTCCGTGGGGGCTGCATGCAGCCCGTGGTTAAGCTTGCTCCTTGGGATCACAGCAGTGCCCTAAAGGCTGAAGGTGAATTTCTTAATGCCGTTGTCACAAGGAACAGGTACTGCGGTAATAACGATACCCACTGTAGCCCTCAGAGGGAGTTATTCCAAGCATGATTTCTGCCTGGATGTATGTAAAGGTTATTATTTGCTCCTATCTTGACACCAGGGACCACTCGCTTTGAAAGCAAATACTTCTTTAGTGTGCAGAATCATAGAATATGCTGAGTTGATAGGGACCCATCAGGATCATTGAGTCCAGCTCCCAGTCCTACACAAAATGCGCATCTGAAGCAGGAGGGATTGAGGCACTCACACTTCTTTTGTGACATGTGCCACAACTGGACACGGCAATGACTAATCCCGCTCCCCTCTCTCCCCTACAGCTGCTGTTGAGGTGAAACCAGTTGTTACCATGGCCAGTGGAAAGACCCCCAGGAGCACTAGTGAGTTTGCATCAGCTGAAGAAAGGACTGAGGGGAGATCATGAGATGGCTTGGTGCTGGTTTTCAAGTTATGACACCCTCTTATCATTTCCTTTTCCTTCTCCAGCAAAGCCATTTGCACGCTAATAGGCACAGACCAGCAGCCCTTTAGTCTCGTGGTAGTCTGGGGAAATCTCCCTTACCCTGATCAAAAGGCTGCAGGACTGAAATGTGCTGTACTGGCATCACAGCTATGACTTAGGAAGAAAACTGGTGAGGGAGGAGAAAAATAATACACTGAGTTATGGATGGGAGAGAAACACCAAGCACTTCGTGCAAAGGCCCATTGAAACCAACCAAAGGAGCTGCAGATTACAGAGGTTCTTGTCAGGCTCTTATTGCAGCCTTTTGGGAGAAAAAAAGCCTCACATAAGAATGGCCTTATGTCCAGCAGTGCTAGTTTCACCTATTTTAGCTCTAACCTGCAACACCACAAGAGCTCTAAAGGAAGAATAACAGATTGTTTGCCACAAGAGTCGAGAGTCGTTAGTCTTAACAAACAAAAGGAAGTGGGGAGATCTATTTACTTGTAATAATCATCAGTTTTATCTTTTAAAACATTTCAGCATGGAATCTCGGAGCAGCACAGCTCAGAATCTAATGGAGATGCCTTGTGTTTGCAAACATGAAATCTAAATAAAGTTTCAGGCAGTGATTGGAGGATGCTTTTGAGATCTCTACAGGAAATCTAATAGGAAAATTCAAATGAGGTTATATGCTTTGCTGCTTGTCTACAAGGTTCTCCCAAAGGTCTCCCTGCTCTTCCAGCTTATGAGCCTAATTAACCCCCTGCACCTGGTTGCCAGGCATGGAATTTTAAGTCATTATGGGGATGTGTGGCTTCCTTAGCAGCATGTCAAACTCTTCATGTCACACTCCAAGCGCTGGAATTTGTGTTGCACTTTTTTGTTCAGTGTTGCAGGGGGTGGCCAGCTGCCCACACATGGAAAACTTAACTGAAGGGACCAATTTACAGGCAGTCTTTGGACCAAATGGGATAACAATTCCCCCAGAGGGGTCTTGCAGGTTTCTGCAGCACACTGGAGCAGGAGACTTTGAGCTGTCCTTAGATGTTTTAAACTACTTCACAGGCATTAACTATGCCCATCTCATACACACAATCCTACCTTAACCAGCTCCCCTGAGCAATATGGACGGTGTGTGAGCTTTCTGCATATTCAGCTTGTAAGAGACAGCCTGAGGAATCTGCACTGCTCCCACAACTCTTTACACATTCCTCATTAGAGAGTCTGGATTGAAAGAATAAAAACAGTAACCAGGAAAAAAGTCTAAGAGCAGCAAGTAGAGCTCTACGAATCAGATGGGAACTTTAGCACAGGCTGCTATGGAGGCTGCCTTTCCTGCACTTGTGTTTCCATTGCAGCAATAAATGCCTGGCTACCCTGTGACTTGGTGATGCAGAGAGTGCACCTTTGCTTACTCCACCACTCTCTTAGCCTTGAACATCAGGGTGTCATAGAGCCTTTTTCATGGAGTGCAGAAGCCATAGTGTCAAACCTCCTCAAGTGGAAAAGGACTCCACACCTTCAAACTTCACCTCCTGTGTGGGTGCTTTCAGCTCTACACCAATAGGTAAAACAAGGGCAGAAGTATTTTAATAGTGTCTAAATATATGATTTTAGTTTAAGAGAGATTTTAGACTCTGAGTTGCAGGACAGATGAGCCCAGATGACAGTCTTGCAAACTTCTTTATTATTATTTATTTATTATTATTACTTCTTTTTATTATTTTGCCACTTGGTTGGATTGGATGGCTGGCTCAGCATCTTAGATAGTAAATTACACAGTACCTGTCACAAGTAACTATTTTCCCCTCCATTCATTGCAAAAGGAATTGGGGAGTTGCACAGTAATGTACTAAATTTACACTAATTTTACTGTACTGAATTTAAAGCAGTGTCAAATCCCAGAGCCTGAGCTTGGAGGAGCTGCAGTTTCAGCATGAACATGGCCAAAGAAAGGCAACAAAGCTGGTGAAGGGTCTGGAGTAAAAGTCCTATGAGGAGCAGCTGAAAAAGCTGGGGGTGTTTAACCTGGAGAAAAGGAGGCTGAGGGAGGACCTTATTGCCCTCTACAGCTACCTGAAAGGAGGTTGAAGCCAGGTGGGTGTTGGTTTCTTCTCTCAAGTAATAAGTGATGGGAAAAGAGGAAATGGCCTCAAGCTTCATCAGGGGAGGTTTAAATTGGATATTAGGAAAATTTCTGCATGGAAAGGGTTGCCAAACATTGAAATAGATTGCTTAAGGAAGTGATGGAATTAACATCCATGGAAGTGTTCAAAAAACATGTGACGTGGCACTGGGGGACATGGGTTAGCGGTGGACACAGCAGTGCTCAGCTAGCTGTTGGACTGATGATCTCAGAGATCTGTTCCAACCTTGACAATTCTACATTCCATACCTTGCAGACATTAAGCACTCTGACTAAACCCCTCTCTCCACCTTAAGGAGTATTCAGGCCCCTTGTGTATAGCTGGGCATGGTAGGTTTTCATTTCTAGAAGAATCCTTATATATTGGAACTCCTCTATGCTGTCAGAAAAAAAGGCATTGAATTTGCAGGCTGCCTTCTACAATGTAATCATTGCAGAAGCCTTGGTGACATCTATTTAGATTTAATTCCACTTTGCATTTTCTTGTCCTGTATATTGAGACAGCAGAAGATTTTTCTAGGGCCTGTTAAAACAATCAAATGTACTAGAACAATTTTCAAAATTATCAGGAATAAGCTGAAAAAAAGAGGATATCTTTCAGCAAAAAAATTAATAAATGACAAGCCAGTTTCTTTTTAACAAATCAGGAGATGATGGCACAAATTCTGACAGTACACAAACTCTGCAGGTTCCTAAAGATGAACTCTACAGCAATTTGCTATGTGTATTTTAAGTTGGCCTCTATGAACACTTAATGCTACTAAATGTTGTCACATATGCAAATAACTATTCGTTATGGTTTTAAACATCTTCTAAGAAGACATCACTGTCCTATTACATTCTGTTGTAATGATTTGATTTATCATTTATGTTAAGTACCTGTAGGTCCTGTGACCGACTAAATAGAGCATTTACCTTGACTCAGGAGTTTGCATTTACAAATGTTACTTAGTCGGTGATTTTCCCTTTCTCTGGTTCAGTTTCTGCAGATATAAAACAGGGATAATGATAATGACCTCCTTAGTAACGCCATTAGGGATTTACTAATAACCTAATCATTATTGGGGAATAAAACTTTATGTGAGGAACCATTTATTAAAGCATCCCCATGGCTTATTCACACTCTAAAAGTGATTTCTGAATGGAGACTTAGAGGGAAGGTTGATGAAAAATGCACCAGTGCTAAAGCAACAAAGATCCAAAGCTCATGGTCCACAAATAGGTGTGAATTAAGGCATAGAGTTGCACAAATTGTCATCTTTATGTCCCTCCTCAACCTTCCTCAGCTGCTGCTTTTGCTGAAGGAGGAGGAGTTGAGGGGTATTTCTTTACTGTTTTTGGTGCAAAAGTATGGAAGTCTTCCATGTTCAACGACGTCACCAAGGAGTGGCAAACACTTCCCCTGTGGCTGTTTCTGCAGCATTACACCCATCAGCAACAAGAAGGATGAGGAGGAACTGTTCTTGGAACAGGTATACTGGGTACAGGTGAAGAGAGCTCCCTCATATGGCCTGGAGTGCACATTGGGACATTTCAGATCATGCCAACAGTGAACAGTATACAAAAACTCCACTTCCCACCTTATTTTGCCTCTACATTGACAATCTGAAAAGTTAATAATGTATTTTTTATTTTCCCTTCTACCTAGTAACCTTTTTCTCTATAAACTCTTTGTCACACATTCCCATTTAAGCCTCTGCAGAGCACCTGGCTTTCCCAGATGTAAAATGTGCTTGGACTGCAAAACTCTGAGATCTGACTGGGTGAAAAATGTGGCTCTTTGGCTCTACCATCTCCTCAAATGAGGACTTTAGCCTCCATGTTTACTTCTAAAAATAGGAACTCATCACTACAGTAAGGTTGCAGCTGAACATTTGAAGCACAAGTAGTGTTCTCCTCTATCTTTCCAGTTGCAGGCAATGGTGGCGGAAGAAACAGGAAGAACAGCTGACCAATACCTGACTCTGAACCTGATGTCACTGGCAGAATTTTGGTTTTTCTGATCATGAGTTGATTTACACGACACCAGGCTTGCTGACGACAGATTGGGTATGCCTGTCTCAAAGGGGGAAAAAGAACTTTGCACAGGAGATAGCAAGGCTCACTGAAAGAGCTTTAAGCTACATTGGAAGGGGAAAAGGGATAAAATCAGGCTTGCTAGAGATAAGCCCGGGAGCAGCACACACCAATGTTTGAGGAACAGTGTGCTAGCAAGGTTCTTCAGTCTGCTGTCTCAGTGGTGGTAGAGAGGGAGATCCATGTGTCAGCAAAGACACAAGGGTTATTGATGTGCTAGAAACCACAGAAGTGTCTGAGAATGGTCACATAGGAATTACGGCTTTCCACTCAAAAAGTTGGTGGGATTCATCATGCAACTGAGAGGCATTCACACCAATGCCTGCAGCATGGGTAACAGGAGGAATTGACATCATTCTCCAACTGGAAAACTATGATATAGTTTCTATGATATAGAAAGAAAGACTCACACAACTGGAGTGCTGCATTGGATGACAATAAATTTTTCAGAAGGGACAGGCAAGGAAGGAGAGGCAGTGGGGTTGCCTGGGGAGTGTTTTGGCTGTCTGGGCTTAATGATGGTGACAAAAGGGCTGAGTGTTTATGGGTAAGAATCAGGGGGAAGGCCAGCAAGGCAGATAATACCATGGTGGGAATCTGTTACAGACCACTCAACCAGGACCAAGAGGCAGACAATATAATCTATAAGCATCCGGCAGAAGTTTCAAGATTGCTAATCCTTGTTCTTGTGGGGAACTTCTACTTAACAGATGTCTGCTGGAAATACAAAACAGTGGAGAGGAAACAGTCCAGAAGGTTCCTGGATTGATCATGAAATAATAGAATTTTTGATTTTTAGAGAAGTAAGGAGGAGGTTCATCAGAATTGCTACCTTGCACTTAGGGATGGCAGACTTTGAACTGTTTAGGGGCCCGGCTGAGAAAGCCCCTTGAAAGGCAGTCCTGAAGATCAAAGCAGTCCAGGAAGGCTGGACATTCTTTAAGAAGGAAAGCTTGAAGGCACAGGAACAGGCCATCCCTGTGTGCTGAAAAACAAGATGTCAGGGAAGACGATCAGCCTGGCTGAACAGTGAGCTTTGGCTGCAGCTCAGGAAGGATAAAAGACTATATAACCTTTGGAAGAAGGGAACTCGGAAGGACTACAAGGATATTGTGAGGTTATGCAGGGAGAAAATTAGAAGAGCCAAAGCTAAACTAGAACTCAATTTGGCTACTGCAGAAAAAGACAATAAAAAAATGTTTCTGTAAGTACATTAGCAACAAAATCAGGGCTAAGGAATATATCCATCATTACTGGATGTGGAAGGAAACATCATGACAAAAGACAAGGAAGAAGCAGAGATGCTTTCTTTATCTCAGTCTTTAATAGTAAGACAAGTTGTGCCCAGACAGCATGAGTTTAAGAACAGTGGACCCTTTTGACTAATCTCATCTCCTTGTACAACAAGGTGACCCACTTAGTGGATGAGGGAAAGAATGTGGATGTTGTATACCTGGACTATAGTGAAGCCTTTGGCATCATCTCCCACAGCATTCTCATGGCTCGGATAGGGGCACTGTTAAATGGTTAAAAAACTGACTGGATGGTCAGGCCCAGAGAGGGAGGATGAATGGTGTTACATCCAGCTGGTGGTCAGTCATTATTGGTGTTCCACAGGGCTCAGTTTTGGGGTCAGTCCTGTTTAATATATTTAACAGTGATCACAAGGGGATCAAAGGCATTCTCAGCAAGTTCACAGATGACACCAAGCTGGTGGGGAGTGTTGATCTGCTGGAGGGTAGGCTCCAGCTGACAAAAAGTTACATAGCTGCAACAGTGCATAAAGCAGTGCCAATCACTGCAGGATACAGTCTGAAGTCATAAAGGCTATAGTTGCTACAAAAGGAACAAGCCCTTGTAGTCAGGTAACTGATACACAAATATATGAAAATCATAGGTTCTGCCCACTTCTGTCTTACAGCCAAAGGTCAGGACCAAACTTCACATTGGAACGAGTGGAAGAAGAGGTAGAAATGAAATGAAGTCAGCATTCTTGTGTATTAAGTAGTGAGTCAAGAACAACACTTTCTTAGTTGGAGTAGGATAAAAACACATCAAGGAAGAAGACTTGGGGAGCTAACCCTTCCCACAGTCTTTATCCCGGCTTTTCTCTTCATAGCCAAAAACATTACCTCAAAATCTGTGCATAGAGTCTTCATCAAGTGAAATCCATACCATCAATCTGTAGGAATTATGAAGGTCTAACATCAGTGGAAAGTGGCTTAGATGGAAACACAATTAATTTCAAAGTTCACAAGTATTGAACAGAAACAAACACTCAGCTTTACTGTAGAACATCATCCTTTCAAAGTGTGGTGGTATGAGAAGTGGTCAAGAGGTTCTGGCTTTTCACAGAGATGCTGCGATTTGTTAAAGTGAGCAGACTGCTTAGAGGGAATGGCACTTTGAAGAGGAGGTGGCTGGGTAGTGTACAGCAAGTTTAGCTTCGTAGCAAAGGAAAGAAAGGCTCTGATTCTCATGTACATCAGTATAAATATCATGGACTGTGCACATTGGCAAAGAGAATTCAGCTTAGATGAGAGCTAGTCCAGAGAGAGAGAAAATTTGTCATCCTGAAAGTCTGCTCTGCAGGTGTTTCTGCTATTACAGATGTACACAGCCCCCAGTGGCATGTAGTTTGAATCCAATCGGGCCCAGGTAAGACTGTTGTAAGAAACACAGCTGCCTTCTTCCTTGCTCACTGATGTGGTGAGCCCTGGTTGCATTGTCAGGAGTCCCTGCAGCACTCCTGGTAAATGACTGGGGAGGGTCTCTCATGCAAAATCACAAGACAAATGATATTAAAAATTAAAAGCGAAAAAGCAAACAGCTCAACTGGGACTTGAAAGAATAATAGTTGCACTGTGTGCTTTTCACTCACAGCTTAAGTTCTTATGGCTGAATGGCTGTTGGAAATACTAAGGGTTTGATTTGTCAAATCTCTCACGCGTAGAATCCCTGGGAGATAGGATCACTCTGTCCTAACTGTGCTATTCTTACCTGCTCATTTCTGCTTTCCTCTTACCATTGCAAGATATACCAACAGCACATGTGGGCAAGCCCCAGCCGGCATCTTTTCCCCAAGACAGGTACTTACATGACACAAAAACATGAATGAAAGCGTAAATGCCCTAAAGATTACTCAGGTTCCCGTCCAGGTACCATTTCTCTGCAGAGAAATGGTTTTCTGTGCTTTCTAGTTTGGAAGCAGTTACGCAGTGGTTTCTGCTTGAAGGTTTCATGTCTTGGGGAAATAACCTTTGGATAGCCACGGCCTTAGTCATGCATTTCTTTGGCCATGAATAGCTTTCTTAAGCTGTATTTACGCGGTGCTAAGCGCAGTAAATCCAGGCCTCAGCAGTAACACACATCATTAATAATACTGAACTTTCAGATCAGTTGCTAGGAAGCTAAGGCTTCCACAGCTATGGGTGGTTATATCAGCCTTCAGAAACTGGCATCATGTCACGGGCAGGGGCCAGGCACAGGGGATATAAAACATCCTTTGTTAACGTCATCCCAGGGGATATACTGGATCCCAGCCTTCCTAAGCCTGCCATGGGATGAAACAGCCTTCTGTATAGAATAAACCAGGCAATGAAATGTTGAAATATCTTATCCCCAGGTCTGCAAGAAATGCATATCCAAAACCATTAGCAAATTCTGCATCCTACCTCATTCCTCCCACTTTATTTGCAGTCCTCCATTGAGATATTCAGCTATGATGGCCAGGGAGGTAGAGCTGAAAATCCACCCAGTGCCCTGTCCTGTGCAGGTAGGCAGGGCTGGCAGTGTGCCTGTCCTAGTCCATTCCATACTGACCTGCGTCTGTGATGAAACCTTGTATCTCTGGCCAGTTTGGGTTTTGTAACTAAAGGGACTAATTTCACTGTAGGTGTCGAGGTGAGGGGAAAGATGTGATACTATGAAAAAGCTTTTTCAGCCTCAACAGCCATCAGAGCTCTGTGCAGCTTTCTGGAAAATAGGCTCATCCTCCTGCCAGTGATGATTATCCTCATTCCTCAATAGTTTTTTTCCTAGTATTTGGGGAGAAGTAGAATATTTCAGATCCACAGTTCCCCTTACTGGATCCAGCTCCGCCCTTCAGTATCCACGTGCTTGCACTCATCTCAGTGTCAGAATTGCCATCACCATAGCAGAGTTGGTGTCAGATGGACACTGAGGTCTTCCCACCTATTTCTGTGTGTTTAAAAAGTATTCCCCTGCACCTAAAACAAGATTACCCAGGCAACCCTTTTATTTAAAGACCAGATCCCAAGACTTCTATCTGTGCTGATAACATATCCTGTGCCAGTTTCAGAAGCACAGAAACTGTGCTAGTTTCAGGGGGACTCCTCTGTGCTAATGAGTGTATCAGTATCTAGCTGAAGATTTTTAGTCTACAGAAATTGCCTGCAGCAAGGTCCCCACACGGTCCTTCCCGTGATGCCCCTCTCTCTGAAGGAGAGAAGCTGCCCTCTACCCACGGGATCCTGCTGCAACTCCAGCAGTCACTTGCAGAACACTTCTGCAGGAGAAGTTGGCCACGAAAGTCACCTTGTACATCTTCATAATCACTTGCCACCCTGTACCTGAGAATCCTATCTTGTATGAAATCCAAGGTCCTGAGGTAACTTCAGGTTAAAGCCATAAAGTATTTTTTTAAACTGGTGACTAAGCATTCATCAGAAAATGAAATGATGTTGGGAGAAAGTGAGTGTGGGATCTACCCTTATTTTAAAATTCAATTAGCAGCACAACCATGAAGAACAGCCCTGTGGTGATGTAGATTTAGTAAAGTCATTAAGATCTCAGATTACATGGGGTGCTATTTCCCCTCACTCTCCCTTTTGCTGCCCCCAGCAATCCTGCCTGTTTTCAACCTATCACAATACAAACAGAAACAAATCACCAGGGGTTAAACAGCCTAAATTGGATTACAGTCACACTGTTCAGAAAATAGAGTATTGCTGGTAATTGCATTCCATTGAGTAAATATCTGTACTAGTTTATATCACATTAGTATTCTGACAATGATTATTCTCATTGTAATTTGCCTGTCCATGAATAAGTGTAACACAGATCTCAGAATCCAAACAACTGATGTGCTCTGAGTGCTGGTATTTGTTTCAAAGATTAAACAACCTCCTGCTTGGACATTAATAAAATCTTAGATCAAGAAAATCCTAGATCATTCTTCTTTCAATCTTCCCAAAGAGTTATGAGCCAAATAATTCAAGGCCCAAAGTTGTTCTTACTGAAGCCACAGGAGTTCTGCTAATTTCACTTGCTTGATAACCCTCAAAATTTCTTTTATTTATATCACAGTTGCCTCCTGATTTTGCTGGTTCCGAAATATTTCTGGATACTTTGTGATGACTATCTTAATTTTAAAGAATTCCAGTATAAAACAGGCTGGTACATTAAGGGCTAAACTTTACACTTGATTACTTCTCAGGTATTTTATTCCATCTTCTAGATAACCTCCTGTCTTAGTTAAAGTGTCCATACCTCCCTCCCCACAAGCCAGCTTTACTGGTACCACTGAATGCAGCCTCAAGCACTTCAACCACTTTGATTTTTTTCAGTGCCTGCTGTTCTTCACTTTTTCAGGGAAAGAGACAATGCCCTGAGAGGCAGATAAAACAGGATATAAAACAATAATTGTAAAGAGCACTTTAGTGTGGCAGTTCTCTAAGCTTCATGGGGTCATGGGAGATGCGTCTCAAGTTTCTAAGTTTCTTTGTTCTTCCAGCTGACTTTGTGCCCAAGACCTCTGATGTTGCCCAGGGGAGTTTAGGGTCCCTTGGTTCAGTGGGCTGGCTGTGTAGTAACTAAGAGTATCACCAGTTGTTAATGGGACAGCATGCTCCGGTGTGGAGGTAAGAAGATAAGAGAAGGCAATGCTGGCTGTTAGAGAGACCAAAACACCACTTCATTCCTTGCTCAGAAACAGCCACATCATCCCACCGAGCACATTTTGTAACATAGCCCACAGCCCTCCCTTGAAAGAAATACACAATGGCTGGATATCTTACAGTGGGCATTTGTGCTAATTATTCTTTTCCCTTGTCATAGGTCCAGTAATTAAAAAGTGCCCCAGGAGAACTGCAGCATTATTTTCTCTCTGCCACTGAGCAGCAGAATGGGCTATAAATGATGTGGAGCTTCAATAGTACTGTGCAACTGGCCAAAGTGCCTGTCTATCTCATCTGTCACATCAGAACATTCCAGTTGACATTTCCATGTTTCCAGGAGAATATCTTAGTGATTATGACTTCTTATGGCACTACTTTGCACGGAAAAGTTTTTTGGGAAGATATACCACCTTTCTTGCACAAAATGAAAGAAACAAAGACTGTGAGAGCACAGGAAGAGGGGACTGACATGAAAGAACAGAGATGAGTATGATGAGCAAGACTTGTATTAGCTGCACCTGTATAAAGTTCAGAAGCTGGTCATTGTTTACACTCTGAACACAATATTTGAATAAGGCTATCAATAATGCACCATGCTGGGAGGCAAAACCTACTGTGGCTGGCATTTTCCAAAGAATTATGGCACCTTGGAGTCCAATTTCCACAGGATTCCAGCCTGTAATCTTGTTGATAAATCACTTCCATATGTAGGACTTGATGGTAAACATTCAGAACAATCCACATTTTACTGCCAGTACCAAGTGCATAAGAAAGAAACAAAGTGTGCTGCAAAAACTGTTCTGTAACTGGAAAGTACAGTGCTGCATGAAAGTAAAATACAGCAAGGAGATCAGTATTTTAGTTCTTTTGCTGGCAGCTGACACCATATATGACAAAGACTGAAAGTGTCTGTACACAGTGGTGACTGTCTGAAAAACAGATATTGGACAGAAAGCCACACAATTTATCTCAGCAGTATCTTATCCCAGTGTCACTGGTGGAAAGAGCGTAGAAAAATGTTTCTTTTTGTCAGTATCATGCGTGACCTGACAAAGCTGAAAGGGAAAGACAGAGGCCATTACTGTAGGCTCCATCCAGGCACAGGCACCATGAGAGCCCTTTTGCCATACAGAAGCAGATTGTGGTGTTTGGAATCTGGTAGGCACAGGGAGGACTAGCCAGGAGGACCCAAAATGGTATGCTAATGATGCTGCTGACTGAAGAATCAACACTGCACCCTTGAACTTTAGGAACATGAGTATGTCCATTTTTTTATTGTACATTTTTGTTTGTAAGGACATCTGAAGCTCAAACCAAGGATGTGCATTAGAGGCTGGGAGAAGCAAGGAGGTATTTGTTCTCCACCACATGGTTCTACCTCCTTCCAGGCTTCCAAGGGCATGAAGGAATCCTGCAATCTCTGTCAACAGCAGCAGAAGACTTCTCTCTTCATTTAAGCAAAAGGATGGATACACCATCCTGAAGGAATTCTACCAATCTCCTTCTGCTGAAACCTAGCAGAAGTCAGCCCAGTGACAGTGATAAAAGCTGGAGCCACACTTCCCAGAATGGGGCATAATGCAGCATTAATTCATTCTGGTTTTTAAAGGGAACAGCTAATAACTTTGGTCAGGAATTTACAAAAATTGAACTTAAGCCACTGACCCAAGACACAGCAATTTGGAAGCTGTAAGAGAGATAAACAGAACCTATTACATGGCAGCAGCATTTAACTACAGCAAGAATGCTGATATCTGACATCTGAGTCTTGGCTCAGTAGCTACAGATGCCATAAAATCACCATGTGTAATTAGACACAATCTGTGATGTGCATTTCATAATAAGGCCAGAAGAACCACAGCATGGTTACTGACTTCATTCACAAACTACAAGCACAGTCTTTCCAGGTCACAGTTAAGGTCATTTGTAGTAACAGCAAAAATTCTTCTGTTTCCTGACAGGTATTTGTAATCTTCCCGAGGCTGAGTTAATGAGTCAGATTTTATTTTGCTTGTGACATTAGCCTTGTGGGGAAAAAACAAGACAGACAAAGTGGGGGAAAGAATCTTGTTCCAGAAAAGCAAAACCCATAAATGTGATCATGTTCCACTTTTTCATTAGCATGCAAAAATAAAACACATTCTAAATTTTACTGAAACATAATAGCTGGTTTTGCTATCTGCATTTAACACAGTCTAAATGCCCAACATGTTAATGGTAAGTATTGCTTTTCTTTTATTTTTCCCCCCCCATATGGGTTACAAATATAAAAAATTAAATCTGATCCTTCCTTCCCTAAGGCCATTACCAAAATCACATGCAAAACTGATCCTCCTGGAAGCACAATTTACTCGAAGCACCTTCGCTCCACTTGGCTAAAGAAGGAGAAATAATCCATGTGCTGGTCTCTGCTTATAAGCCATTTCTAAGAAACAAATACCTTAATCTTAGCAACAACAGGGTTTGGTATTTCCAACCACAAGCTCTTAACAGAGAAACCTTTTTGGAAAAGTTAAAACCTAAGCAATCAACTTTTCAAAGCCTCTTTTGTGGAATGAGTAAGTCTAGCTCCGAGCTAGAGGAGCCCAGATATGCACGGCTCTCAGTGACTTCATTCCAGCACACAAGAAGCCATCCAAGCCTTCATCCCAAGCACTGAATACAGCAGTAGCAAAGAGACCACACTCTTTGAGAGCCAAGCTCTCACGGCCTTGCTTGCAAGGGTATCACCTTCTCACAGGCCTGTTTAGATTGGTAAAGAATGGCAGCAAGTTCCTGCCTTAAGGTAGGAATTTATTTGCGATTTGTAATGCCTGTCTTTCACAAGACCCGACACTACAGTCAGTTTAGTATTGTGTTGAGCTTAGATTTTGGACTTAAGCCCATCAGTACTAATACACCAGAATTTCTAATGTGGAAGGGAATTCATGAAACCCTTGACCATAAGAGCATCACTGCTCAAGCCTTTCAGCCCCATCATGGGACAGTGTCCCCTGGGTACAGCCACAAGGTAACTAAGAGACTGCTGTTCACCATGGGTGGAGTGCACACACAGTCCTACAAACAGCTGGGGGAGAATCAGGGAAGCAGTCTGGGGATTTTTCATCTATTCAAATGACACAGTATATTTGCAAGGATAAGGAAAGTTATATTCTCAAGCATCCATAGGCAGAGACATTTCCAGGCAGAAAAGTGTTTCTGCCTTTGAAGTCCAGGAAAATCAGAACTTAAGTATTTAGACAAGGAAGCCTTGAGGGTTGTTTCTTCTTCACGGTGTTTCAAATCGAGCAGAAGATTTTATCTAGTTGCTACTGAATCAGATTCCAGGATGGAATTGAAAGAAGCTGTAAATGATATTCGCTGTATCTAGTGAGCATTATTAATAAGCAGATCTATTGTGTCCTGTGGGAACCATAGAATCATAATTTGGGTTGAAAGAGGTCATCTTATTCAACCCTGGGCAAAGTAGGTCTACTTCAATCAGGTTTTTCTGGGATAGATCTAGACCAGTCTTTGATGATTCCAAAGGTGGAGATCACATGGCACCTCTGGGCAACTTATTTCAATATTAGACCACCCTCTTGGTAAAACAAACAAATAAACAAATAAACCATTTAATATTTAAAATGGAATTTTTCAGATTTCCACTTGTGTCTGTTGGCTCTGTCACTGTCCTTCTCACGCTGGGGAGCCCAAGCTGAAGCAGCACTCCAGATGCAATCTCATAAGTGTTGAACAAAGGGGAAAGATCAGTTCACTGGATCTGCTGGCTACACTCTCATAAATACAGCCCAGGACAGAGTTTGCCTCAGAAGGACATGCTTGAAATCTGGCTATTATATGGCTTTAATTAGTCTGTTCTGGAAACCTAAAACTGGCAATGTTTCCCGTCTGCACTTATAAAAGAAGGTGTAATAGAGATTCTAAAAGGCCAAGAATTGTTCAGAGTTCCTCATGAATGAGGAGTGAAATAAACAAACAAATGAACAAAAAGGCATAAAAGGCAAGAAATTTCACAAGACTTTGTAAATTTTGCTGAGTTTCATCAATACACAAAATTGTTCTATGTTGCAGAGTCATCTTTGGAGGATGTAAAATCAGACTAATTTATCATTTTTCCTGTTGTAACAAAAGTACAGTTCATTAGTCTATCCCGAAGACATCACCTTCACATGGATTTTATTGTTAGATCTTTGAATAAAGAAGTGTCATAGTCTGTAGGAATTATTTTGCCTGTTCTATTCTATAGAAGCAAAATAACACTGTCCTGTTTCTGATTATTCGTAGGATCAGTAGACTGTAGATGTTAAAAGGGGAGGACACCCAGTAGAAGTAGACCACTGAATCTGTGCACCTGGAAGAACACAATGCACACCACTCATTCTTCTACACTTAGAGTCATTTGGAGTCTTTCCTTCAAGTTAGCTATGAACCAGATTTAGTTTATAGTAACAAAAGAAGGACATGTCAGGTGAAAAATGGGAATCTGAATCTTTCACAGAGGAATGTTTTTATACTGCTCATTCTAATAAAAAAGTGCACTGCAAAATGGCTTTGCATTGAAATCACTTTGAATTTAAGGCAGTATAGATTTAAGCTGATTGTTGTAGACAGTTGCTACAGTAAGTGTTTTGGTCCCTTGGCACGGTGGCCTTGCTGCCTTCCACAAAATAGTGTTCCTATTTTCCTCTACAGATGATTTATCTTTACCCTCAGCTTTGCTCATGCTGTTATTTCCTTCATGTTGAACCATAAAGCACTTGAATCAGAGCAAGAGAACACCATGTCACACAGAAAGAGCCAAGAAACGGGATTTGGTGTGGAGCCGACAACTTTAACATATACAGGGGTTGTCTGAAATGAAGCACTGCCTGTAAGCATGAGCATCAAGCCCAGTCTGCAGCTGGTATCACATGTGAGGATGGAAGACATCATCAAATTGCTTTGAGTGATGCTGAGCTGAGAGGAGTTCAGAGCCCTGCCCTGAGCCTCCTCCTATTCTCTGACAGACAGCAGAGGAGGATGTACTGGGATGGCCATGGGGCTTCCCTGCAGCAGCTAATGTGATCGGTCAGGCTTCTGCCTAAAAGACAGCCCAGGGAAGGAAAGAGGGGAGGGAAAGGAATAAAAAAGGGAATGAAAGAGCAATGAAGAGCACATTGCTCATGCTGTACTCTTTCCCTGGTTGGAATCAACCCACATAACCAGCAGGGAGAACATCTGTCTCCAGAACGGCAAACGCATACGGCTGTCAGTTCTAGCAGGTAGAAAAGTCATTATTACGAACACACACATCATTATCGAGAGACCACTTTATGAATCTAACCCAGCATTGCCATCCAGCAGGCCAGAAGCTTCCTTGACAGTAGATTCTACTAGGAATATGTTTTTCATCTAACTAGTTCACAGGATTGAAGGAATAACCATCTGCTCCTTGCTCTCCTCCCACAGGCACTATCAGGAAGGGCTTAGTGGAAGGCAAGAATGATATTGATGCTTCCTTAAACAAGAAGAACACTGGCATTCCTCATGCTTATGTATCTTCCACAAAGGGGCAGCAATTGTTTAACACAGCAGCCACTGTACCTGCTATTTGTCTACAAGACAAGGAGGTTGTCTCAAGGTGTGCATTTAAGGTAGAAAATGGCTTTTGGTAGCAGGCAGTAATGAATGAATCCACACGAGTGACTTCAGCCTGCCTAGGCTTGGCTGGTCCCCTGCAGCCACAAGAACTCAGTAGCATCATTAGTGAGTTACAAGAGAGGGCTGCTTGCAGCTGAGTGAGAACCACCTCCCTGGAAGGCATTTGATGTGCATGATGCAGGTAGTTTGCTGTATGTCGTTTCCACAGGCAGGCCTGGGTAAGGAGTCAGGGACCTCCCTGAGCACTGTCGATGCCAGCAGGCTGATTTGAATTCAGACACTCCTACCCCCTGGAAAAATGTGTCACTAATCTTGTGATTTTCCTCTCTGTCTCCGTGAGCCATGTTAGCCTGCACTCTGAGCACCTCAGGACCTTAATGGTTTTATCACTGCAGCACCTCAGTACAACAGGCAGGAGCAGCTCCTACTCACAAATGGAGACCACAGGCCTGAAAGCATTGATCCTTCCATTTAATTGCATTAGAAGTCCAAATTCATTGCTAAAGCACACTTGGTGTTCTTAAGGGTGTCTTACTGCTCACACCCAAATTCACTGGTGACTCAGTCTGCTGGGAGTGTGCAAAGTTGCCTCAGACTGATGTATACTGCAGCCCACGAGTTTCCCCCAGCCCTGCCTCAACACTAATGCCCCAGAGCAGATCCTTCAGTGGCTTGTTCCCTCCTTGTCTTGCTCAGCAAAACCCTCTCCCACAGGCACACTCATAAAACACCTGGAGCAGATGCAGGTTCACTCTGCATCCATCTGTGGTGAGGGCTGTAGAGATCAGCAATGTGACACGAGGCTTGTGAGAGCCTTCCAACTCTCCACCCACACACTGTGAGCCAGGTTAGCCCAAGGCCTTCCCCAGTGGAGGTGGCTGTGTACAAACCCCACAGATGCTCCCCCTGCAGCACTGCAGCCTCAGCAATTGAGACCAGCAAGGGGCTGAGTTCTGCTCTGCTGGATTTGGAACAGGTCCAGCAGAAAGCCCTAAACATCACCTTCACAGATGGTTTGAGGCTTTTTATCTCTGTTGCATTGGTTGGGGAAGCAAAATATTAACCTGTTTCCCAGTCTAATGAGTGAATGACAAGGTGGATTATCTGACTGCTGCTCTTCTGCTTTGCCACTGATCTGCAGAGATGGTTGTAGGGAGCAACTACAGTCAGTTCTTCTACTCAAATTAGCGAGCATCAAAAGATGGAGTGAAGACATAGACCCCACACATTCTGAACTGTGTTACCACTTTGTATATGGCCACATGGTCTGATCTTACCAGCCTGGTATTCTGGCACAGACCACAACAAGACACTTTGCTTAGTAGTTCCTCTATTCCTCCCTATTTAAAAGGGAAGCATCAGCACAGAAACACAGAATCATATAATGGTTTGGGTTGGAAGGGACCTTAAAGATCTCCTAGTTCCAATCCTCCTGCCATGGGCAGGAATACCTTCCAACAGATCAGGCTGCTCAAAGACTAGCTGGGCCTTGAACACTTCCAGGAATGGGGCAAACCCAGCTTCTCTGAGTAACCTGCAGTCACAACACAGATTTGCTGGAGAGAGTGGTGCATTTACCTCACATTAATATTTTAATGTTTTATTAGCAGAATAGCAACCACCAAAGAAAAGACTCCTTCCCTTTACTAATGGCTTCTGCTTAGCTACTGCACACCAGGAACTACCATCAGAGGTTTCTCCACCGAACTCAGCAGTTGCACCCTGCTGGGCCTTGATAAGAAAGGACGTGCTGTGCTACCAAGGCAGCCAGCAGTCCAGTGACACATCACAGGAGGAGCTTCTAGGGGAGAAGCTCAGCATGAGACAGATGAGAGACACAAGGGACTAGTAGTTCTCATGCTGGAAAGATGTATGAGCTATACCTCCTTCCTTGTTAAGTTACATCTGAAATACAGTTGCTATTTTCTGATAAAAAAAAAATGGACTGCATTTTAATTAAGTCTTTCCTGCTGCTCAAGTCAGTTTGATAGCAATTCCTAAGAATCCAGGCCCCTACTGACATGTGAATTACTTCGTTTTCATTTGCCGAAATGCACCAATTAAAAACTCACAGTGGAAGAGCTTCCGAGATACAGCTTGGAGGTCTCAGTCAAAAGCTCTGTGGCTTTGGCAATCCCAGCAATTTATTTTGCCACAGATCACATTTAGTCACAAATTACAGTGTTGAAAGTAGATAACAGAGCCATAAGCTTTCAGGAAGAGTCATAGAAAAAACAGAATTTACTCTCTGATGTGGGCTTCTCTCTGATCTGCAGTTTGTCTCAGTTTCAATTCTTGAATATATGGTGAGCCATGCTACATTATATGGAATACCAAAGATCATATATTTAGAAGCACACAAATGTCAATCTCTTGTTATCATCAAAGATTTATAGGCTAAATGCAGATAAAACCTTCTTGACAACAGAGGCTCATTATACTTCTTATGAATCTCAAGTTTGAAAAATACCAACATTCTCATTATTTTTGTCAACATTTTGAGTTGCATCAATTTTCTGGTTCTCAAAATTCCTGATATTTCTCCTGGACACACAAGCAGAAGCACTGAGTACTGCCAGCTTATTTCCCACATAAACCCAAACACGTCACAAACCTGTGCTTCTGCTTTCAGAAGGTGTGGTCCACCAGAGGTATCAGCATGGCATGGCTCTAACACAACAGAAAACAAGAGAAGCTGATACCTAATGTCATCTGGGTTACACCAGTCATGCAGGACATGTGAGACCCAGAGGTCCAATCACTTCCAGGGCAGACACAAAGAAAACTCTGTCATGAGCACGTCTTAAAAGCAAAACTTTCACATCGTTCTGGTGGATCTGTTTGAATGACTCCTGATGAAGATACTGCATGACATCTGAACATTCATTAGAGAGGTCCTCAAAGCACTCTCATCCCTTTCCTGCATCTGAATCTAAGAGCCATTGTCATTCTTTTCTTTTTTTCCAGACTGATTGAATGGGTATTTAATGAGCCCATACAAAGCTGAACAGCTTCAGTGGGACAGAGAGAGTAGAGACTTGCCGAAAAAGAGCCTACAGTCTGGTGGTTTTCAGTACTCTCAAGGGAGATATTGGTTCAAGTTCCTTTGGTGAGATGAGAGACTTCAACCTTGGTCTTTCATACCTCAAGGAAGCAATCTGAAATATTAATGCTTTTTATCAAGTTACATGGCACCATTTCCTCCTGTGTGTGAGAAAACCCAACCTCATTAAAGCACTTAACCTTGGGAGAGTATCAGGCTGTGTAACGTGACTGAAAGGAAGAACCATACTCCAACAGCTGACAGGACTCCCTGTGCTAGTCCCCACCAACTACCTCAGGCATGTCAGCTTTGATGAATCTCATTTTAGGTGGCATTCCTGGCTTTATGAGAATTTGGTGTGCAACTGAGGGATGCAACTTCCACTGGAGAACAAAGAAGCAACAGAAGAAATGTTACAATTCTGAATCAAAATATCCTTGGTGGACTTAGCTATGGCTGTCATGGAAGGACATCATCCATCAAGGAAATCTCAGGTCACACACCTCCCCCAGCTAAGGGCATGATAGATTTCTAAAGAACTTCATGGAAGAACTTCCATGGACTTCACTAAGAAGTGGTTTATTTTTTCAGTGCCCCTAATTCCACCATGATGTTTAAGCACTCTTACTCACTAGCTCTATGATGTAGAGTGCTTACATGCCAAATGGAGCATAGTTTACCTCAGTTCTCATAAAACTCTGCTGAAAAAAGAAATGGGAGCTATTAAATAATTCAAGGGTGTCATAGCCATCAGCTGGCTGAATACCTGTGAAAAACAATGTGCTTACAGAACATGACACTAAACCCCTGTCTTACTCAGAAGTGCTGCTAAGAAAAAATATAAACATACAACAAGACGACTTTTTCTTCTCATACTGGGTGTCTTTTATCAACAATAACAATGAGAACACAGCACTTCACACCCAAGTAAGGACGAATTGTGATTTCAAATCAACATCACCTTTTTAATTTCTGGATGTAAGATATGTGTAAGGTTAAAGATGAGATACGATTGGAGCAACAAGGTGATATGGCATTGGGGCAACAAAATAACTGTTAAATCCAATTCTCAAAATTAGAGAACTTTAGGTTTAAAGGAACCACAGCTAGCACTACAAAGGTCCCTGGATCATATCAGCTACATAAACTAATAAAAGTCACCTGCTCCATAGATGTTGCACAATCTCTAAGCCTAGAGGTGCAGTCCCCTCTGTATACACCAATGGACTATATAGCCAAGCAGCTCTGGGTTCCCAGAGAGCCCCTGCAGGGTTTTTTCCTTAAATGGGGCTATCAAAGTTTCAGGCTTATCAAATATCATATGAGCCACATTGCAATGCACTAAATTGGTATTTTTATGTCGTGAACCTGTAGATATGTGTTGCTGCACTCAACAATAGACTGAGAGCACCCGGATGTTAAACTCAACTGTAGAAGCGTTGGAAGGCTGTCTGGAGCTGAGAGAGCCAGTTTTCATGTAGATTCAGACCTGCTTCTTGCACTCTTTGTGGGACTCAGATGAGGAAGCTGCCTGAAGTGAACCCATCCCACAACCAGAATTGCATTTTTTCTGGGGTGGAGTTTTCTCTCCAAAAGAGAATTTACAAAGAACAAATACTTGGGCAATCTGGATGAGGAAGTGACTGGAACCTAGGAGTGACTCTAGGGAGGTATTGTATTTAAAATGTGAGCATCCGTATTGACTTTAGTAAAGTGTTCAAGCACAGCTGTAAGCGTGGTATCTACAGTGTTGCCTCTGTGACATGTACACAAAGCTGAATGTATCAAAATTGAGCAACAAATGCCAGCAGCTGAGCAAGGAGTCACCTAACCGAGAAGTCTCCTTGCAAGGTCAGAGGTGTGCCTTCAACTCTGCTGCAGTTTGGGCTCCCAGTTCAGGAACCATTCCTGCCCCCACTCCTTATCCAAAGGCTACATTATCTTTAGATAGAAAAGCACCAATCTTTCCCCCCTGCCCCCCCTAAAAGCTATACAAGAGGTCAATGCCCTCTCTAAAAGCATAGTCCCTGAGATAGCACGCCACTGTCACAGTCTCCCTGCCTGCAGAATTTAGCTGCTTTGATGCTTAGAGGTTAAGCATGGAGAAGTTTTAAGCATCATTATTTTAGGCACTAATCCAGGTGATATATAGGCACTGTAAATTCTTCATGGATTTCCACCCTGTAGGTGCAGTAAGCCATTATGGATGTGGTTTATGACATAAAAATACTCACCAATGGTTTCTGATCCTAGAAAGCAGAGACTGAACAGAGAATGTGGATTCCAAGGAGTAGTCATGGAAAGGAAACTCAAGGAGATCAAAGAGAGTAAAGCAGCCGACAAGGTGCAGAAAAATAAGCACTGGGGTGAGTTAGAGCAGAGAAAGAAAAAAAAAGACAAAACACAATAGCTGCAAATCTGTGGGGCTGTGCATGCACAGGAGTGACTGCCTGGGCCGTCCTGAGTTTCTACTCAAGAGATGTAACTTTCCATACATTGCAGCAGATTCAAAAGAAAAGTTGGCCTTGAACATAGGGCTGCCAAACCATTTTAGTCAAGAAATGCTCCAAGGTGTGGTGCTGAGACACAAATCCCAGTACAAATGGGAGAACATCAAAAGGCCACTTCTGTGTTCAGTCTAGCTCCTCCTTTTAGGATATTCTCACCTTCACACGTGCACATTCTTAATTACTGAGCCAATTGCAAATACTCTGACTATGAAGCAGGGCCTCCTTTTGTCCAACAGCAGCTCTGGAGGAGAGGAACTGCAGGGTGAAACAGGCAGTGCCTAAAAATCACATCTACATTCAACACATCTTGGACACTTGCTCACCTAGCCACAGTCCAGCTTTGCAGCTGGAGTGCATCTGGTTTGGATGGATGCGAAAGAAACACGTGTGTGCTGTTTGAAACCACATCAGGATGCAAAACAAAGTGCATGTGTATTGGGAGTGGGTGTTTGGGAGATTCATTTCAAAAATGCTCCCATGGACATAGTCACCAGCTGAATCCAAAACAAAAAAAGTCCTGATCTGGCTGTCTGTCACTGCTGCAATTGCTTGCAGTGCCCCACCATCCCAAGTAGAGCACAGTGCTCATCTCCAGAGCCCCAGAGGCAGCAGTTCTCCCCACCCCAAAGGGCAGGTGCATATTTGAAACGACAGAGATGTAGAATTTGATGAAAATGGAATTCTTTGAGTCTGTGGGCAGCGCCCAGGGCCACAAGAACACTACAGTTCTTCCTTCATTCACCACTGTTTAGTGGATCCTCAAAACAGCAGTGTTGCAGTTGGGTTTATAAATTACGAGACAACAGACAAAGTAAATACACGAGACAAAATTGAAGACCTTACTCCTACCTCCCATAAATTATCTCTGTAGTATTTTAACAGCATGAATTTACGTGTGTGTTAAAAATAGTATGAAAAACAAACCCACCTTGTAGACTAACTAGGTATTAATGAAAAAGCAGAATATTGGTTTGTGTTCTACAAATCATAAAGAAAGAAAAATATCCCCACCAGTTCTGATAATGTCTTTCCAGGGGAGAAGAAATCATATTCTTCTATATTGAAAAAGAGAGCTATCTCTCGGAGTCGGAAAGAAAATAAATTAATAAAACTAATTACATCCTCCGCGCGCGGAGGAATCGAAGGCGCTAAGTCAGCCCAGGAGAGCCGGGCGCTTTGATTCTGTTCGCTTCACAACTTCCCTGTGGCTGTGCGCGGCCCCCGGGGAGGCACCTCCCGGCGCTCCCGCGGGGGCTCCGAGGAGCGGGATGTTCCCCCGCAGGGCAGCGCGGTGGTTCCCACCGAGGCTCTGCATCGCCTCCCGGTGCCGTCCCGGGCAAACTCCGGCTCCCGGTGACTCCCCCCGAACACACTGGCGGGCTGGGCTGCTCATGGCACCGGTCCCTTAAAGGGGCCGCGCGTGTGCGAGTTCGGTGTGAGCGCCTTGCAAACCCGCTGCCGCTGCCCAGAGCCGCGCAAAGCTGCGCACGGAGCTCCGCGCCCGCCCCCCGCCCGCCAGCAGCCTCGGCGAGGAGCAAAGCGCTTGGCATGTAGGAGCGAAGAGAGAGAAAAGGTGGGGGTGCAGGGCGGAGGGAATGGAGGGAGGAGAAGGCGGGGGGGGAACCCACAGGGGAAACATAAAA